>JARHVA010008420.1:0-155000 GCA_037957365.1 Torreya grandis
TTTAAAAATCAAATCACACCAAAAGATGATATATTTTTTGAAACATCTCCTATTATATTCAAATCTCAAACTCCAGAGTTAGCCTCATGATAGAGCTAAGTTTCCATTGGGGAGTGGTATGCCAATAGACTAGGGTAGGAGGTCTTATAATAGTATATCATTATATATTCCTATATTTATAGTGCCACCTATCTTCTCATAAGTACCCAATCTTGGTAGTAGGTTGATGGGTCTACAAGGGGGTGTTAAGGACGAGGATAATATTTTATGGGATGGTAGGATCATTTTAATTTTCATGCATATCACCTTCATTGGATTATCTATGTAATTCACTTATTATCCCTAGTTTGTGCTTGCCAGATGGAGATTCGTAGGTCCTTGATGTATAAAGCTCTTAGCCTTACCCACTTGTTTAAAGTGTCCTCATATTCATTAAGGATTTATACATCACTTGTGTGGTTCCTTAAATTACATAATTAAATCATATTATTCTTGATATTACCTTTATGGATATCACTTGCATTTGATCATGTCCTATCTCATCTTATTTTAGATCTGATTTGACATCTTCATTTATGACACCATTTGGTTTTTTAGTTTTTTGAGTTTCATTATAAGAACTTAGGGAATAAAACTAAAGAATTTTATTACAAAGACACTTAATATTTATCCAAACCATCTTAGTCATCATAATCATGTAATTATATGGGCATGTTTTCTTACATCATGTTTTAGAATGAACATTGATTTTGAGTTTTAACTCATTGGAGTCCCTTTGCTTATCTTTACCATCATGTTCTTGTTTTATTTTTTAGAATTCATTTTTATATTACATAGGAAATTTTTATTAAAATAATTTATGTTTCCATTTTTTTTGATTTAAGGTTAAATTTAATTATATTAAATTTTAGATAACATTTCTTTACAATCATTTGTGTTTTTCTTATTGTTTGATTTATGTACCTTTTACTTGTAATACCTAGAAAAACATTTTCATTAACACATATCCATGTTTGATTATGTATATATTTACATAAATTATCACATGATTTAATGTGTTTTAATTTTTTATTATCCTTTTATCAGTTTTAACTTTTGTTCTTTTTGACCATGCATTTAATCACATAGGATAGAAAAGAATGAAACCTACATAATATATTAATAACATTTTCCCATAGCATGATATTAATTATTAATGAATGCTATAAATAAAATAAGCTCATAAATCATAAGTCACATTTAAAATTGAATCACAAAAAAATCTCTCTATAAAAATAAATGACTTAGTTTTCTACATAACATCATGATATATCATATATACATTAAAATGACTACAACTATGTACATTGTAAGATCTAGTCCTATGGTTCACCTTGACCCCATTATGGAGGGTGAGGTTTCATGATACCAATGGATGATATATATAATTACACATGTAGATTCCAATAAGTAATATACATCAAAGAATCCAATGCATAGACCTATCCTTGTAGTTGAGCCACCCTACACTTGTAGTCTTAGTACCTATCCAGTTGTATCCATGTGGAGAAACTCTCTTTGTGGAAAATTATCACCATATCGATGCCTCACCTCATCTTATCATTAATAGTGTAGAAACATAATTAGTGTTATAATCTCATTACCAAATCTCCCTAAGAGTCTGACCTAATAATTAAAACTAGGTAGCATGTGATTCGATTATAAGTTTTATAAGATGTAGAATCTTTATTATGTCACATTTAAGAAGAAAGAGTTATAAAATATCATGTTGGGAAGCCTCCACTAGATTTATCCAATAATATTTTGACTACATGGTGGTGATAATCCTCTGAATATCCATCATGATACCACTATAAATTGACAAGTCAACATGTGCATTTGTTGTTATATGGTCTAGTTTTATACTAGAGCTGCATGGGGAACTCCATTTTGTCTCTAAGGTATGAATATTTCCTATCCACCTCATACCTATCCATCAGCTACTCATTGATGTTTTCATCATCATCTCATCACCATAGGATTGAAATATCTCAATATAGAAATTATAACTAACACCCTTCATCCCCCTATGCCCCCATAGATCCTTTAACATGTTAGGTCTAGAATTATGGGACCATAAAAATAAGTTTCTAGATGTACAAGTCTAAGTTGACCCTAGAAATGAGTTTAATATGTGTGTATGTACCCCACTTGGGTTTAGTGGTTGGTAATGTAAATCTAGCCACTAGCCTATACTATGGTCCTAACATTATGGCTACCCATCCAAAATATCCTTATATGGGAATCCATGCAATATGAACCTACTATATGGTGCCCAGTGTTAGTGTGTGTGGGATTACTCAAAAAAACATGTTCATGAGTCCACCTCCTCACTTGTGGGAGGTAATCATATATAAAATTAGATAGTACCATTGTTATATACATTAGCAAATGAAGAGTATGATCAATCCCATAATTTATTTCCCTATACTCAAAATGTTATAGAACTTGTGCACTATCTACACCCATATGACCAATCCCCATATAAAAAAGAGTGCCTTGATCCAAAAATCAAGTGACACATATCTATAATTTAGAGTAACATATCCCCATCAAGATTATGACACAACACACCCATGTTCATACGTTTAATCAAAGATTTATAGACATCTAGAATGCCCCAAAATGTATACTTAAAATAATCATATAACTTGTTTATACCCATCATATTGATATGATATTTAATCCCACTAAGATGGTTATCTTCTCTCATCTATATTATATATATTATTACACACCATTGATGTTTTAATGATAGGTAGACTAAGGATCAAATGAAGATCCTTTAAGGTGATATCCACCTCAATGGTATTTCCATACACCACCTACTTAAATGTATCATTGAATCTCTATCGTCTCCCTAAAAACATGGGAAATAGACTCTAAGCTAAGAGGAACCTAACACATATCCATGATAGCCTCTAAGGCCTAGTGTGGTAATTTGCATTTAATAAGCTATCAAAAATCTCTTTAATAGTTATGGCATCCATATCAAATCTACGCTACATTTTAATCTATATTACCTCTCCAAAACATTAAAAAAAAATCACAATAAATGTTTAATCCAAAAATATGAAATAAACACTAAAAAATCATTTTTAAAATAGAATAAATTAACATTTTTCTCATTTTTATACTTCATCAGCTAGGAAACTAATTATACCACCCATGTTTATTTTTTTAATGCACTCACCATAAATATGGTATTGGAAAACCTATTCACACATGTGAATTGTCCATACTTGATGATATTTTCCATGAAAGTCCCTTTATGCTATATTTGATAACTTCTCAACTACATTGGCCATGATTACCCCATAACATATATACCACACCCTATGGTATCAACCACTTAAATAATTTCCTATTGAATCGACCATACCATATGATATCAAAAAAAAAAATCATCTAACTACTTTAGCCACACTCTATGTTATTTTCAATGATTTTTTTATCCCACTTATAAACTGTACTGGCTTGGCGCAAAACAATACATTGAATGTTGTGATTTCTTTCCTCATACCTAATAAACAATTTTTCCCATAGTTTGAAAAAATTTTAAATACCCTTTTTACCATATTACTCCTACCTTTGTTTTGATTCTTGTTGGGGAAAATTACATTACACATTTTTGTTGTGACACCTATATTTCCTAATCTAGTTCATTATACTCAAAAAATGATGAAATAGACAATAAATGCATACATACCTATATTTATTTATCCATAACTACGATATATCCCAAAACATGTAGACATCATCATTTGTGATCAATTATCTCTAAAATAACTAATTTTTGGATAATTAGAGCTTTGGATTTCCTAAAATAGAAAATTCATAAATGAATACTTTTCACTTGTTTATAATAAAATTCTCAAAATTTTGTAGCTTTCAATTATTTACCATGAGTTCTTTTTGAGTATAGTAAATTTCCATAGTTCCTTTTTAAGAACTAAAAGAATATTTAAAATATTGGTAAAATATATAATTTTTTTTTGGTGGTCAATAGAATTTTTTACAAAAAAATGGGATTTTATCTCATTTGTTAGGTCTACCTCTCAATATTCTCATTGGGAAAATTGCATAATTTTTGACATACATAAACTTTTATGATAAACAAAGTATGTGAAGGTACATATTTTGATTTTATTTAATTTTTGATTCTTTTAGAATTTAGTTTCAATTATGATTAGTTTGTGTTTCTATGTTTCTTTCCAAAATTACCATCCTATATTAAATTATTATGACATGTGATGATCTTCAAGTGGGGCATATGTATACACAATATTTTTCAATTTATCATTTACTAACTCTTTATATTATAGGTCTTGTCTATGTATTAATATCCATGAGTTAACACTAGGAATGGGGTGGGAAAGGTTTGTGGTGCTTTGTGAGACATTTTATATCTTGATTGCACCATTTCTATTATCAATTTGACATCCTATAAGTGTCTATAAGTCTACCTCTCATGTATGTCTCTTGTTTATATTTTCTATATTCTTTATATCCTATAGTATCATCTTGGATGATACTATAAATTTTATACCTTCACTCTTTTTTTATTGTAACAGATAGCTTGATATAGTTCTAAGCATGTTTTTTGACATTTATATGATATTGGCATAGATGATACCATTATGTCTTAGGTGACATATTCCAACTATATTGGCTAGGTTGATATCATAGGCTTAGATTTTAGGGTTGGTTTTGGGTATTAGATCACTATATATATGGGCATTATTTCATTCATATCATATCATATACCATTTATTTTCTCTAATTTCATTTACACATCTTCCTTAAGTACATTTAGGAGAGTTAGTGGCTTAGAATTTTATCTTGAGAAATCATGTCTTTTAGTGTAATTTAGTGGCTTAGAAATTTATCTTGAGAAATCATGTCTTTTAGTGTCATTTAATCTCAATAGGAGGAGTTATTGAGAATTTTTAGCTGAGGATATCTTATGTATGCATCCAACCATTTGAGGTCTTCAACCTATAAAATATCTTGTCAATATCCACTTGAGCCAAGGGAAGATTGAAGCATCAATAGGTCCACCCCAAGGTAAGTATTTATAACCCTATATTTTTTTATTTATTTACTTAGTAGACCATATATTTGTTATTACATTGAATATGAATGTATGTGTTTCCTTGTTTATGAATTATCTACATCGAATAATCTAGAGTGGATATATGATTTCTTAGATTTGAAATAAATCACTTTAGGTTGCATATACCCCCATTTGGTTTACCATTTCAACTCGTTCCATTTATACAATTCTAATCCATCTTTAATTTAGTCATTTGGTTTAAAATCATAGTACATCATTATTAAGGTCTAGGGAGAGCTATATCCTTGTGTCACTGACTTATGTTTTGAACCCTTTCCTATTGACATATGCATTGTAGGTAACCTTTTAATTTGGTCCTTAATCAATTGTAAAAGTATCATAATATATATTTATTGGACTTATTTGAATCTTATATTATTAAGAGAAAGAGGATATGTGCAGGTCATCCTAGCCCATACATACATAGTGGTATCTTATAGAGGATATTTTGGGGGAGGGGTGGGGTAATTTGATCATGTATGGACTAAAGTCAGAAAAATAAAGGACTCTATAAAATTATTCTCTTACAACTATATGATTTATAGACCATGTAAAGGTTTGGGTGAATCCCAATTTTAATTTGGAATTGATGTCATAGGTCAAGGGGTTATTAAAGTCTAACTTTAGAGTTCAATTTTTTGTAGTTTGGAAATATTTTTTAGTTGTTTATAAATCATTCCATTTGATCTCTTCTATTTTTCAAGTGGTAATTTTGGTGCATAGCCACCCTTCCTATCTATTTTACATATTTTTGTCCTCTCTTCTTCAATTTTATCGATTTATTTATTTCTCTTTTTTCCTTTTTCCTTTTCCTATGTAGTGGATTTTCAACCCTTAATTATGTTAATATGTAAAGGATCTACCACCCTTATTTTTTTTTATTTTTTTAATAAATGAATAAGGGCCTCGATAAAATTGATAGTTTAATCATTAAAAGAACTACCTTTATTTTTAGTTAGAGATATTTTGGAAGAGATGATAAGGTGGATACTAAAGTTGGATTATTATTTTTAGGAAAAGAAGATTGAACACCTAAAGAGGGAAAAGTTTAAAAGAACAAGATTATGTTATTTTGTACCTATGTATTGGAAACATATCCAACAGAGATTATAAGAAAATGAAAAACAATGTGATTAGATGGTTTCCAAAATGATGGGGTAATTTGACCACCCAAGATATTATAAGATATTATTGAGTAAGTTTCATGTAATGCATTAAATAGGATTCAAGGAGAGTGTTGTGATTAAGATTGATAATAGAAATAAAACAATATAATATTATGATTCAAAGGGTATAAAGGTGAAGGTGAAGAAAGTGCTAGTGCATGCACATGATGAGGCTTTAAAATAAATAAGTTAAATAATAATATTATGAGTGGAAGGTTGAAGAAGAGTGAGGAAAAAATAGTGAAAATTTATTTGCACACAACATTTATTAATGCCAAATAAGATAATGAGATGAGGTAGAAATCAATCTAGAGCTAAGGAAAAGAGGATGAATAAATAAGAAAGGAGAAAATAAAAAGGAAACTATATGGATTTGTTGATGTTTTAATAAATGAAATAATGTGTAGTAGAGGATGTTGTTATAATAAAGGTGTTAGTGTAGGAGATTTAGATGGAAATGCTTTATTTCCATAATAATTTGTATGGTAAATTTTATATAGGTAATAGAGATAATGTCACATCTAAGAAATAGGTTGATATCATACTATAATAGGTTTCAAATAAATATTAGTTACAAAATATTGATGTTGTAGTTGAAGAAATAAAATATTATTAGGAAATCTATGGTTAGTACTCATATGGTGATTAATAATTTACATATGGTAAATTATTAATGTGAGTAATATATTGTGTAGTTAGTAAAACAAGTTGTTATATGGTTAAGATAATAAAAAAATAAAGGTTGTTTTATTATTATATGGGTGAATTGGTTGAAACCATATTCACGTGTGTTTTTCCTATGGGACAAAATTGGTTTCCTAATTTATAGGAAACACTCTCATATATATATTTGTAACAATATGCTTGATAAAATAGTATGAAATATATTATTTTCTATTTTAAATTTGTTTTGATATTTAATTTGGTATCAGAGCATGTGTCTTTATCAGAGAATTCTAATCATCTCATCATGATGGAATTTTGAGTGTAACCAAAGGAGCAATGTTGTACTCGCTCCTATGTATGCATTTTCTATTAAATGAGTTTGGAATAGTTTTGTTTCCTATACTTTGTCTCCTATATATTGGTTGTGTATTTAGTGTTGTGAATTCATATCTCTAGTAGTTAAGAGAAGGATTTGGTCACATATAAATTCTTTCAACTGTTAGAGAAAATAAACCATTATTTTTTAGCTGATCTAGGCATTAAAGTCAGTCAAGAAATTTTTTTTAGATCATGTAATGATATCAAATAAAATTAGTATCATTTTAAATATCCAGAAACAATCTTTCTGATGCATTTGACTATTTGTAAATCAAATATCTAGTTCTCAAGTTATCAATAAATCATTACTGGTGACTTTAACTCAAAATCAGCTATGAGTTACTTGTCTTCCCATAGCCATTCCTGATTGGTTGATTTTTTTTTTCATAACTATAGTTTTAAAATATTTATTTTTCTATGGTTTTTCCTTAAATAATTTAAAATTGAGGGAAATTAATACATTTTTGGTCAAATTAATATTTTTTGGTACCACTTCTTTGGACCATTAATGTTTTTGGAATCATCATTTCCTTCTGATTTCAACGAGTCGGCTCTCATCACATTCATATAACACTTATTGTCAAATATATTTTTCTACAAATATTTAATAGATTTTTTTAATTCACTACAAATGTAATTTGGTATATTTATTTTTTCATATTACTCCATTTGGTTTATACATAATTATTGTGTTCATCTCATTCTCTCTCATGAGGGCATCATGTGTGGTATCTCTACATTTATATGAAATATACACTCCAATAATTGACTCAATGAAAATAAAATTGTGCAATATATTTGATTAATTATATTTTTAAATGGACCCTACAAAACTCCAAATATTTTGAAATTTATTATTTTATTATTCAATATATTTTAAAAAACCACATAATAACATAGGTGAATTTCCATTTACTATTTAAATTTATAAATGCATATCTTGTATATATAGTGAATGAATACAAAATAAAGTGTATCTTGCATATAATTATATAATCATATTATCATATAAACTATTCATATGTTCATATTAATATTCATTTTCAATACATAAAACCTAAATACAATTGTTCATATGACTCTTATTATATTTTCATATGCATTACTAGTACAACCTAATGTAATCCTTTCCTTATTCATGCAAAAATATAAAACCCAAATGAATTCAATTAAACTTATTTGTATAATAATATTGATCTTTATTTTTAACATAAATGAACCCAAATGAAACTTTTCATATGAATTGTAGTATATTTATAAATTCAACTTAATTAAATCCTAATGAAATATTTTTTGTATGTATTCAATAGTAGAAAACCCAAATGAACTTAATTATAACTATTCATATGATAATATTGTTCCTCACTTGAAACAAAAATTAACCCAAATATAACTATGTATATGCTTATTATTATATTTATGTATGCAACTATAGTAAACCCTAATGAACTCAATTACAAATTTTCATACCAAAATGTATGTAATTGATGTAAACCCATATTAAATAAATTATAACTATTCATATGAACACATGTTTTTTCATTTTTAATAATAAAAAACACTAATGTAAATACAAATTTCATCTATACTTATGATATTACATGTTTTAAAATTCAAATAAAAACTAAAATATCATATATATTATGAAGTTTCATGAATTATAGTCATGATTTTCCCTATTTTACTTATAATTTTATAATTTAATGATTTATTAAAATGTTAAAAATTAAAATTGCATTATATATTCTTGTTCTAAATGTAATTATTTAACAATATACATATAATTTAGTAGGGTATTGCTAAATATGGTGAGGTAAAATAAATGGATCCATATTACCAAGATTTTATAAATGTTTAAGAAATGCTAGAGAAGTATTGTCAAGGATAGATTTAAAATGGAGTGTAATCAAATGTAAATTGAAATAATAGAATTAGTGGTTATAATTCCATTGAAATGACTTGAGGAATTTACATTATGAGAATGAATAAATCAATATTCCCCATGGAAATTTATATTTAGGAAGGGGACACAAAAAATGGGGAAGGGAAAAAGACTTATGGTTGTTAAATACAATGAAATGCAAGGCCCTGTCTAACTTAATATTATGATTTTTTTCATTGAATATTATTTGTGTAAGATTAATAAATGTATTTTTTGTTTTGTTTATTTTTTCTCATATTTTTCTCAAGATATAATAAAAATAAATTTTTTCCCATAAATGATGAAGGACTGCCATAAAAAAGAGGTTTCTTATGCCACTATATTATGATGGTGTATGAATCTAAATTTGAAATTAAATTAATAACCTTCACAAATTACCAAAATAATGGTATAAAATAAGTTCCTTGTCATGAGATACATGACCCATCTAATTATTTTAGGGTTATACATGCCCCTTGACTCTACTTAATTTATTTTAAATATAGAGACACTTTTCAAAATAAGTGTATACATGGATAAAATATGTAATGTGAGATACTTGAGTGAGTTTTTTGGTGAATTTTAAAGTAATAGAGACATCATGTTACTAATAAAATATGTTTAAAACTCTAATAGACTAAATTTAGTCATGAATACTTGATCATATTAGTTTGGGCCCTTTTCAACTTTGATTAACTTTTACACATAATTAGTATCTATTTGGCCACTTTACCTTATCGTAAGCACTTATGACAACTTATTTATTTTAAAAATTGATATATATCACCTATACAAGTGTTTTTATTATTAAAAATACCCTTAAACATATGTATAGACAAATATGGACCTAAAATTCCACACATTTCCCTAAGGGACATAAATGCCCAACAGGAACATTAGTAGGAGGTGTTAAAATTTCTATGGGTTTTTCTTGTATTTAGACCTCTGATGATAAATTTTTAAAATTAAACCCTCAATTATCTTATAATATATGTTTTTAATATTCTTAGTGTGTGGTTTCCCATTTTTTATTGTTATAAAGGCACACTCAAGTAACTTATTCTTCCACTTAGAAATTTTAATATAGAGGCTTATTTACACTTTCACAAACTGAGAAAAAATTATCTTTATTCCCAATTATTTTTCTAATAATTTATATTATTCCTCATCTAATTCAAAATACTAATTTATCCAAGCCAAAGAAAAACATTATCAAGTATTTTAAGCAATCTTTATATGCTTTCATATAGTCAAAGGAGCATAATTACATAAATCACTCTACTAGGAGAACTACAATAATTTTATTTCCTTCCTTGGAGTATTGGATACATAAGAAAAAATTATTCATAATGGAAATTATTTGGGTAAAATCAACATAATTACACTTGAAATTTTTCTATTTATAATTTTTCATTCATTACTAACTCTATTAGGGTTTTAACCAACTATTTTTAGATCTTCTACACATCTGAAGGTCAAATATGCATATATAGACATACTTCAAGATATTAAAAATTATAATTCCCTAAATTAATATGTTTTATCAAAATAAAGGATCAACCAAGTATGATTTTATCGGGAGTCAATCATATCCTCAATATATTGATCGTGTCTTTCAACAATTTCAGTTCATGCTTTTAGGAACTTATAAATATAGTTCCAAATTTTTTATTTTAGTTTTTTATCAGTGAACACAATCAAATATTAGATATAAAAAACTAATTTTATCTTTTAAATTCATAATTAAATTGATTTTAATTATTTACACCTTTTCAAATTTAGTTATTTTCTTTCATTCTGCATGTAGAAAGGTCATATACAACATTATGAGTTTTTCTATTTAGTTTATCTTAATTAAGGTTAATTTTGATATTAATCTAAATTAAAAAAAATTAAACCTAATTTATTCACATAAATCTAATGATTGAACATTGTTAAACCCTAATTTTCCCTAAGGTTTTAACCTTATAGGGTTTCAATTTTTTACCTAAGGCTTAGATAAACTCTTGCATATATGATACTAAAATAATTTTGTTTCTATCTTGGATCTAAATATCATACTAAAATAACTTTATTTCAACCTCAAATATAATTACTAACACTAAAATAATTATATTTTAACCTCAAATTTGATATCTACCACTAAAAGTATCTTATTTTGACCTTCAATTTCATAATAATTTGCTAGCCTCTATATACAATTTTTTCCCTTCTTTTTAGGATTTTAAATTTTATATTTTTCCCATATTGTTCCAAGAATATATGGTTATATTGGATGAAAATTTATTGCTTATAGTTGTTGAAAAATAACATGCCAAGATATAAGTACCATTAATGCAAAGTTTTGTAAAGTCAAGTATAACATGGGAAAAAGAGAATTCATATATTTAAAATGTAATGCTACATACTTTAAACCATATTGATGGAAAAATTATGACCATAGAAAGTGATAAAGCACATGTTTATGTTAACAATATTTTAACCTTGTTTATGCAAAATAATTTGGTGAATACCTTGACACCCATCCTAATGACATTGAATCTTTTCCATTATAACTAGATAATAACAAAAGAAACATGACCATGTTATCACATATAAATAAGTAAATGATTATTTTAAGAAAAATATTGATAATCTTAACATAAGTGTTTCTACTATTATTATTGATATTGTTATTACATCTACAACTTTAGGCTTGGGCACAACTCAAGGTTTACAACAGATCTCTGTGCCTATGCTTAATCAAATGACTCATCAAAAAACATTAATAAATACACACACTACATCACATAAAATTTTTCATACATAATCCATTGAGAAAAATATTTCATTTTTTCACACTAAGGTTTTGTATTTAGAGAAAAGTATACCAAAATCTAGACAATCATTTGATTCCCAATATTTACTTCATAGCCTATTAGCATATGCTATTGTATCGTACCCTTTACCTAAATGTTTTATAACTCTTAAGATTCCACTATATTAATATTAAGGAGATACATAACAACATCTAAAATATATTCATACAATATGTTTGGATTATGTCTTTAATACCAAGTTATTCCTAAGAAGTTACAAATATTATTCCTTGTGTTAGTTTTATGATCTAATAGTTCAATCAATCAAAGTATTTAATCCATTAGAAAATCAATTTTATCAAGTATTAACATTTATGAAAAGATTTATTATGAAAAAATTATTAAGCTTAAGCAAGGAACTAATGAACCTATTAGTTATTATATACTCTTTTACAATATTGTGTTTACCAAAATGACTAACACCTTAGAGGATAATGATTAAAAGATATTTTCAAATAAAACTTGCTTTCACTTTTTCATGAATCTAAAAATTTCAAATAATTCAAATCATTTAAAAAAATTTGTCATACAATAAGAGAAATATAATTCAAACTTATTGATTTGAACAAGATCAAGTATGCCCCTGCATCTCCTTCAACTTCCACGATAAAGTTTCAAAGAAAACCATCTTAAAAGTATAAGATACTAAAGCTGATGCAAAGATCATTGTTAATTATATTTATAAATCTTATAAAAATATTTCTTTATTAGATAAAAAAAATAAGGAAATTTCCTATATTACCACAATTACCTCATAAATTATTACAAAATTTACTTGAATGCAATCTCATTACTTTTCCTCTACCATTTAAAATTTACATGAACAAACCTCAAGATTTTTTATTATTTTTTAATTAATTAATATTATGATTACCATAAATGCAATGGTTATTATACTAATATTGTTTCAAACTCATGCACCTTATTTATGATTTTATTGAAAATAATATTATTGAACTAGGCACTCTTAGAAAGGAAACTAAACCACAACAAAATTAAAATTTTAGATTATAAGATTTTAGTGAACCATTATTTAATCATGATACTAATATGGATAATTCAAGAGTGCATCATACTTAAAATTTTTATCCACCTCTTGAGCCATATGATCATTCATTGGATGGATTTATTAGTATAATTTTTCAAATTGCATAATCATGTCTTATGATTAATTTTGATGATAATGAGATAGTAGATAATGATTCTAATTTTCATGATTTATGTATAGAATATTTTATTTATCAGCAACCTATTTATAGTGTGATAGTTTATAATGTATCAAGTGAAAATAAATGTAAAATGACATTAATTAATTCATTGGGTTACACAAAACATGATTTACAATCAGTTTCTAAAGTGTCAAGACATTCAATGAAAAATAAAAAACACTTTGGGACATATGGTGTTGCCTTTTCAAGTGGGACATGTTATAATATCCACTCCTTTTTTATTTATACTATAAAATGGGGTCTTTATATTATATTGGGACACCCATGCTTTAAAATTATTTGTGTTTTACATTCTATGGTACATATATGCTTAAAGTACATGTCACGATCCTACCCTTGAGCACCCTAACTGATTGCTTAGATGATTGATTTATCATGAGTATAGTTGATTAATAATTTCCTTTTCATTGATAAACTACATTATTATTCTTATGTTGTGATCTTAGGCTTCATGTTAATATAGATCATGTGTATAGTGGATATTATTGCACATCCTCATTTAGCTAGATTGTATTATCTGATCTTAATGCTATGATATATGGTTTTAGGTTGATTAATTTATCATGTTTATAATTCTACATGTGATGATGTATTATTTATTTGATGTATTTGATACTTTATTATAGTTCATTACTATTTCATCATTTTTTATCAATTATTGAACCAAATACTACTGATGGATCCACTTGGTGGTTATAGGTACTAACTATGGGCTAGGTTGGATTTTGGCATCAAATTTTGGGATAGCAAGAGTAACTTTGAGTATTAGAATGAATTTTTATAGGTAACATGGTAATCATGATTAGTATCATGTTTTTAGACTATTGTGTTATGCATGAGTTTTAAACTCAAACTTGATCTATTCATCTATGTTTTCTCCTCTTGGTTTATGTAATCTTTTCTAATATTGTGTCTAGTTATACCTTTGCATATGATAATTATATCTATTTCCATTATCAAGTTATTCATGGTGGTGTTCTTATCTTATCTAGGGTTTTTGTTATCATTTTACTTTTTGATTGTGCAAGTGTCCTATTTGACCTGATTGGTCTTTGGTGCTTTCTATTTTTGTTTATTCTTCACCTTTATATAGTGCTCCTTGTTATTCTTGAGCATAAGTGACTCCTAGATTTTGGGGCTACAATGACATGGATGCTATTATGGAAGGTTGTCTCATCTTTATCCATGAATGTGAGTGAGAGTTTGAGCCATGGCACTCATTATTATGATACCCACCATAAAGAGTTTCTTTTGTTATTTTAGTAGATATCCTTTGATATATATATATATATATATATATATATATATATATATATATATATATATATATATATATCAAAGGATATCTACTAAAATAACAAAAGAAACTCTTTATGGTGGGTATCATAATAATGAGTGCCATGGTTATAATTTTAATATGACACTATACTTCTATTTCTAATTATGCTATGTCATAAAAATATGGTGATGTATGTGAAACATGACATTTAGTGGTTGGTTGGGGTGGTTGTTGTCACAATATGGGGAGATAGACCTAGAGGCTAGCATATGTAGAAGAGAGTGTGGAAAATAGGTAAGAGGTGATAGACATAAAGTGTAGGAAGCAAGGAGAAGGATGAGACAGATAGAAATATAGATGGAGGAGTAGGTGGAATTGAAGGAAGGCATAGGAAAACACAACCAAGTGAAGGATGTGGTAGGTAAAGGGAAGAGAGGGGGTGAATATATAAAAATGTAGGCATAAGGTAGAGGTAAAGGGGGAAAATGTAGGGAGAAGGAAAAAAGAAGGCAAGGCATCAGGAAGACACAGGGGATGTTGATGCAACATGAAAAAAAGAAAACAACAATGGAAAAAAAAGGTGGGAAGAATGCAATAGATAAAGCATAGGATAAAAAAGAGGAAAAAACAAGGGTGAAAGTAAGAGGATATGCATAGGGATAAGAAAACAAAATGAAGGAGAATAAAGGAATACAATAAGGAGGTAGGCACTGTCATTGTAGTTCCTCTTCTTGGGATAAACTAGTGAGTTGATGATTGTTATTAACTATCCTTTTTAATGGAGATGATTATTATTTTAGCTGATAAATATGAATACCATTATTATCTTGATCATAACCCTAAAATAAGTGAAAATTATCTTTCAAATTGGTTCTTTTAATGTTTATTTAGTTATATCCAAGTTTGAGAAATGTGTTTCTAGTAAATGGGTTGTGTGTTCTTTTAAATTTTCTCATGATTATACCACAACCTCACTATTTAAACCTAATACTAAATTATATCAATTTTACACACATATCAAGGTGGTTATATTATTAACCTAGGGAAAATGTGGGGAGAAGGAGAAAATAAGGTAAGGCATCAAGAAGACATGGGGGGATGTTGATGCAACATGAAGAAAAGAAATAAATAATGGAAAAAGAAGGTAGGAAGAAGGTAACAAAGAAAGCATAGGAGAAAAAGAGGAAAACATAGGGGTTTAGGGTGGAGGATATGCATAGAGAGAAGAAAAAAATGAATGAAGGAGAATAGATGAACACAGTAAGGAGGTAGGCACTGTCATTGTAGTTCCTCTTCCTAGCATAAAATAGTGAGTCGATGACCACTATTAACTATCTTTTTTAATGGAGGTAATTTTTATTTTAGTTGATAAATATGACTTCCATTATTCTCTTGACCATAACCTTTCAAGAAGAGAAAATTAGCTTTCAAATTATTTCTTGTAATGTTTATTTAGTTGTAGCCAAGTTTGATGAATGTGTTTCTAGAAAATGGGTTGTGTGTTCTTTTAAATTTTCTCATGATTATGCCACAACCTCACTATTTAAACTTTACATTTAATTATATTAGTTTTACACACATATCAATGTGTTTATATTGTTATCTTAGGAAATATTTTATTAATTGATAGTTATTTATTCAATTCTTATGCTTGTGTCATGAACTATTGAATCCAAAACCCTACCACTACATTTTACTATGACTGAGTGTAAAGGAGTCATTAGCCCTCACCAAAATGGAATGGTCATAATAATTACAAGTGGTGTTGTGCCCTTTTGTGCCTTTAATTGAATAAGCCTAGTTTTAGAACCCATACACCTTGGTCCAAACACTCTCAGGTCACTCTAATCCATATTATATACTTCTTACTTCACTTGTGTATGTCACTAGGGACTCCCCACCTTGTTTTGACCAACCATATAGTTGGGTGGTTATTTTGTGGTTATAGAATAAGGTAAAACAATTTTGGTTTTGTTAAAAGCATTAAGGTAGATTATTTATTTAATATTATAATATTCCTAAAATTAAAGTGAATCGTTTGAAAGGTATATGGAGTTGGTGGGTAGAATACCACTATGTCATGTGTGTTTTTTCCCAATTTAAAAACTAATGAGATATACTCACCCTTATGGTAGTCTTGGAATTATCATTATATGTTACTGATAGAATTAAAAATTGACTTGGAGGTACCTTAAATGTTTAAGGTGGATTTAACCTATTTATTATTATTATTAATTATCTAACTTTGAATAATTGATTGGGTCTTAAATTATTTACATGAGAAGAATACTATTTTAATATATATTTATTTAATATCTTGTTATAGAAGCCAATTATATTTTTAATTGTCAATAGAACCAAGTTTGATGGAGAACATAGGGTTTTTAAACTCATTTATTTCATCTTAGGATTTTACTAGGGCTGGTCACATAATGGTATTGAGTGACACCAATTTGCCCATAGTAATGTGCATCGATTGGTGGTAAATTCACACACACTGATCCATGTTATATACACTATGTTAAAGATAAATCCAACTAACTCTTACCACTTAAAAAATTGGTTATGGTGTTCTTTATCATTAATTTGAGTTGGTTAAAAGTTACCTATATTTAATCATGATTTGGAAACTCCCATATATCTTTTCAATCAGATATTATCCGATGTGACTTTAATATGAGTTTTGTATTTTTATATAACTATTTTATTATTTTCAAAATAATGGGGTTTTATTCCTAATTAAATAAATAGGTTTGAGCTAAGTAAAAAAGTAAATAATATGCAAGAATTAGGCTACTAATTTTTGTAAACCGATTTATATTTTTGCCTTTTATAAATATATTAATAATAAGATAAATCTAACTTATCTTATTCTAAAGAATCTGGACTAAGACAAGGTCTAATACTGAAGGAGCAAGACTAGAGACTATTATAAACTAGATCCTAAGGTTCATTTTTGGATTGGACAAGAGCATCTAAAGTGGGACACCCTACTATTTGGTGTTATAGTCCTTTTTTATTGCTATTGTCCAGGTGGTCTAAGCCTTCTAGGTTCTATTTAGTAGTCATGTGTTACCCTATTAGTGAAATATTGAAGCCTAGAAGATTATGGAGCTTGTTGTGCATCTATTTTTAATTTTCAAAGCCCTGAGAGCTCTTTATTCTTGAACTTGAATAGAAACTTGGAAAAGATAGAGAAGTGATTAGTGTGTATAGGATACATTGGATTCACTTCACACCTTGTGTGTAGGCACACTGCCTACATACCAATACTCCAAGGAGGGATCAAGCTAATGTAGTTCTTCCATTGAAGTGCTTCGTGTAATTATGTATGATAAATGAAACTAGATGTAAAATTACATGTAATTTAGATGGCTAGGGACTAGTGCAAAGGTTTGATTAAGCTTGAAATGATCTTAGAATGATGTATGTAAATAATAGAGAAGAGTGCTTGAGTGTACTTTCTTGTATTCTTGTTTCTTTTTTGTCAATGAATACTAACCCTTCTAAATGGACTTTTATAGGTAAATTAATGATCATGGGTTAAATGAATTTGTATTAGGATAACAATAAAAAGGATAAATATCTAAAATAATTTGACCATTAGGACCAATTTTGCACTTAGATAATAGTGCCAAAATCAAGAGACCTTGAATTTCAACACTCCTATCAAAGTTGGGTGCTTTTGGTCAGAGGTAATGGGACTTAGTGGGATGGATTTGGGCCTAAAAGTGTTACTTGGGTCTGTAAGGGTTAAGTCTAGAAGGTTATGGATGATTGGAAATTAGTGAAAGAATAGCCTAGAAGGGTTGTGTAAAAAAGTAAGAAGACCTATGGATTAGGTGTTATTAGCCATGCTTAAGTCATCTAATTTTACATTATATATGACTACATTTCCCCCCCTTTATTTTAGTGATGTAGTAAATCAAAATACTAGGATAAAGGAAAGTAAAAAGCATACCTAAACTTACCTATAAGGGAGAAGCTCATAAAGTTGTGTGATGTTGGATGTGAATCGAGAGAGCACACTATGAAGTGTGAATCTACACAATGAAAATATAAAAGTAGATCAGTTCTTACTAGATATGATATATCTAAAATAAGAATCTAAAAAAGATAAGTAATAAGAAGAGAAAGGAATGAATACACCTCATTGGGTATGCAAACCAATACAAAACTTGTTGTGATGTTGGATGATGTTGGGTATGTGGTTAATCAAGAGTAATATCATGAACGGAGTTGAGTGTTAAATTCCATATAAAATGGATCAAGAATGCCAAGGCTATCCCTTTAGCTCCATAATTGCTAACTAAGTGAAGTCAATGAATTATGCATGTGTAAACCAATGTTTGGACTATGTGTTTAATCCCTCTAAATAGGTGGCTCAAGAATACAAAGGTTGGCCCTTTGGCACCATAGTTTCCCTATGAATTGAAGATATGAAGTGATAATGGTATAGAATATATGTCTATGAGATAGATCATCGAGCCCATGGATGTTATATAAATCTTAAAATGTGGCATGGATAGCTTGAATGTATGATAGAAAATAGGCCAATCTTGGCCATTTCAAAAGATGGAGGTTAGGCTTATATGAAAGCCAATATGAAATTGATGTACTAGTATTATATGAAATCTAACTCAAGAACTTGAGTAATTAAAAATTTAAAATTGTATGAAAGTTCAACTTGAAAGTGATGCCAACCACCTGCAGATGGATTAAGGCACCCAACTATTGAGAATGCCTAGATAATAAATTAAACTCATAAATAAAATAAGACTGATGTGCCATACAAATTATTGCCAATCACTGGTGTGTAAAACATGGGTTTTGATGTGGAATTTATGTCAACTACCTAATCTAAAACTAATATTGAAAACCATCATGCTATGCATGATAACCTCCTATATCTAGATTCTCTAAGAAAACTATACTAAACTGATAATTCTAACTGATTTGGATGTGTAAAAACTATATCTAAACTAAATTTTTTGCCTATTTATATAAAAGCTAAGTATTTTTATACCTAGATAGGAGTTTAAAAATGAGGACACCCCTATGTTTGGTGTTATTATCCATTTTTGTCACTATTGTCCTATGCTAAAACTAGTTGTTGATTTAGAACTATCACTATTTTTATACTCTAGTTTAATTGGTTTGACCTCTAGATTTTTAATTGGGTGGTTTGAATGATACTATTTTGACTATTAGGAGCTTTGATATCTATGAAAAAACCCTTATTTATTTCCCCCTCTTTTAAGGGTAGGAATGATGAACCTACAATGATTTACCTCAGAAGAAAGAGTCCTATAAGTGTGCTAAGATGTATAGATATATGATATAGCAGTGATATTTGACAAGATATTTGTAGATATATCAATGTTTGTATTGATAGATCATTATATAACTAGGGTTATGCCTAGATATATATAACAATGTAAAAGAATGTGCAAAGTACTCAACTAGAACTAGAAATGCTAGATGTTAGTTTTTAGTTAAAGGGATGGAGCGTGATGTTCATCATGGCATCTAAGAAAGCAAGGGAAATGCATGATATGGATCATGACATTATACATATTGAGAAGCAAACAAGTAATTAAGTAAACAAGTAAGAATAAATAATCATATAAGGATGGCTAAGGGGATATGAAAATAAAAGACATAGACATATGTCACTCAAACTAGAAAGCAAACATACAAGACATGTTCAAATTCCACATACACATATAAGTGAAATAAGAAAAGTTTGCATATGGTCCACAAGCAAATGGAAGAGTACAAGAAAAGTATATTGGCAAATTTCCTAAGGCACACATATGAATAGAAGCAAAAGACTTTGGAAAATGTCCTAAGGCACAAATAAGAGACAAGTAGGAAATAGAAATGCAATCACACAAGATATGCTAAGCAAGAGGAGAAAGTATGTAATAGCTAGAAAGTTAAAATCACATCTAACTAATTAAAGCAAATGTGAAAGTATGTAAGACATGTGTAGTACAAGACTAGGTATATGCTAAGAAATACATAAGTGATAGATGCTAGTGAAATGTCGATATAGTAATCTATGTAATATGGTAAGTAATGTACATCAGTATGATAACTTAGAGTGTGTAATCTAGGATTGACATAACCTAGATGGTGTTGTCATATAGAAGATGCCTTGAGTGGGTGGGTATATCGATGTGTGTCTCAAATGTATAAGTAGGAATGCCCCCTCAATGGGTAAAGTGAATCAATCAAGTATATGGATGTCACTTCACACACTCAAATAAGATTAAGTGAAGCATGGTAATGTAGAAAAATTAACATACAATATCATGAAACAACAAATGTATGTCCTAACATGATAGTAGTAATGACAAGCATGGATTATGCATACAATCAAAATGTTTTTGGTATTTTTGACATATTTGAATGATTTTATATTTTGAATTTTTTGTATTGTTTTTGTATTTTTATATAAGATATGTACAATCAATCAAAAGAGATTATGTACAATTAATGTTGAAAACAAAATTATGTACAATGTTTTTGTAGATATAACATATTATACATGGAATCTATGGAGATTCATAATGTTCATTGGATTTTTGAGTTTATTTCCTTCAAGTGAGTTAAGATGGTACACTTTAGGGATAAGTATTTTAGTAATGATGTAAGGACCTAGCCAATTGGGTTTGAATTTTCCTTTGGTTTCTTCTTTGGCATTGACATTGTAAAGGTTTTCTTTGAGAACTAGATCATTAACTTTGAATTCTCTGATGTGAACTCACTTATTGTATGATTATTTATATGTTATTGGTAAATTATAAGGTGTTTTGTAGCTTAAATACATGTATGGTATAATTGTTTGAGCTGGTATAGATGCTTTTCTCAATATTGGTCATTAGTGAGAATACCTTTAAGGGAGACACAAAGGGATGGAATTTATAATTCCAAAAGTAGAACTACTTCTATGCCATAAAAAAGTGAATAAAGAGTAGCCCCAATAGGCATATAAATACTTGTGAAATAGGCCCATAATAAAAAAAACTAGTTGATTGTGCTAATCATTACCAAATTTAGTTACTATTTTTCTCAAAATGTTGTTAATTGTTTTGTTATTGGCTTCTGCTTGATAGTTTCCTTGTGGGTAATATGGAGTGGAGAGTATGTGTTTAATTTTGTATTTGGTACAAATTTTTTGATAGTTTTATTCTTAAATGATCTTCCATTATTAGAAATGATAGTTGTAGGTAGGTCAAAGCATAAAATAATATGAGTCATGATAAAATTGCAAATGTCTTCACCTTTGGTAGATTGAAGGGGAACTAAATCCACCCATTTGGTGAAGTATTTTGTGGCTTGATGATGAACTTATGTCGATCAATGAACTTGAGGTTGATTTTTCCAATGAGAGAAAATCCCCATAACATGAATAGTTATAGAGAGATAATAGGTTGTAATTATTATGACAATGTATGTTTTAGATTATTGTGTCGTTAACATTTATCACATAGCTTCACATATTGTAAACATTCATCTTCCATGGTAAGCTAGTAGTACCCATATCAAAGGAGTTTTTATGACATGGATTTTCCATTGAAATGACCATCACACTCATTGTCATGTATTTAAACTAGATAAATTTTGGATTATATAGAGGTTAAGCACCATAGTAAGTGTTCATCAAAGGATCATTTGAAAAGGTCTCCACCAATGATGACATAATGGAGTGCTAGATTTGTAACTTATGTTTGTCATTTTGGGAGAAAGTGTCTAGTGTAATAGATTTGTTGAGAAAGTTATAAATGTCAGAGAACCATTCTAGGGTTGTAGAGCTATGTGTAGTAGCTAAGATAGAAAGAGTGATCAAATATGTATTAGATATTGATGGTGACTGTAATCATTTAATTATAAAAATTAATTGATCATCGTTGATGTCAATAGGGATTAAATATATAGCACTAGCCATTTTATCTACATGTCAATTGTCTTTTTGGGGAATGCTCTCAATGGAAAAATAATTAAATTGTGATGATAGACACTACACCATGTTACGGTGTGGGATAAGGTATTCTTCTTATTTTTGACAAACATCATTGACTTGATTGACCACAAGTTGGGAATCATTGAATACTTGAATATATTTTATTTAGAGGGATTGTGTAGTGAACAGTCCTAAAATAAGTGCTTCATATTCTATTGTGTTATTGGTGCATGAGAAACTCAATCAATATTCTATAGGAAATGTATGGCTAAAAGGATCGATAAAGACAATGCCTGCCCCTGCACAAGATGCACTCAAGATTTATCAAAGAACATGATCTAAGTATTTGAATGATTATAATAGGTATTGAAATCATCTTAGAATGTTTCACTTATGTAGACACCTAAATTTGGCCACTGATAACCTTTAATCAGGATTTTGACCAATTTCCACCCAAAATGCACAATTTGGCCTAAAAACACTAAAATCCATTAAATGAGTTAAAACTAACATATTCAAGTGCTGATTTTGGCTAGAGTATCATAAAATGGGACAATGCAATCTATGGGCTAGCTAACTTTGATCAGTTCATTTTGGGTCAAAATGTCAATTTTGCACCTGGGTGCTATGGATTTCTCTTTCTTATCAAATCTCTTGCATGAGACACATGCCTTTGTTATTTTGTGTCGAAAACATCCTAAATGGGATAAAAAATCTAATACATCTAACATTAACTTCCAATTCCAATCCAATCAAATTTTGGACCAATAACAAGGCATTCTGATCAATTTGAGTAATTTGTGCACAAAGTACTTAATCATGCTTAAGAGCTAGTTAAAACAAATTAGAGACTAATTAAAAATTACATGGAAACTTGTTGAATACTTGTTTTTAGAAATGAATATTGAATATTTGCATCATCAAGTGACCTCATTTCTTGGGAAAGACATCCCTAGGCCATAAATGCCACAAATATCAGGATTCAAGCCTCCCATGCCTCACCAAAGACCTCCATGCCTCTTAATTGCTCCTCTATCCCAAATATTGATGATCATATTTATCAATTTTAATTTCATAATTGGATTAATCCCTAGCCACACATCTCAATCTTGAGATGGATGGTTTACGTTGATTCTAGCTATTTACAAAAATCTATAAATAGGAAGCCTTGCCACATGAATTTCAAGTCTTGATAATGAAAATTTATAATGCACGAATGATTCCAAAATCTATTTAAATTAGTGTTACTATGCCAAATTGATTCCAAGCCAAAAATTTTATGAGCAACCTAAGCCACACTCTCACCATTTTGGAGCATCCAAGCATTTTATGAGCAACCTAAGCCACATTCTCACCATTTTGTTAGCAACTTAAGTTTAAACACTCTCACTATTTTTTGAGAACCCTAAGTTTCCATGCTCTCACCATTTTTCAAGCAACTTAAGCCACATTCTCACTATTTTATGAGTAACCTAAGTTTAAATTCTCTCACCATTTTGTGAGTAACCTAAGCCACACTCTCATTATTTTGTGAGCAACCTAAGTTTAAACACTCTCACCATTTTGTGAGCACCCTAAGTTTCCATGCTCTTGCCATTTTGTGAGCAACCTAAGTTTAAACACTCTCACCATTTTGAAGGCACCCTAAGTTTCCACACTCTCATCATTTTGTAAGCAACCTAAATTTAAACACTCTCACCATTTTATGAGCTTGAAACATTTAGTGTCTCATCATTCTTGATCGAGTTGAGATACTTCCAAAATTCCAAAAACATTTTAAAAATCATTAGAAAAAACCAAAAACATTTGACCACTTCTTTGCCTTAAAGATTTTGGGAACCCTTACTAAGTTGTAAGAAAACCACTTGTCACTAAGTTTCTTCATCCTTTTTGGCCTTTTCTCTCATGCACCTACCATTTTTCAAGACCATTCCTCTTCTTCTATCACATCCACTCTATTTATTTTCCTCAGTTATCATTTTCTTCCCATCCCCTAGGACAACTATATTTAGCCTGAAGTTTTTTATTGGATATTACATCTATGAAATTATGTAGGCAACGTCCACTTGCCTAGTGCATGTGGAGATAGCTCGGCCACCCCCTTCTTTTTCTTCTATTCCCCCATTTTGTTCATTTGTTAAGTTGTTGCCTATTTTCTAGAAGCAATGTTCATATGATTTATATTGCATTATTTATTTGTTTATTTTTGCTTATTTTGTTTGTTTATCTGATTTCAACACTGCTGCCTTGATTTGGTTTATATGTGTTCATTAGGTGATTCCTTGCCCACAGTTACACTTGAATCCATCCATATTCATAAGTTTACATTGTCATCATGGTTTCTATCATTGGTGCATTATTTTCTATTGAGTATTAGATAATGGGAGTTAGTTCTTATGAATATATCAACCAAGTGCTCATGATGTTATACCATAATGCCTAATAACACATGCTACAAAAAACCTTGGCTTCAAAAAGTATATTAAAAAATGGCAACATCTCTTTAACATTAACATCTCAATTCAATCCTAATCATATCCCAAATAGAGTAATTAACCTTAAAATAATCTCAACCTTTATTAGTTCAGATGAGCATCTCCCTACTAAGAGGTTGTTCCAATTCATCATTACCATCTATTTTAAGTTATCATCATCCTCGACCAATTTTATCATGCTTGCCATAATCAGGGTCCAAAGATTATAACTACCTATGGGTAAATCATTCCACACCATCCCACCTGCATTTCTCAATGATTATAACCACCTTTGGGCAAATAATTGTGTTGTCACCACTTTACATTTTTTGCCCATATAGGGGCATGTTGTTATATTTTTTGTCTATCCTAACTGGGGTAATTCCATCTTCTCAATGATTATAACTACCTTTGGGCAAATCATTGTGCTATCATAGCATGTTACCAATATTAGGGTACAATTCTTATAACCACATTTGGGGAAAGCATTATACACCATCCCACTTGCATTATCATTGATTTTGACTACTTTTTCAAAATCATTATGTTTTTCACCCCCATCATCTTTTTTTTATTTGGTCCCCTTGTTTCACTTCCTATTAAGGGACCATTTGTCAACCTACTTGTGCCAACTGTTCCCTCGAGGGGGCATCATATAATTAGTTTATCATCATTACATTTGTAGGCATATAGGAACTTTTCAATATTTGAGAAGACATTACTATGCTTTTAACTCAAAATGCTTCCCAAATAGGGGCAAACAATAGACACTTAAATCTGGCCACTAATAACCTCTAATAAGGCTTTTGACCAATTTCCACCCAAAATGCACAATTTGGCCTAAAAACACTAAAATGCATTAAATAAGTTGAAACTAACATATTCAAGTGCTGATTTTGGCTAGAGTATCAAAAAATGGGGCAATGCAATTTATGGACTAGCTAACTTTGATCAATTCATTTTGAGTCAAAATGACAATTTTGTACCTGGGTGCTCTGGATTGCTTCTTACACGAGACACATGCCTTTGTTATTTTATGCTAACAACATCCTAAATGGGATATAAAATCCAATTCATCTAACATTGAATTTCAATTCTAATCTATTCAAATTTTAGACCAATAACAAGTCATTCTGATCAATTTGAGTAATTTGTGCACAAAGTACTTAATAATGCTTAAGAGCTAGTTAAACCAAACTAGAGCCTAATTAATAATTCCATGGAAAATTGTTGAATAATTGCTTTTAGAAATGAATATTGAATATATACATCATCTGTTGACCTCATTTCTTGAGAAAGACATCCCTAGGCCATAAATGTAACAAATATCAAGATTCAAGCCTCCCATGCCTCATCAAAGCCCTCCATGCCTCTTAATTTCTCCTCTATCTCAAATATTGATGAGCCTATTTATCAATTTTAATTATATAATTGAATCAATCCTTAGCCACACATCTCAATCTTGAGATGGATGATTCAAGTTGATTCTACCCATTTGTAAAAATCTATAAATAGGAAGCCTTGCCACATGAATTTTAAGTCTCGATAATGCAAAGTTATAATGCACAAATGATTCCAAAAGATATTTCAATTAGTGTTACCATGCCAAATTAATTCCAATCCAAGCAAAATCCATAAGGTTCCAAGGATAAGAGGAGATATCCAAGCCTCCTTTGATGAAGACTTCACGAGCACAAGTTGAGCAAGCCACTACAACAAGCATTTTGGAGCATCTAAGGAAGGTAAAAGAAGGTTTCTTTTGCATTTTAGTTAATTGTTTTATTAATGTTTGTTAACTAATCTCTCCCTAGTGTCTAGGCCTTTATATTTTATGTTAGTTAGTGTGTTTATTTCATTTTGAAACTAACACAATACTAACCATCCTCTCTTGAGTCAAATTCTTAGCTCACAAATTAAAGGGTTGGTATCTAATAATAGTGTTGCTACCAAATGGTTTGTAATGAATTGGCCCTTTATCAATTTTTATAGGATTATTTTTAAGTCAAGTTATATTAATAAGATAACCCATTTTGTGATGTGGCCAGAAAGATGTGGTTTGGCTAGTAGGAACTTTAAAGGGTCTACTTTTGTGATAACTTGGGTCTCATTATTAACCATGTAATATTAGATTTTTTATGTAGAAAAAACTAATGCTAGACATAATTTTTATATTGGGTAATATTTTTTTTCATTATCAACCAATGTGCGACTGATGTAATAAACTAATCATTCAATATTTTTTTCATCATGTTGTGTTAAGAGTGATCCTAATGTGTGATATATTGCTGAGATATAAAGCAAGAAAGGCTTATCTAGGATAGGTGGTATTAAAATTGGTGGATTAAGGAGATATCATTTGATTGTGTCTAATCTATTTTGACAATCTTGGTCCCAAATAAACTTTATATCTTTCTTTAGTAAGCGAGTAAAATACTAAGTTCTATTAGCAAGCTAGGCTTTGAAATAGTGGATTGCTTGGATCTTGCCTTGGAGGGATCAAAGTTATTTTAAGTTGGTAAGAGGTGGCATGTTGATAATTTCTTTGAATTTCTTAGGATCAAATTTTATGCCACACTGAGATATAATGAAACATAGGATTTTCCCTGACATAACTCTAAACACACATTTCTTTGGGTTTAATAGAATGTTGTATTGCCTAAGTCATGTAAAAATATTTTGTAAATCAATAGCATGATGTTGTCATTATTTGGATTTAGATAGTATATCATCAATGTAATCTTTGATAATATGGTTAATTAAGTCATGAAAAATGTGTGTCATAGTATGCTAATATGTGGATTTGACATTATTTAATCTGAAAGGCATGATATTGTAATAAAATGTACCCCATGGTGTTCTAAAATATCTTTTTTCTTGATCTTATTTAGTAATTTTGATTTCATTATAACCAATAAAACCATCCATAAATGATAGCATTTCATATCCGACTATGGTGTCAACTATCATGTTGATATTTAGTAAGGGGAAAACATCTTTAGGGCATGCTTTATTGAAATATCATGAATCAGAACAACACCAAATTTATTTATTAGGTTTGACTAGGGAACTATATTGGAAATATATTTAGGATGTGGTACTAGTGAAATGAAATGTAAATCTAAGAGGCAGTAGATTTCATCCTTGATTAAGAGAGCCACCTTAGGATGCATTTTTTGAATTTTTTATTTATTTGGTTTAGCATTGGGGTATAAAGGAATCTGATGGACTACTATAGATATATCAATTCTAGGCATATATGAATATGACCAAGTAAATAATTTTGGAAAATTTGTTAAATCTTAATGAATATCAACATCCTCTTCCTTTCTTAGGGTATCAGATAATAAGATAATATGGGGATCCTTGTCAGTTTTGAAATTGAAATTTACTATTTCTTCACTAAGTAATGTGGAATGATCAAGTGTATATGGAGTTGTAGGGATAATATTATTTGACTTAACTAGTACATCAAGGGAGGAGTCTATAATTTCTCCAAAGTAGACATGGGCATTTATGTGGTTTGGAAATCTATTTTTATGGTAACAAGATGGGAGGTCCTCATATGCACCAAGAAATTGTAAGAGGGATTCATCACTTGAGAATTCATCTAACGTAAACATTTTAGGTGAAGTCATGTTGTCATTAAGATCAGTGTAGATAAATGATAATATACAAGTATGATTAACTATATAATTGGTACATACAATTGGTGGATAAATTTTTATGTGTTGTGAAAGTGTGGGAGAGGATTTGCCATGATTAAGGAAAAACTAATATCCTATCCCTTGCAATTTATGTTGTGTGGATGCCTCGATAAGATTGAATCTTCCTTGTTCATGATTTCAAAGTCCTTTTCCCTAATATCCAATCTTATTAAGATATTTAAGCACAAAGGGTGAGGTGAATTGGTAATATGGTGCTTGTGTTATGACAAAATTTGGAATTGTTTAATTTTATATATGGTCTGAGGGTACATTGTGAGTGACAAGTTGTGTAGGTATACTACCTAAATTAAAGTGAAAGATATAATTCTATGGAGATTTGGCCACTTGATAATATTTAAAAGGTTTGTGGTCTATTGGTAACATGTATATATAACCTTTGTGACTAAATTTTAGACAAGCATGGAGTGTGGAAGGGACTACATGCATATCATAATCTAAAGCTGACCAAGTAATAAATTATAATTAAGGTCATTTGGCATGACTCGGTAGGTTATTGGTAGTGTTTTAGGCCCTAGGGTAAGATTGAGTGTTCTTTGACCCATTACTTTCCATGAAATGTTGTTGAAACCTCTAATGTTCATATCAAAATGGTCTAGATCTTGAGGTTGTATGTTAAGATGTTTAAGAAAGGATATGTTGCAAATGTTAAGTCCTAAACCATTATCAACTAGTACTATTTTGACTCCCACATCATTAATTCATAATTGTATGTAAGAAGGTAAATGTTTTTTAATGATGTGTTGAAAGGGTAAATCCTCTTTTTTAAAAGAGATGTGTTCTTTAGTCCATTGCACTATATTGAGGATGGATGCAACATAAGTTGGTTTAGTAGAAATAAAAATTCTAGTATTATGAAGGGATGCATATAATACATCTTTGTAAGTATCCAATCATTGAAGGATCTCAAGAATAGAAATTGTATCTGGAGGGGTGCTAGCCTGAGTAGTAAAACTATGGCCCTAGGTGTAATCAACCTACCTATCTTCATAAACTTGGGTGATAACGTGGACCACATGATCTACTGTAGGAATAAAGCTAGTATTAGGTGCGAGATAAAAGCTAGATGTACCAAATTTGAAGGAAGGAGGGATGGATATAACTACCAGTGTTTGTTGGCATCTAGTAATGATAGGGAAATACTCAAAAATAGATAATGAGTTATATGCATTGAGGCAGAAGGCATGAATGTGGAGTCAAATGCATTTATTTTGAATGATAATTTGTGCAAAGATATACTTATAAAGAGTATTTCACAAGCAAGATAGTATGTAAGATATAGAAAATGTGACATTTTGCATGAATACATAGAAAATTTTGATATACAACATAACATTTTGTATGTGTTGAGCATAATGAATCTGAAGACTTTTCCATATGACAAATAGAGAGTAAAGGAGAGAGAACATGATTTTGTGCCTAAATTCATAAATAACTTTGAGTTTTAACATAATATGGATAACATGTTTAGCATAATAAACTTGAATATTTGTCCATATGAGAGATAGAGAGTATGTAAAAGGCATATTGAAATATTGTGTAATTTTAGCCATAAATGTTGTAAAATCATCCCTTACTATGAAGAATAAGCATGAAACGCAAAGAATGAAGATTTGTACTAACATATTATAAATTTAATCATTCATGTACATGATAGGGCCTATTATGGTTTGCTTATTATTTTCAAAAAATGTAATAAAAGTTTGTAAATAAATGAGCATCATTTTTGCAATTTGGGTATAGATGTAACGTGATACCTCAAAAAGCAAAGGAGGAGATAGTATATGAAACTAGGGATTTTGAATGAATTTTTAAAATTATTGTAATAATTTTATAAATTTAGAGACAATTTGTAGAATTTTTCTTGAAAAATTTAAGAAAAATCTGAAAATATTTCTAGAATTAGCAATATATTTTTCCTAGTGTTTGAAATTTGTTTGTATGCAACAAGGACCTAGTATGTGAAAACTAGGGTTTTAAAAAAATATGTGATATTTATGAAATTAAGTTTTATATTTTTTGTTTTTAAATGTAGGAAAAATAAAAAAATTATGGCAAAAAATTATAAATAATTATCCTTAGAGTTTTTGTGCGAAATTCGAAGTAAGTCGGGTTCACCAAATGTTTTATTATTTTCAAAATAATGGGGTTTTATTTCTAATTAAATAAATAGGTCTAAGATAAGTAAGTAAATAAATAATATATATGAATTAAGATACTAATTTGTTTAAATATATTTGTATTTTTGCCTTTTTTTCATATAGTAATAAATAGGAGAAATCTAACTTAACTTATTTTGAATGATCCAAATTGAGACAGGGTCTGATACAAGAGGAGTAGGATTGGAAAATTATCAAAAAATAGATCCTTAGGTTCATTTCTAGGTTGGACAAGAGAATTGAAAGTTAGACACCTTATTGTCTAGCATTATAGTCCTTTTTGACACTCTTATCTAAGTGGTCTAATCTTTCTGGGTTCTATTCGATAGGCCTGTGTTACCTTGTTAGTGAAATATCGAAGCCTAAAAGCTTACAAATATCATTATGAATCTATTTTTAATATTAAAATACATAATAGCTCTTTTTTATTAAACTTTAATAAAAACTTATAAAAAATAGATAAGGGGTTAGTGTGTAAAGGATACATTGGATGCACTTCACACCCTATGTGTGCGCACACTGCCTACATACCAATACTCTAAAGAGGGATCAAGATAATGTAGTTATTTCATTGAAGTGATTGGTTTAATTATTTGTGATAATATATGTAAAAATATATGTACTTATAATGGTTAGGTACTGGTGCAAAGGTTTGAATAAGCTTGAAATGATCTTGGAAGGCTGTATGTAGAGAATAGGGAAGAGTGCTTGAGTGTACTTGCTTGTATTCTTGCTTATTTTTTGTTAATGAGTGTCAACCCTTATAAATGGACTTTAAATGGAATTTTATATGGAAATTAATGATCATGGGTTAAATGAATTCATGTTATATTTACAATAAAAAGGATAAGGATTTGAAAGAATCTGATCATTAGGACCAATTTTGCACTTGGATAATAGCACCAAAATCAAGACACCTTAGGTTTTAGCACTCTTGTCCAAGTTGGGTGTTGTTGTTTAGAGGGAATGAGACTTAGGGGATGGATTTGGGATTGAAATAGCTACCTGGGTTTGTAAGGGTTATGTTTAGAAGGCTATGAATGACTGGGAATTAGTGAAAGAATAGCCTAGAAGGGTTATGTAATAAAGCAAGAAGACCTATATATTGGGTGTTATTAGCCATGTTTAAGTCATCCAATTTCACATTTTATATGATTAAAATAACATTGAACCATGGGAAGAGGTTAAGCCCCTATTGAAATAATCTTTTTTTTAGTGAGGGTTTTTTATTTTAATATCATTTAATTGGCCTAGTTTTCCATAACCTTTGATGACCTAGTTTTTTTTAAATACTCAAGGATCATATGAGGTTGTGAGACCTAATGATGATCTCCTGAATACCCTATATCAATTATTGATCTAAAAATAATTTATGGTTATATCCCTAATGAAAACACTACTACCTTATGGATTGGTCTAGATTGATTGCTAGAAGCCATAATTGTTTCCTTGGAATTATGATGTGATCAAGTTGCCTGATTATCCTACTTGGATGTTTTTATTTGTTAGTATTTTAACTCGATCAAGTATAAATATTAAGTTATTATGGTGTTTCCTATCTTGATTTACAATTACATAGAGTTTACCTTGATGGTAATTATGCCTCATGCTAGTGTTATTTTATTCTGATGGGATATCCTTTGGTATAGTGTCTAACTTCTCATAACTTCCTCTTTGACCCTATTGTTATCACTCTTGAGAGCACCTTAATTGAAGATGTGAAAACCAAACCTTCCCTCTAACTTATAAAATTGGATATTATTAGAGTGTGGGTGACTCTAAAGTGATAAAAACCTCCAAAGAGGGTTGGTTTCCTTAATATCTATCACTAAAACTAATCTATTTTGATTTTTTGAGATGAAAAGGGAGAAAGAAACTCAAATGGGAATATCTATCTAATAGGGTGATGCACCTGAATGATTGGTATTCTATAAAATATTTATAAAACTAAATAAGACACAAATATGAATCTAAAATAAAACTTTCAATTCAAATCCTGAACATCAGTGTTTTAAAAGAAGGCTTGAAAGAAGTTTGCAAAGCAAATCCTATTCCTATCTCTTCCAATGACCTGTTGAGGATGAGATTTTCAAAGTAGGTGTGGAAAATACATAAAATAAAGGTATATAGATGAAACTTATATTTTTATACATATTCAAATTGCACTCTATTCTGATCCAAAACCATATGCAAAAAATCTTCTTTATTTGATAAAAATGGTGTCCATTACAATTTCTTCTCTCTCTAAGAATTAATGAAAAATGGCTTGAAAAAGCCAATATATATGTATAAAACCTAACCTAAAGCCAAAGTGTCATGGAAAAGAGAATAATTAGTATTATTTGAGTCAAATTAGGACTAAAATATTTTAAAAATATTAATTAAAGGCTTTAAAATCTTCCAAGTCTTCAAAAAATGCATGTTCTTCATTTTTGGCATAGAATTGAGAATTGGTGGGCCCATGTTGACTTACCAACCTTGATTGCATGAAAATAATTCCCTAATTTGGATTATAAATCCATATTTAAAGTGATTTTAAATTATTAAATGTCCTTATCTTGCATTAAAACCATCGGAGATGCATGAAACTAGTCAAACTAGTCAACTGAAGAGATGTGGACTCAAAGACTAGTCAACTTCCATTTGAACTCAACTTGGATGAATTGAAACTTGTGGATTGAATTTATAATGATATATTAACTTAAAAATAATATATGGAACGTGGTAACTATAAAATTAATTCATTTGATATATGTTCAATGCCATTCTTCAAGTTAACCATTTGACCAACTAGACTTATTAGACCAAATAGGCCTAAAAGCCAATCTATGCACCAGGACTCCATTAAACCTAAAATAATATGCCATGAAACTTGGAAAAAAAATATACTTGGAATAAATTTACTCAGCACAAGATATTTTATTTTGATGAGAAAATACTCACCATTCAATCAACAGGGTTGATTAGGCGTATTTTGCTTCATTTTCATATAGACTGGCCATTTTGATCAATCTAGTTGGGACACTTTCAGGATTATTTATGGTAAAATGAAAATTTTAAGATAAATAAAAAGTCTTAATATCAAATATCAATTGATTATATTTCATTGAAATATCCTATACTTCATTTTACTTGTTTTTTCCATAAAAACATGATTTATAACCTCATTTGTACAACTCCATGCATAAAATTGACATTTATGGAATCCTATATGAGTTTAATTTAAATTTGAATTTTTTTTGGGTTTATTCATGATTATTTATGTAAATAAAATCAACATTTTGAAAATTTGGTTTTCTGAGAGTTTAGGAGGGTTTTGAAGTTGAATCTTCAAAATGATGGTTCATGAAGTACAAAAATCCAAATAGAAAAATATTTACATTGATATGTATCAAACTAACCCCCATAACATCCATGAAAATATTGGGTTCCCATGAAAAATATATGAAAAATTATCACATAGATAAATATGCCTGTGGGGTTTTGACTATATTCTGAGCTACCTATGCTCTTAACAATTGTTCAGAAAGTATAGAGCCTAAATTAGTATAAATTTTTCATTAATTATAATTAAATAGGGGTAATAAAAACATAATAATAGTGTTTGACCAAACTCCACATGTCATGAAAGATACAAGTATCTGAACAAGAGGCTAAGAAGGGTGTCTAAAACTACAAAAAGTGAAAAATTCACCAAAATAAAAATAAAAATTCACCTACTCCCTAATTCTTGAAAAAATAATCATGGGGTCTTTTTAATTCTATCAAAACACTTTGAAATTACATTTTACTTGAAAAGTCAAAAAACCCTTTTTTGGCCTATATGCTTATTTGCTTACAAAAGCCTATATAAGTATGATTTTATTAAAATTTGAAGTTTTTACACTCTTTAAAGGTCTTATTATGATGTAAAAACATCATCCCATGATTTAAAAAAAATTACTTGGACTTATAAATCTCTGTGATACTCCATAATGATACTTGCTGCAATGGTGATCTCTAACTAACATGCTAAGGACTATTACACAATAGAGAGTATCTCCACTCATCTAATGGCCATGAATTTTTTTATAAGTTTTATTAAGTAATTATTACCTTGTGTACAAAATTTTATGTCTTAAAACCACCTATAGCTCCTGGAAACCTTAATTTTCTTCCAAAATTGACCCCTGTGCATGGATTGTCTACATATTTGAACTTGACAATGCTCTTTTAAAAATAAAATGACCCAATTTCAATCCATTTTCAATGTTTTTTTAACAAAATTAGTGTTCTTAGGAAAAAATTCTCTGGTTTGACTAGCTGTAAAGGCTTAATGACCAGTTTTAGGAATGTTTTGTATGATAGGGGTAGTAATTTGACCTTGACATGTCAAATTACTAACAATTTTGGCAAATTTCAGGGGTTGATAATCTTGATGGTCAAATAAATCATAAAATATGGTAAAAATAACTTGGATAAACACTAATTTTTGGAAGATATTTTGTAGACAAAGACACAAAAAGATAATTGACACAAATAACAATAAACACATGCACATATGCACTTAGAGGAATGGAAAATAAAAACTTAGAAAAGGAATAAAAAAACTGAAATCTTGTGTAGATATGCACTTATAAAAATGAAACACAAGTTAGTCTATTATGTACAAACTAACCTCCACCTTGTTGGTCCTCTTTGATCAAAAGGAAAATTCTTCAGTACACTTCCATAATGTGATGGAAAATGATATAATACATGTTCCCTTACAAGATTGGTTGTTTAGAAATCAAATATCTTCTTTTCCAACTCCTTTGACATGCTCATATGTGGAATAGTAGGAGAAAATTAACCTCCAATGTAAACATACTCACTGGGTGGCTCTTCTTATTGGTCAAACTTCATATTACAGTCTTGTTGATTAGTTTGAGCACAAAATATACTTGTATTACCTTTTAGAAGCATATCCATGTCTATAGACTCATCAAGTAGACGATAACCCATTCTAAAGATGTAAATCAAGTCCCTATCAACAATCAACTCTTGAGGTGGTAGAATTGAATGTCTGCCCACTCTTTTCTCTTGGTTTGGCTTGATAAAGATGCTCTCTTTAGCTGCAACCAAATCATAATCCCAATGGAGAAGAGTATATCCTACTCCCAAAACTTCAAACAAGTCCTCCAATGAGATTTTTAGCTGATTGGTAAACTCTATATATCTCAAAAATTGATTAATTTGATTAGCTACAACATTAATTTCTTCATTCTCTTCATAATATGGTAGCACTTCTTCCTCAACCTCTTCATAAACACTTACATCTTCTTCAACACATTTTTCTTGAAACTCATTTAAATCTACAATCTCTTGCTCCTCTTCCTTCTTCTGCATGTTTCTCTAGTTAGATTTCCAAGATGGAAATGAGTTAGATTCTTTAGAAATGAGGGATAGTACCTGAGTAGCTTGGGATTGGATTGACTGCATGATTTGGTTCCAAGATGGGAAAGATAGAGGTTCTTTTTTGACATTTTGATTTGGGTTCTCTTCCTCTTTCCTTGTCTTCAACTCCAACTCTCTAATCTAATTATCAATATTTCTTGGAATATCTTCTCGTTAAATTGGTCAGTGGTCTCAAAAAAAAGTTGTGCCATAACAATCTCCTTTTTTTATAGTAATCTTAGATAGATCTCCAAGAAGGGAAGGTCTGAAAAATACATAAAGAATTTGGCAAACTCAAAGGGGCTCTTAGAATTGTCTCTTTGATTGACTTCCAATATGGGAAGGATAGAGGGTAAGAATGACTTGAAACATTTTGAGTCTTGATTTATATTGGAAGCATAGATGGCATATATGAAGGCTATGGTCGAACAAATGAATGAACATGATACTAAGGACAATGTACTTATTATCCTTCAACACTCCTAAGCTTGTCTTCTATACTTTCAATAAAACCCCCAATATCCAACATACTATTTGAGAGATTTTGGTGATTTCGCCTCTTAATGGGTCTCCATTCTTCCTTCACTAGCTATAATGACTCCCTCTAATGATGAATCAGATGAGTAGGGGTATCTTGGTCATAATAGCTTCTTGAATACAATTCTAGTTCATGCTTGTCAAGGATCACTAGAGTTTAAGTGCTAATATGGATTGGGTAGAGTCAAAATGGCCATGGTTAGGTTGGATAGATGGGTAGGATGGCTCATGATAGGGTGGGTAAGGGGAAATATTATGATAGATTGGTTGTTCATAAGGAGGATTTGGGTAGTACTCTTGTGTATATGCCTGATATAGATCCTCAAACTCCTGGTGAGGATCATAGTGGGGATGGTTATACTGATCATAGTGAGGATAATATAGATCCATAGTGAAACAAGCCATTAGAAACCATTAGTAAACCAAATTCTAAAAGTAATCAATATTAAAAATATCCCTGATATTTTGAACTAGCTTTGGGTGCTTGAAAGTTATATTGATATTTTGAATGCCTTTAAAGGGTAGTGTGTAGAATGAATGTCCCACTGGGCATGCCAGAAACTGTTATCACCCTTTAGAGCACCTTGATTGAAGATTTTCAAAGCACACCTTCTCTCAAAATGATAAAATTGGATATTCTTAGATTGTAGGTGATTGTAAAGTGAGAAGAACCTCTAGAGAGGGCTGGTTCCCTTAAGATCTATCACTAAAACTAATCTATTTTGATTTTTTGGGATTAAAAGGGAGAAATAAACTAAAATGGGAATTTATATCTAATGGGGTGATGTACTTGAATGATTGGTATTCTCTAAAATATTTCTAAAATTGTATAAGACATACATATGAATTTGGAAGAAAACTTTGCAATCAAATCCTGAACATCAATGTTTCAAAAGAAGGCCTAAAAGAAGTTTGCAAAGTAAATCCTATTCCTAGCTCTTCCAATGACCTATTGAGGATGAAATTTTCATAGTAGGTGTGGAAAGGACCTACAAGAAAGGTATATGTATTCCACTTGTATGTTTTTACATATTAAAATTACACTTTATTTTGATCCAAAACCATAAGAAAAAAATCTTCTTTATTTGATAAAAATGGTGTCTATTACAATTTCTTCTCTCTCTAGGAATTAATGAAAAATGTCTTGAAAAAGCCTATATATATATATATATATATATATATATATATATATATATATATATATATATATATATATATATATATATATATATATATATGTCTAAAACCTAACCTAAATCCAAAGTGGCATGGAAAAGAGAAGGATTAGTATTATTTGAGTTAAATTAAGACTAAAATCCTTTTAAAATATTAATTAAATGCTTTAAAATCTTCCAAGTCTTCAAAAAATGCATGTTCTTCATTTTTGGCATAAAATTGAGAAGTGGTGGGCCCATGTTGACTTCCCAACCTTCCTTACTTAAAAATCATGCCATAATTTAGAATATAACTCCATATTTAAATTGATTTTAATTTATTTAATGTCCTTATCTTTCATGAAAAGCATGGGAGATGCATGAAACTAGTGAAACTAGTCAACCGAAGAGATGTGGACTCAAAGACTAGTCAACTTCCACTTGAACTCAAATTACATGTATTGGAACTTGTGGATGGAATTGATAATGAAATATTCACTTAAAAAATATATATGGCACGTGGTAACTCCAAAATTAATTCATTTGATAGATTTTCAATGTCATTCTTCAAGTTGACCATTTGACCAACTAGGCCTATTAGACCAAATAGGCCTAAAAGCCAATCTATGCACTAGGAATCAATTAAACATGAAAAAAGATGCCATGAAACCTAAAAATAAAATGAAATATACATCATCAAATTTTCTTCATCACAAGATATTTGATTTTGATGAGAAAATACTCACCATTCAGTCAACAAGGTTGACTAGGCCTATTTTGCTCCATTTTCCTATAGATTGGCAATTTTGATCAAGCTGGTTGGGAAAATTTAGGGATTATTTATGAAAAAATGAAAATTTTAAGATTAATAAAAATTCTTAGGAATTGAAATACATTTATTAAATTTCATTTAACTATCTTGTACTTCATTTTATATGCTTTTTCCACAAAAAACATGCTTTCTTCCCTCATCCATACAACTCCAACATAAAATTGATATTTATGGAATGCTCTCTGAGTTTAATTTAAATTTTAAATTTTTTTATGTTAATCCATGATGATTTTATTGAAATAAAATCAATTTTTTTCAAAACTAGTTTTCTTAGGGTTTATGAGGGGTTTGAACCTGAATCTTCAAAATGATGGTTCATGAAGTATAGATCTCCAAATAAAAAAATATTTAAATTTATATGTATAAAACATACCCCCATAAAAATCCCTGAAAATATTGGGTTCCCATGAAAAATATATGAAAATTTATCACATGAAAAAATCTGCCTATGGGGTTTTAACTACATTTTGAACTGCCTATGCTCTTAATGGTTGTTTATAAATAATAGACCCTAAATTGTCATTAATTTTTATTTAAGTATAATTAAATATGTTTCCTAAAAACATACTAATATTTTTTGGAAAAAATCCACACGTGGTGAAAGATACAAGTATTTGAACAGGAGGCTAGGAAGGGTGTCTAGAACTGCAAAAAGTGAAAAATTCACCAAAATAAAAATAAATCTTCACCTAATTACCAATGAATAAAAAATAGATCATGGGTTCTATAAAATGCTATAAAAACACTCTAAAATCACATTTTTCTTGAAAAGTCAAAAAACTCCTTTTTGGCCTATATGCCTATTTACTTGTAAAATCCTATATAAGCATGATTTGCTTAAAATTTGGAGTTTTTACACTCTTTAAAGGTCTGATTATGAGTAAAATAATCATCCCAAGCTTTTTAAATTTTTAATCTAAACTTAGAAACCATTATGGCACTCAAAAATGATGCCTGCTCCAAATGGTGATCTTCAACATATATGCTAAGGATTGTTACAAAATATAAAGTATCTCCACTCATAAAATTGACATTAATTTTTTTAAAAAGGTTCTTCCAGTCATGATGACCCTATGTACAAAATTTGAGGTCCTCAAAATACTTATAGCTCCTAGAAAGCTCAATTTTCTCCTAAAATTGACCCCTATGCATGGGTTGTCAACATATTTAAACTTTAAAATACTATTTTTAATAGAAAATGATGCATTTACAATCCATTTTTGATGTTTTTTTACCAAAAATAGTGATTTTAGGCCATAATTCTTCATTTTAACTAGATGTAAAGGGTTAATGACCAGTTTTAGGAAAGTTTTATATGATAGGGGTAATAATTTGACCTTAATAGGTCAAATTACTAACACATACTTGATAAAAATACCATTTAGATGATTGTTGTGGTGGTAAGGGCCACTAATGGTTGGGATCATAGGGGTGGTTGGGAGGGCTTGTGCTAATTTTTCTCTGCTACTCCATTCTTGGATGACATCGTGGATAGGTATGATGTATTTGACAATGTTATTCATATGTTATTTATCTATTTACTAGATTAGAGGCATGTTACTTTAATATATCATGTCTAGTGGTTGTATTTATTATTACTTCCTTTAGATTTTATATTAGTTGCAGTTGGATTTTGGCATGCTAACCTTGTTTTGGTTAGGGATCCTTTAGAATCAAGAAGTTAAAGCTTATGTTGTTGATTATGATGTAGTAGTTTGGAGCTCACATATAATCCTAGATTCCATATTAGGAGGCAATTGGGTCTTATCTTGGATTGAATCCCAATGCTATAGGATTACATCATTTTGTTATTATTGTTGATTCGTTATTAAGTTACTACATAGCTAATCTTTTTTGTAGTTATAACCAGTAATTTAGTTGACACACACTAGTATGTAAATGTTTCATTATACTATCTTATATAGCTTCAACATGTTCATATGATATAAAATACCATGGTAAATTTGATTAATAATTGTTTAGGCAAATATTTACTTATGCTATGTTTAATAACACTTGAGTTTAGATTTGGTTTTATAGTTGTTGACTAATTGCTAATGCCATATTAGTGGATTACCAATACTAATGTGATATTGGTGAATTGCCTTGATATTCACACTATGTAATATATAGTAAATGATTTCATGTGGTATTGAATTATTATGCCATCTTATCAAACTTCTTTTTATATTTCTTTAATTTTAACCATCACGAAGTTGTTGGTATAGAGATTGTTAAGCAATGGATTTTGTGTATTTTGGTAATCGAGTATATTAGATAGGATCACTAGTAAGTTGGAATCTTAAATTGGATGGTAACTAAGGAGAGATATCTAATTATTTTTTTTGTATACATATGTTTTTTATCATCCCTCTTGTATTCATTGGAATTTTTCTTGATCTAACATAATAATATAGAACTAATTGTAGTTGGTTTTCTAATTGTATGTGGAGTGTAGAAACTCCTTAGGTGTTCCCACTCATATGTGGTATTATGAGAGTTTGCGCATTGTGATTTTGGAAAAAAATTACCAAATCTTGGACTAAGATGTGTGACCTTAAACCACCTATAATATGGAGTAAACAGAATTTTAATTGATACTTTACTTGTTTGTAAGCTTATACTAATTAAGTGGCTAAAAATGAGGTTGTGGATATCATCTTCATGTGCTAGATAAGAATATAAACTTCTTGTCATATCAATTAGATTTTCTTGCTAAGTAGGCATTGTTTTGTAGGTATTCAAACCTTGATGCTTGTATTTTCCCATGAATCAGTTCACATGAAACCATTATATACATGAATAAGATACAGTGATGCATAGGTGAACATGATACTCTCTCAATCTTGAAATACTTGGTTTGAGGTTATGGGAAGTGAGTTAAGTCATCAAAAATATATTTAAAATGATGAGAGGATAACATCATAAAATTTAATCTTTCACAATAATTTACTATTTATAGGATTGGCTAAAATACTAATGTGGGTATATAATTCCTTAGGCTAGTATGCCTTTTCTACCATAAACACATATTGATAAGATAATCAATGTTAGGGATTTTATACATATACATATAAATATATGTGTGGGTTTCCATGTACTTGAGTTTTAATAATTCCTCTTCCCACCAACCATTGCTCATCTATCAAATTGGCCGCCACTATATCATTACCTATTAGAGATTGTAGTAAGGCGTGATTCTAACATTGTCCCTATTCTTGGACCATGGAAAGCATGCTTATGAATTGGTCAAGATATTTCTATGAGTTATGTTATTCCTATGATATGTTCATGAGCCTTAGCTTGACCCTATGCACTCTTTCGATAGTAGGTTACCGTATGTGATTTGAATGCTAGATTTTATGCCTAATTGCCATTAGGTACAGTGCTCTATTAGTTTCCATGTTGTAACTTATTGTGACTATAAATGACTTATAAGGTTAAATTTAACCTATTTTATTATGCATATGTAGGTACACTAAGTTTGTATCACTTTCTTTAGCAAGTGGGATTTGGGTCCATTATGCAACCATTGTGTACTCTATTATGTAACTTCAAAAAAAAATTTAGGGTTGTTTCATTTGGTATCAAAGTAGTGTTTATACTCTAGGGATCTCTGGGACTAGTAGAGTTTCTTTATGGTGACCATTGAGTTGTCCCAATTAGACCAAATTGAGAAATAATTCTGAAGACACTTAGCCTTCAAGCTAAATGTTAAGATGTGTTATTTTTATTGATATTGTAATGTTTTACACATCACTCAAAATCATTGATTCCAAGGAATCTATATTTTCTCTTATGTCAGTTGTTATCACCCCTAACTATGGTTTGGGTTAACCCTTCTTAAATCTAGTTATGTTAAGGCTAGTCTCACCTGTCAACCATTGACTTGTATGGATGATCCTTCCTTAGATATTTGGAACATTATGACTTAGGGAAGACCGAGGGTTCAACTTAAACTTGGTGGGTATAATAGGGTGTGGAAAGGATTGAATTTATTAAGTTATCAAAGTTTGAGATTTTCACTCATAAAAAAGATTGCCTCAAGCTGTTGGTAAACCATGAACTTGCATGGGTATGCTAGGCAATGTTTATGCTATGGATGGTTTTATTGGAGTGGACATGTCTCCATAGGGTGAGTTGCTCACAAATAATAAGGCTTCCCTACTTTATTTTTCTATTTATAACAATTTGATATACAAAATCTTCTTAAAATGACTTTGTGGAATAACTGATGAGAGGATAACATCATAAAATTTAATCTTTCACAATAATTTACTATTTATAGGATTGGCTAAAATACTAATGTGGGTATATAATTCCTTAGGCTAGTATGCCTTTTCTACCATAAACACATATTGATAAGATAATCAATGTTAGGGATTTTATACATATACATATACATATACATATATGTGTGGGTTTCCATGTACTTGAGTTTTAATAATTCCTCTTCCCACCAACCATTGCTCATCTATCAAATTGGCTATTTGCTAATTGGGAATCAATTAGATCGATTCAAGGATTGGCCGCCACTATATCATTACCTATTAGAGGTTGTAGTAAGGCGTGATTCTAACATTGTCCCTATTCTTGGACCATGGAAAGCATGCTTATGAATTGGTCAAGATATTTCTATGAGTTATGTTATTCCTATGATATGTTCATGAGCCTTAGCTTGACCCTATGCACTCTTTCGATAGTAGGTTACCGTATGTGATTTGAATGCTAGATTTTATGCCTAATTGCCATTAGGTACAGTGCTCTATTAGTTTCCATGTTGTAATTTATTGTGACTATAAATGACTTATAAGGTTAAATTTAACCTATTTTATTATGCATATGTAGGTACACTAAGTTTGTATCACTTTCTTTAGCAAGTGAGATTTGGGTCCATTATGCAACCATTGTGTACTCTATTATGTAACTTCAAAAAAAAATTTAGGGTTGTTTCATTTGGTATCAAAGTAGTGTTTATACTCTAGGGATCTCTGGGACTAGTAGAGTTTCTTTATGGTGACCATTGAATTGTCCCAATTAGACCAAATTGAGAAATAATTCTGAAGACACTTAGCCTTCAAGCTAAATGTTAAGATGTGTTATTTTTATTGATATTGTAATGTTTTACACATCACTCAAAATCATTGATTCCAAGGAATCTATATTTTCTCTTATGTCAGTTGTTATCACCCCTAACTATGGTATGGGTTAACCCTTCTTAAATCTAGTTATGTTAAGGCTAGTCTCACCTGTCAACCATTGACTTGTATGGATGATCCTTCCTTAGATATTTGGAACATTATGACTTAGGGAAGACCGAGGGTTCAACTTAAACTTGGTGGGTATAATAGGGTGTGGAAAGGATTGAATTTATTAAGTTATCAAAGTTTGAGATTTTCACTCATAAAAAAGATTGCCTCAAGCTGTTGGTAAACCATGAACTTGCATGGGTATGCTAGGCAATGTTTATGCTATGGATGGTTTTATTGGAGTGGACATGTCTCCACAGGGTGAGTTGCTCACAAATAATAAGGCTTCCCTACTTTATTTTTCTATTTATAACAATTTGATATACAAAATCTTCTTAAAATGACTTTGTGGAATAACTATGGTAAATAACCATAGTTATGGTTTGGCCTAGGACGTGTTAGCTTGTATTATGTATTAGACCTTTTAGTAAATTGAGGAGTTTTTGGTTCTTTATGTTGTTCCCTGGTTGGCTGATTTCATCTATTATACACCCTTAAAATTAAGCAAACATATGTAGAGATGAAAAATTATGAATTTTAGCTAAGTTAAGCTTAGTTTTGGTTAGCCTCTATTAGGTTAATTGGATGAAGCTAGTGGTTTTGTAACTCTAGGAAGGGGTGAAGCTAACTAATTTTGGAATGCTTAATGCAATCAAAGATTAGTTTGACATCCATGATGAATGTTTTATTCATGGATATGGTTGATTTCATGTGTACGTTGAGTGATCTTGGCTTGATTATATACCCATGGGGATGTATATTTAGACTTGATCTCATATTGACACTTATGAGGATGTATATTGAGACATTGGATATGTTGTACATCCATGAGGTTGTGTGTTGCAATTTATGATTGAACTTGTTGATTGTGTGGAATTATGATTCCCATAGTAGTGATATGGTATCCCCCTTGAGCCTTGGCTAAGATCACCCTTCCTAATTAGATTTTGTGTCAACACAATCATCACCATTCAACTTTGACATGTTGGACTTAGTCAATCAGTTGAATCATGATATAAGCTCATTGTTAGAATTTAAGATAATGCCTAGATTTCCATTGATTGCTTTCATGAACATGCTATCTAATGAGGCTGAGGTATGTTGTTTTGGAAGGACCAAGGGTGTGACTCAATCATAGAGGGATAGATGGGGTGAGTTTTATTGACTTGTGTGAGCAAGTTGAGAGTTTCGTATTTGATTATGTGATACCTTTGGTGATAATCTGATGACTTTTACATGACATTTACACATCAGGTGGACCGATGTTGATTCATAGACCCTTGTACTTCAAATACCTATGTGTTTGGCTATTTTAATGTGAAAAAGTACCTTATCATAGTTACCTATACCTGAATGTGTATTTATCTTATGATACTCCTTCATTCATGTACATTATTCTATGTTATTTTATAAACTTGTGAGATGTGAAAGTGTTTAACCACATGAAATGTGTGAACTTTTGTTCTTTCCAGTGATTGTCCAGGTGATCTTATTGTGTTATACATGTGATTATTGTGTTGTTAAACTATAAATTATCAATTCAAGCACTTATGTACTATAATTTTGTTTGGAAGCTAAATCCCTTGTTAAGCTACCAGGGTATAGTGGTGTGGCATAATTTGTTATCCCGCATCATTGTTCTAGTTATGAACATCGATGTAAGTGCTAAGTTGAGGGCAAAGAGACATTGTTTCCATATTGGATAGACCAGGTTTAGGATAGGGAGTGGAGTCTTTCTTAGGATGAAAATCCACTCCAACCCTTTACATGAGGTAGCCACCTGATTTGTTCAAAGTGTGCATCATGAAAACCACACATTGGTCATTAACCCTTTACATAATGGTCACCTTATGGTTTAATGTTTTTATCCACCTCTCAGGGGTTGTTGTGAAACAACCTATGTGGATTATCTTTATGTAAGCCCTATAAAACACATATGGTCCTATATTAAGGATGTTGAATCAAATTAGCAAGGGGTCACTGGGTAAAAAGCATGCATGTGCTGGTATGTGAATGTAGACATGCTATGATTAAGGTATTACTTGATATACTTATTATTTAAATATTTTGGTATGAACATATTTCTACATCATTCTGTGCATAACTTGATAGTATGTAGGTTTTATGTTTGGGATGAATAATTTAAGTCCTCATTAGGTGAATTTTATTATTTTGGGTACCCATGTCTTTTTCTTTTTATATTTTATTTCCATGAGGTAAGTGCAATTGATGGTAGAATTGTGATTCTTGTAACCATCATTTGAGCTCACAAAGTGTTTAGAGAGAATGCGGTAAAACTTTGGGGTAACATGTATGGTCTGGGTTGGCTTCTCTTATTGTTTAGTGTGGATAGTGTGGGATTCTACAATATCCACTGAATGGTATTTTATTGATTTGGAAGTAACCTTTCAAAATGGTTATTGTCCTATGTTAGCATTTTGTGATGAATGTTGATTAAAATGATGCATGAGGCATAAGGTGTGTCGATGTAGACACTGGTTCAAGTTTAGATTTATGATTAAAATTCTAATGGGATTATATAACTTGAAGCTATGATCATTAAAGTTGTAGTTTTTTTGATATGTTCTCCTCTTGATAAGAGGGATTTCTAGCTAGTGTTGGTTCTCTAGCAATTTTTTTTATTTTGACAATCAAAATTGGTTAGAATTTTTCATATATTTTAAAAGATTTTAGCTAAAATAAGTGTGCCTAGAAGGTAACAGAGGATTTTATTGGCCTTTATGGAGTTGACAAATTTATTTTCCATGATTGGTATTGTTTTTTTGCTTATAAAGTCACACCTATTTAGGTGACTGAATTTTATAGTTTTCTTAGAAGTATGATAACATGGTGGTATACCATTGGTATTAGTGATAAATTAGAGCTGATTTGGAACTGTTAGACCTTTAAAAAGGCTATAATTATCTATTTTTGGTTGTTAATAATTAAACTGCACATCATGAACATGGAATTATACCCTATGTTGAGGTATGTGCTTAGACATTATTACTTTATGACTTATATTAGCTCTTTATTATTCTTCTAGTGTCATAAAATGGCATGTGAATCGATAAAACTTTTATTATGCCTATATTTATGATTTATGTTGAGAATAACAAATGTACTTTGCCTAAATGGAGTATTACTTTCTCTTATAAAATGTTATGTTAAATGATGGTTTTTCTAATTAATATTATGATTAATTAGATGAAATTTTTTTATAGAGAGTGATTGAGTTCCTAGGGACAACCAAATTCTCAATTGATTTAGTCACTAGGATGGTTCCTCTCTAAGAGGGGAAGGATGTCATGATCCTACCTTTGTGTACCTTGACTGATTGCTTAGATGATTGATTTATAATGTGTATGGCTGATTTTTACACACCTTTGCATAGATGGACTACATTATTACTTTGATGCTATGATATTGGGCTTCATGTTGATATAGAACATGTGTATAGTGGTTGTTATTGTACTTCCTCATTTAGCTGTATTATATTATCCGATCTTAATGCTATGCTATATGATTTTAAGTTGATACATTTATCATGTTTATAATTATGCATGTGATGATTTATGATTTATTTGACGTATTTTATACTTGATTATAGTTCATTAATATTTAATCATTTTTATCAATTATTAGACCAAATACTACTGATGGATCCACTTGGTGGCTATAGGTATTGACTATGGGATAGGGTAGATGTTGGCACTAGATTCTGGGGTAGTAGGAGTGGTTTTGAGTCATCAAATGAATTCCAACAAGTAACCTGGTGAATCACATCATCCTTTTTTTTTGAACGCTAGCTAGCTGGGAAATTTCAATACTAACTACTCGCGCTGGGAAATCTAAACGTTAATGGGCACGCTGGGCGCGTTCCCAGTGGGCGCACTGGGCGTGTCCCCAGTGGGCACGTGGGGCGCATCCCCAGAATTTGATTTTGCAGGTCTGCGAGCTACTCTTCTAGACTTGGAAATTGCTGAATAGGTGGTGGAGAACCAGACAGGAGGGATAGACCCCAGAAGGAATGGAGGAGGGGTTGAGAAGAATAATGGATCAAAATTTGTGGTTGATGCAAAAAATGGAAATTATTTTTGCGGAAATGACCCTTTTTGTGGATTTTGTGGTTCCCAGTTGAGGCCAGAAATTGAGAAAGAGAAAAACAAAGGCGACTTTAAAAAGGAAAAATCCTCAGAAGGGTTGAAGGCAGGGTATTCTGAACAAAGGATGTGGTCATCTCTATTTGGCAAGAAACCCACTGGAAAATCCCCTTTCCCGTCGGTGACTACAAAAACATGCTGGGAGAAAGGTGAGTATGAAGTTTTTATTCCAGATCCTTTAATAGATTTTTCTGTGTCCTCCATGGATTTCACCTTAGTAGGTAAATTTTTAGGAGCAAGACCAAATCTTGAATCTCTTACAAAAATGGTTAAAAGGAAATGGGTCATTCGAGGAGAGATAGTTATTGCACCTATGCTGAATGGCTTCTATTCTTTTACCTTTAACTGTAAAGAAGACATGAATATGGTTCTGTGTGGAGGACCATGGACGTTTGGAAAATGCTCTCTTACTATCAAAAAATGGGAGTTGAATATGGATTTCTCTGACTCTTTTTTCTTAACAACTCCCATCTAGGTTAGACTCCCTGGACTCCCTTTAGAGTTCTAGCAAGAGGACATTTTCACAGGAATAGCTAGTTCTTTTGGGGAACTTGTGGCTTTGGATAAGGCTATGGCAACCAGAACCAAACTTCAAACTGCCAGGATGTATGTTAAAGTGGCAGATTTAAATAAGCTCCCAGAAAAAGTGGATCTAATCTCCAAGTTTGGCAAAAAATCTCAAGGAAATTTTTTTGAAGATCTACCCAACTCTTGCTATGCTTGTAAGAAATAGGAGCATTGGGTAAAAAATTGTCCATCCAGAAGCAAAACTCATCTTAATGGTGTTTTGGATGGGAAAAAGTCCATGGTTCAGCTAAAGAAAGTTTGGAAACCCAAAGAGGATCAGGGACAAGAACAAATGAATAATGAAGAAACTAAAGATTTAAATGCTGAGGAGGGTAAAGAGTTGTATTTTGAAGATCCTAAAGGCCCACTTCCTAAGGTTGATACAGAGATCTCTCTTGAGAAAGAAAATTTTGAGATAGAAGGAAATGGACAGCAATCAGAAACCATATTACCCACACAAAGCAAAGAAGATTTGACAGTTTTATCAAAGCAAATCGTCCTTTACCAAAGGGTAGAGGATCGATGGAGAGAGGTAGAATGCAAAGTAGTGCTAGAGGATGGAGAAATCTCGGCTGAAATTGGAAATAAATTAGAGGTGAGAGATCTTCCTCTTTCTCAGCCAATGGAGATTCAGGCTGATAATGAATCACCTTTGGAAGAGCTTCCTGTGAATGGTAATGGAGAAAATTTAAAACATTTTCCAAACCAAAGGAAAAGGGTTGAAAAGAAGATAAATACTAAGGGAATAGAAACCAGAAGTAGCAAAAAAGATTAGCTAATGAAGGTGAAACACCTTGTTTCTATTCTAGATAAACCTGGAAAAAGAGATGAGCAGAATGCAAAAGTGAAACTGGATGTTGGCTGTCCGAATAAACCTGGAAGAAGACCCATAAGGAAAATCATAGAGCTAGAAAGCAAGCAGAATATAGCTGATGGAAGGCAGGAAATAATTCTGGATTTTACCCTAAAAAAATAGTTATTAAATCTTTATTTGGAAGTTAGGGGGCTGAATGTACAATGAATATAGAGGTTATCCCTGAATAACCTTAGGCTGTTGCTACTTTTTAGTAGGTTTCAGGAATGTTTTTTCTTGGTGCTTGTTAATGCTTTATCTTTATTTTTTCTGTAATAGGGTTTCGGGGCCCCTTCAAAACCTATTTTTACCTTAATCTAAAACAAGTAACCTGGTGATCATGATTAGTGTCATATTTTTAGACTATTATGTTATGCATGAGTTTGAGACTCAAACTTGGTCTAGTCATCTATGTTTGTTCCTCTTGGTTTATGTCATCTTTTCTAATATTGTGTGGGAATTGGTCTTGTTGCTCCTATGCATATGAAAATATGGTGGTTTTCATATCCTATCTAGGTTTTTTTATCATTTTGCTCATTGATTGTGAAAATGTCCTATATGATCCAATTGGTATTTTATGCTTTCTATTAGTGTTTGTTCCTCACCTTGGGATAGTGTTCCCCATTGTTTTTAAGCATAAGTGATTCCTAAAATTTAGGGCCATGATTATGTGGATGATATTATGGAAGGTTATCTCATCTTTATCTGAGAATCTAAGTGATGGTTTCAGCCATGACACTCATTATTCTAATACCACAACAAAGAGTTTCTTCTATTATTTTAGTAGATATCCTTCAATATATATATATATATATTCCTATATATACATATTTTTTATGTATTGACATATATATTTCTATTTAGGAATATAATCGTGTAAACCATTTGATGAATATAAATATAATATAATATATATATATATATATATATATATATATTATATTATATTTATATTCATCATATGGTTTACATGATTATATTCCTAAATAGAAATATGTATGTCAATACATAAAAAATATGTATATATATATATATATATATATATATATATATATATATATATATATGAATGTATTTCTATTTCTATTCTTATTTTTCTAATTTTAATATGAAACTATACTTCTATTTCTAATTATGTTGTCATAAAAATATGGTGATGTATGTGAAATGTGACATTTAGTGGTTGGTCAAGGTGGTTGTTGGCATGACATGGGGAGATTGACATGAGGGTTGGTGTATGCAAAAGAGAGTGTGGTGAAGAGGTAAGGGGTGATAGATGTAAAGTGTAGGAAGTAAAGAGAAGGATGGGATGGATAGAGGAGTAGGTGGAATGGAAAGAAGGCATAAGAAAATACAACCAAGGGAAGGATATGATAGGTGAAGGGAAGAGTGGGGGTGAAGATATAAAAATGAAGGTGTAAGGTAGAGGTGAAGTGGGGGAAATTTGGGGAGAAGGATAAAGTAAGGTAAGGCATAAGGAAGACATAGGGGGATGTTGACATAGCATGAAGAAAAGAAGGCAACAATGGAAAAATAAGGTAGGAAGAAGGCAATAAAGAAAGCATAGGATAAGAAAGAGGAAAACAAAAGGGTATAGGGTGGAGGATATGCGTAGGGAGAAGAAAAAAATGAATAAAGGAGAATAGAGGAACACAGTAAGGAGGCAGGAAATATCATTATAGTTCCTCTTCTAGGCATAAACTGGTGAGTCGATGACCATTGTCAGCTATCCTATTTAATGGAGGTGATTGTTATTTTAGCTAATAAATATGACTACCATTATTCTCTTGACCATAACCCTACAAGAATATAAATTTATCTTTCAAATTGGTTCTTGTAATGTTGATTCAGTTCTAGCCAAGTTTGAGAAATGCATTTCTAGAAAATGGGTTGTGTGTAATTTTAAATTTTCTCATGATTATGCTAAGACCTCACTATTTAAACCTATTATTAAATTATATAAATTTTACACACATATAAATGTGTTTATATTTTTAACCTAGGGAATATTTTATTAATTGACAATTGGTTATTCAATTCTTATGCATGTGCCATGAACTGGCGAATCTAAAACCTTGCCACTACATTTTATTGTGACTGAGTGTAAAGGAATCATTAGACCTAATAAAAAAAGAATGACCATAACAATAATAAGAGGTGATATGCCATTTTATGTCTTTAATTGAATAACCTAGTTTTAGAATCCCTAAAATTTTGTCCAAACACTCTTGGGTCACTATAATCCATTTTATACACATTTTACTTAACTTGTGTATATCACTAGGGACTCCCCACCTTATTTTGACCAGCCATATAGTTGGGTGGTTATTTTTTGTTTATAGAATAAGGTAAATTAATTTGATTTTTCTTAAAATAATTAAGTCAGAGTATTTATTTAATATTATATTTTTCCCAAAATTAAAGTGAATCATTTGGAAGTTATATAGAGTTGGTGGGCAGAACCCTGTTGTGTCATGTATGTTTTTTCCCAATTTAAAAATTGATGAGATATATTCACCCTTATGATAGTCTTGGAATTATCATTATATGTTATCGATTGAATTAAAAATTGACTTGGAAGTACCTTAAATGTTTAACATGGATATAACCTATTTGTTATTATTATTAATTATCTGACTTTGAATAACTGATTGGGTCTTAAACTATTTACATGGGTGGAATACTATTTTAATATATATTTATTTAATATCTTATTATAGAATCTGATTATATTTTTAATTTTTAATAGAACCAAGTTTGATGGAGAACACGAGGGTTTTAAACTCATTTATTTTGTCTTGGGTTTTTACTAGGGCTATTCACGTAATGGTATCGAGTCACATGAATTTTCCCATAGTAATGTGCATTGATTGGTGGTAAATTCCCATACATTGATCTATGTTGTATACACTATGTTAAAGGCAATTATTAATGCATCCTTCCACTTAAAAAATTGGTTATGGTGTTCTTTGGAATTATTTCAAGTTGGTTAAAAGTTACCTATATTTAATCATGATTTGGAAACTCCCATATTTCCTTTCAATCAAATAATATACGATGTGGCTTTAATATGAGTTTTATATTTTTATATAATGTTAAACCATGGGAAGAGGTTAAGATCCTATCGGAATAATCCTTTTTTAGTGAGGGTTTTCAATTTTAATTAAATCATTTAATTGGCCTACTATTTATTCCATAACCCTTTATGAACTAGTTTCTTTTAAATATTTAGGGATCATATAAGGTTGTGAGACCTCATGATGACCTTCTGAATTCCCTATATCAATTATTGATCTAAAACTAATTTATGGTTATATGCCTAATGAAAACACTACTACCTTGTGGACTGGTCTAGATTGATTTTTAGAACATATAATTGTTTCCTTGGAATTATGGTGTGATTAAGTTGCCTTATTATCATACTTGGATGTTTTTATTTGATGTTATTTAAACCCAACTGAGTATAACTATTGAGTTATTGTGGTGTATCCTATCTTTCCTTATGATTACATGGAGTGTACCTTGTTCTTAATTGTGTCTTATACTGGTGCTATTTTATTGTGATGGGATATCCTTTGGTCTGGTGTCTAATTTCTCATAACTTCCTCCTTGACCCTACCTACCGAAACCACCATCTAGTTGATGGTTAGGGTAGTAAGGGCCACTGATGGTTGGGATCATAGGGTTAGTTGGGAGGGCTTGTCCTAATTTTTCTCTACTACTCCATTCTTAGATGACTTTGTGGATAGGTATGATGTATTTTGTAATGTTAATCACATGTTATTTATCTATTTACTAGCTTAAAGGCATGTTACTTTCATCTAGCATGTCTAGTGGTTAAGTTATGATTACTTCCTTTAGATTTTAGATTAGTTGTAGTTAGATCTTGGCATGCTAACCTTGTATGTGTTTAGGGATCATTCATAATCAATAAGTTCAATCTTATGTTGCTAATTATGATGTAGTAGCTTGGAGCTTGCATATAGTCCTTGATTCAATATTGGGAGGCACTTGGGTTTTATCTTGGATTGATTCCCAATGCTATAGTATTACACCATTTTGTTATTATTGTTGACTATTTATTATATTACTATATAGCTAATCTTTTCTGTAGTTATAATCAATAATTTGGTTGACACACACTAGTATGGAAATGTTTCATTATACTATCTTATAGAACTTCAACATGTTCATATGATATAAACTACCATGGAAAATTTGATTAGTGATTATTTAGGTAAATATTTACTTATGTTATGTTTAATAACACTTGAATTTAGATTTGGTTTTATAGTTATTGACCAATTACTGATGCCATGTTAGTGGATTACCAATACTAATGTGATATTGGTGAATTGCCTTGTTATTCACATTATGGAATATATAGTATATGATGTTGTGAATGCTTTCATGTGGTATTGAATTCTTATGATATCTTATCAAACTTATTTAGATATTTTCTTAGTTTAAACTATCATGAAGATGTTGGTATAGAGATTGTTAAGCAATGGATTTTGTGTATTTTGGTAATTGAGTATATTAGATAGGATCATTAGTAAGTTGGAATCTTAAATTGGATGGTAGCTAAGGAGAGATATCTAATTATTTTTTTTTTATACATATGATTATTCGCATTCCTCTTGTACTCATTGTAATTTTTCTTGATCTAACATAATAATATAGAACTAATTGTAGTTGGTTTTCAAATTGTATGTGGAGTGTAAAAACTCCTTGGGTGTTCCAACTCAGATGTGGTATTATGAGAGTTTGTATATTATGATTTTGGAAAAAATTACCAATTATTGGACAAAGATATGTGACCTTAAACCACTTATAATGTGGAGTAAATGGAATTTTAATTGATATTTTACTTGATTATAAGCTTATATTAATTAAGCAGATAAAAATGAGGTTATGGGTATCATCTTCATGTGATAGATAAAAATATAAACTTCTTCTCATATCAGTTCAATTTTTTTCTAAGTAGGAATTATTTCATAGGTATTCAAACCTCGATGCTTGTATGTTATTGTGAACTAGTTCACATGAAATTGTTGTATGTATGAATCGGATACAGTGGTACATAGGTGAACATGTTACTCTCTCAAGCTTTAAATACTTGGTATGAGATTATAGGAAGTGAGTTAATTTATCATCAAACTATTTAGAATGATGAGAGTTTAATGTCATAAAATTTAATCTTGCACAATAATTCCTTGTTTATAGGATTGGATAAAATACTAATGTGGGTGTATAATTCCTTACACTAGTATGTATTTTTTACCATAAACATATATTGATAAGATAATTAATTTTAGGGATTTTATACATATACATGTACATATATATGTGGGTTGTCATGTACTTGAGGTGTAGTAATTACTCTTCCCACAATTTTTAGTCTATCAAAAATTCCATTTGTTAATTAGGAATCGATTATATCTATTCAAAAATTGGCTGCCACCATATCATTACTTTTTAGAGGTTGTAGTAAGGCATGATTGTAACTTCACCCCTATTCATAGATCATAGCAAGCATGCTTATGAATATATTGAGATAATTCTATGAGTAATGTTATTCGTGTGATATGTTCATGAGCCTTAGCTTAACTCGTATGCACTCTTTTGATAGCAGTTTATCCTATGTGCTTTAAATGCTAGATTTTATGCCTAATTACAATTAGAGACAATGTTCTTTTAGTTTTCATGTCATAACTTGTTGTGACCATTAATGACTCAGAAGGTTAAGGTTAACTTATCTGATTGTACATACATGGGTATGCTAATTGTGTATCACTTGCTTGAGCATGTGAGGTTTAGGTCCATTATGAAACCATTGTGTACTCTATTATGTAATTTCAAAAAAAATTATGGGGTTGTTTTAGTACATCCATTGCAATCAAGTTGTTAAAATTTTTATAGTCAAATATTAATACCCTATGAAATATATGGTATCTATTCCACCTCATTCACCACCATGGTTTATGTATACATCTATGAAAAAATAAAGCACATTTTTAGTTTTTGAACATAGGCAAAAGGTTTATATTCAATTAATTCAAAAAAGGTGTAAAGATCTCAAAATTAAATAATGGAAAAATAAGTTTATTGAAAAAAGATGTATAGTCTCCACAATCAAAATCACATGCAACTCCTTCCAAATTTGTGAATAATATAAATCAACATATTCATTAAAAGACAAAACATTTGGCATAATCTAGCACTAGTTTACATTAGATTACACATCATTATACATCTCCTAGAGTTATTTATCCTAAAATGGATTACACAAGAAGTGATCTAGATAGTTTTGTTATTGCACATGATACATTTTCTATGTTTGATGCCTGCACATCTAACACAATTTGTTCAAGGAAAGTGATTCATTAAACACATTTCATATATTTTTATGATTCTCATATTGATGGGATCAAATTTTAAAAGATTATAATAAATTTTTAAAAAATCAAATAAAGTATTTAATTTCATGTTGTTTTTTACTATTACATCTTATTATTCCATTACTTTCACATGCAATCGATTGTTTAATTATTCTAAGCCCTTAGATATTATTGAGTAATTGGTGTATTGGATCTTATTTTAAGCTTTAAAATTTTTATCATTTAAAAATTATGATCAAATTTTCCATATTTTGGCATTTATCTCTCTTTTTATAGCTTACACTAATAAAATGTCATTTTTTTCAAGGATATAAATAACTAGTTAGGGGCTAGAATGACTCCTACAACTATCTTAGTTGGTTGATCCTATCCTATGCTAATTTATACCTAGAAATCATAGTTAAAGCACAAATAACCTTAATAATTTCAATTTTAATATATTTGACTCAATTTTAGTATCAAAATAACTATTTTCCATGTAAAATCTCTCTTTTTGATGCAGGAACATTAGATGAATGTATTCAGAGGTTTGAAGGGATAAAAGTCTTTTAAATAGTTTTTAAGACCTTCCTAAGGGCATATGATTACAATAATGACCTTTATAATAACAAATTAGGTTGATAAAGGGTATGCTCATCTTTTTAAATGACATTAGGACTATAAAAAAAAGAGTAAAATATATCTTAAACATAGTTTCTATGTAGGAGTATTAGTAGGTATCTAGTTGAGGAAATATTGGTCTTTGACATAGACCAATTTAAAAATAAATAAGAGATAATTCTCTCAACCATATATATGGTCTAAATAAAGATGATAATATCATTTTAAGTTCAAGTTTAGAAGGAGAGGAAGTGAAGACAAAAGTCTCTAGATTTGTAAGGAAGAATTTATTATAGGTAGAGTTCAATCAAATATGGTTATGTAAGTTTCTATTTTATTAGAATTAAGATCAAATTTTATATTAATATTACACATGATCAGGAAGACATATATGTGTTTTGGAATGTTTTATATGCTAGTTTAAATGGAATGAATAGTTGGAAGTCTCCTATGATTATCATGCAAAATTACAACATGCAATCATTCACAATTTTCAATTGTGTTTCATGGTAGTTGGGTATAGAATAAAGTAGAATTGGTAAATTTGTTAATATTTGTGTCACTATTATTATTTTTTTAAAATGAGTTGAAATACTTATGAATCATTTCAAAATTATGTATGGTGATTTGAAATTGTTATTTCCATCTAAACATAGCTCTTTTAGATATCTATTATGTGTGGATATTCCCTCATTGAGTAACACATGATTATATAGTAATCTAAAAAATTGGGTTCTATGTTATAGAATAAAATTAATGGTAGAATTTTTCAAATCGATTAGGTTTTAAAACTCTTTCGGTATAGTGATTCGACCTGGCCTTTGAAAATGATAAGCAATGCATATATTGGTATTTAATAAAGTAAAGTGATCATTATATTATTCATAGATGATCTATTTGTTATGTGTCAATAGAGGCATATAATCAAAAGGTATGAATTTCTCCAATTATGGTAAGTGTTGAAGAGGAAAGCACAATGGTAGACCTATAGAATATTGTAATTACTACATAGTCAACCTATTCTTGGTAGTAAATATAATATAGACACATTATAAATGGTTATGGTTAAATTCATAAAGTGTGTGTCAATATTGTAAATGTTTTCTATCATTTAGATTGGTTTTAAACTCCTTTTAAAATGATATAATCTAATGAATTCCTTCTCAAATCCTAATAGTCATGTGATTGTATGCATAAGAGGCATAAAACATGACTAGTTTTATATCAGGTGAAGAAGCCATATAGTGGGTTTAGCATATAATTATAAGTTATATTGTATTTTAAACATTCATAACAACCACTATATAAGAACATGATGGATGGATAATCAATACTCCATCAGTCCCACCTATGTGAGAGGATAACAAATCTGAGTAAGTGATGTATGAGATTTTTCTATGTAAAATGAGTTGAAAAGGCATTTAAATATTGGGAAATAATGTAAATAATTTATATAGGACCTTTGAATCCATCATTGAGGTAATAATCTTGTTAAAAATCTATTGTATCATTTTTTAACTCTCAATTGAATACAATTTCAAATTGTCTGCACAACTAGTTCATAAACCATTGAAAATGGTCAACAAAGTATACAAAAGAGGTATTTAATGAGTGAACTAGAAAAAGAGTGAGGTTATATAATTTTTTTAACCTCCATTACTAAGTATACATATGCAAGGAGCATGTATTTTCATTGTGACTTAGATTGATTAAAATATAAATTGTATTGACTGATTACTTACAGAGTTGTATACAGTCTAAAACTTTCAAACAAATCTACACTTGGGTAGTGGACATTGAGCCATGATGAAAGGGAAAGCATGGATTGAGAATTAAATAAGAGTATAGATAAATTAATGAGGCAAATGAGTGTATCAGGGGTCTAAGGCTGACATGAGCAATTACAAATGCATAAAGACCTTGAAAGAGCAAGTTACGATTTAAACCATAATTGGAATACTATTTGGCTTATTAAATTATTGTGTAATAATGAAGAGGTTGTAATTAGACAAGTTAGAGATACAAAGTTAACTAGTGTGATTAGATAAAATATGAACATTACTAATGAAATCTAAGAGAATGTTTGTAGGTAGAAACAAGACATTGTGAAGAGTAGAGATTCTAAAAATAGAGATAAAGTAGGCAAAAGATAAAAGCAAAAATTAGGTGGATTGGTAGAGATTTGAATGATGCTCTAAATAATTTTATAATCATAGCAAGGATTTGATATTGAGTAAAATAATTAAAAATACAATAGATTTGAAAAATTAGTGCAAGCAAGAATCTTGTAAAATGGAAATGCAAAGAGAATTAATCAAGATCAAATTAGACTTAAAGAGGTTAGATATTTTGGTGTGTTAGTGGTTAGAATAAGTAATTAAAGCATGTGGCTAGTATTTTAAGAAATAATTAAGTGTCTTATAGAGTCACTTGTCAGGAAAAGAAGGCAAGAGATAATTTCCATGAGGAAAACAAACCATAGAGGATTGAAGAGTGGAGATTTTCCAGGTAAGAAATATAAGAAGGTTATCATTGAGGAGAATATAAAAGAGGTAAGGTAAAAGTGTAGAGAGAAGCACTTGATAAAATTTAGAAGAGAGTGTCAGTAAAGGAGGCACTCAAAGGGAAATTTTGGTCTCTCATCTGGGTATCTAACATTATATTTAAAAAAATTTATGCAGGAAAGGAGAACCTCAAAATGAGGGTCCAAGATAATGCCTTATAGTTTGAAAATAATGGGTTAATTAAATCACCCATGAAGTCAAATGACTTTGACAATGAAATTGATAGTGAAGAAGAGCAAGTTGTAGAAGCTCCTAGGAAGGAAATTAAAATCCTTCAACATGATGATAAAGATATAGAGGAAAGTATAAATTTTCATGATGATATAGATATCTTCCCATCAAAATAAAGAAAGGAATCACATAAGAAAACACACCCAAAAATGGTGATTACAAACAAACAAAATATGAAAGAGATTGAGACAATGCAGTAGGCCATGAAATAGGTAATTAAAAAGTTGAATTTTGATTTCAATCTTATATCTAAAATAATATTATTGATATGAATATAAATCAAAATTAATGTAATGTTAAATCTCCACAAATTTCAATAAATCATGGGTATGTATTTCTAAAATGGATGAATAAACTAGTTGTTGAAGTGAAGATTGAAAGATTCAATAAAAAGGTTATTGAAGCTGGGAATTCAAATAGAAGACTAATACAAGAAAAAGGAGATTTTGGGATAAAGTCTGGACTAGCTAAGGATAAAAAGAGGTCTCCACCTATCAAAATAAATGAGGAAGAGACTAGAAGGACAAACGTAAGCCCAAGAAGAATTTGGAAAAAGTAAGAATACTAGTGAAGTGAAAGGTAAATAAATTTAATTAAATAATGATGCATTAAATAATTTAATTGAAAATAATAATGAATAACGTGATGAGATGTTTATAAGAGGTAACTTTTAAAAAGAATAAGGATCAAATTTGACACCCAAAGAGAAGCAATTGATAGAACAAGTGATGAAACAACATGAAGAACATAAAATTCTCAATTTTATGTCTCTGGTAAAGACTAATGATTTAGGTAATGAAGGCTATTTGGAGAATTATGTTGATTGGAAACTAGTTTCCACAAAAGAGAAATGTAGATGAAAGGTCGAAAAAAAAAGATATAGGATCCAAGTTTGATGGTCCTAAATTTGATGAAGAAAATGGAGAGATAGATGAGCTCTCATTGAAAGAAGAAATGAGAATGTTGGAGAAATTATTTAACCCTCATTAAAGGTTAATTTTTTCAACAAAAATAGTTGAAGATTCAAAATAAATTGATAAAATCATTGAGGAGCTTAAAAATAAATAAATCTTGAGACAAGAAAAAATTAAAAATAAATAAGCAAGTGATGGAAATTTTCAATAAGAAAGCAATGTAAGGAGATGGAATAAGAGAACATTAGAAGGTTTTTTGTCTATCATGTTTGTTTATTTTATATTTTTAGCAAGACAAGAGTTCATAGGTGAAATCATTAATACTTTAGAAAAGCAAGAGTCCTTATATCAAGGACAAGAAGGTGAAAAAGTTGCTGATGTAGAGTTGATTAGTATACATATAAAGGAATATCAATAATGTTTCCAAGATAAATAAAATATTTAAGGAGGTTTTTATGACACAAAAAATTTAAATAAAAATAATATTAAGTAGATTAAATAGGTTTTCAATATTGAATCATTTGGTGTAGTTGGTATAACTAAACATGAGTAGTCAAAGATTGAAGAAATAGATTCATATGGCAGTGAGCTAGAAAGTTGGATGCTTGCAACTGAGAATAAAATGATAATAAAGAGATACAAAAATAAAGATAAAAATATAATGATGAAGACTAAGAAACAAAAATCTACTAAGGTTAAACATGAATAATATTTTCAACAACATAGCTCACTGAGTAACTAGAAGAAAAAGAAAAAGTCCAAGTGTGGATCAAAAAATAGGTTCATTTATATGATAAGTTGATGGTAGAAGATAGAACAAAGGGAAATGATGATAACAAGGGAAAATTTAGAGGTTTCATGAGAAGGAGCCCATGAATTTTTTTAAGTCCTGAATATTGATGTAGGAGCATTAGATGAATGTATTAAGAGGTTTGAAGGTATAAAAGTCTTTTGAATAGTTTTTAAGCCCTTAATAAGGGCATATGATTACAATAAGTACATTTATAAGAATGAAATAGGTTGATATAAGGTATATTCATCCTTGTAAATGACATTATCATTGTAAAAAAAAGAAAAAAATCTATCTGAAAAATAGTTTATATGTAGGAGTATTAGTAGGTATCTAGTTGAGGAAATATTGGTCTTTGACATAGACAAATCTAAAAATAAATAAGAGATAATTATCTCAAACATATATAGGGTCCAAATAAAGATGATAAGATAATTTTAAGTTTGAGTCTAGAAGGAGAGGAAGCAGAGACAAAAGTCTCTAGATTTTTAAGGAAGAATTTATTGTTGCTAGAGTTAAATCAGATATTATTATGTAAGTTTCTATTTTATTTATATTAAAATCTAATTTTATATTCATATTACACATGATCAAGAAGGCATATATGTGTTTGGGAGTGTTTTATATGCTAGTGTAAGTGGAATGAATATTTTTAAGTCTCTTATGATTATCATGTAAAAATACAACATGCAATCATTCATAATTTCCAATTGTATTGCATGGTAGCTGGGTTTATAATATAGCAAAATTGGTAAATTTTTAAAGTTTTGTGTCACTATTATGAGTTGTCTAAAATGAGAAAAAATACTTATCAAGTATTAAATAATTATGTATGGTGATTTGAAATTGTTATTTCCATCTAAACATAGCTCTTCTAGAGATATATTGTGTGTGGATATTCCTTCATCAAGTAATGCATGATCATATAGTAATTTGAAAAATTGGTTTATTATACAATCAAATTACTGGCAAATTTTTTCAGATCAATTGGCTTTTAAAACTCTTTTATTAGGGTGATTTGACATAGCCCTTGAAGATGATAAGTGATGTACATATTATTATTTAATAAAGCAAAGTGATCATAATATTATTCATATATGATATTTTTTTTTGTGTGTCATTAGAGCCATGAAATCAAAAGGTGGGAATTTTTCCAATTATGGTAAGTGTGGAAGAGGAAAGTGCAATAGTAGACATGTAAAATATTGTAATTTCTACATAATCAAGCTATTCTTAGTAGCAAATATAATACATGTGCATTATAAATGGTCATGGTTGAAATCATAAAGTGTGTCAATATTGTAAAGGTTTTCCATTATTTATCTTGGTTTGAAACTCCTTTCAAAATGATAAAATCCATTGAGTTCCGTCTTAGATCCTAATAGTCATGTGACTATATGCATAAGAGGGACAAAATATGACTGGATTTATATCAAGTGAAGAAGCCATATGGTGGGTTTACTATATCATTGGAATTTGTATTGTAGTTGAAAAATTCATATTGCTTATGTATTGTGTATGTCCCTTGACCCTTGTATGAATAATTATTTCAGCATGTATGACAAATATTGTGTGGTATGTGTGGCATTTTAACAAGTTTATTTTATTTTTTCCCTTGTCCTTATGTTTTATTGGACATTTGAACATTCCCCTTGCTTTCAAGAGTATTCATGTCCTTTGACTATGGCCCTTGGTCTTATGAGTGCAATTTTTCATTTTGTTACATGTTAACATGTCCCTTGTGTGAGGCATTTGGTATTATTTTTTGACATTGCTATTATTGTGATTGTTTGATTGTTGAGTTTGTTAAGTTTAATGAGTGACATGATCCATATCATACAATAAATAACATATAATATACTAATTCTATATTCTATTGATATGAGCTTTATTGATACATATATATAGGTCTTGACTTATATGGTACATACATAATTCAAATAATGAAAATTTTACTATGCTAACATAATTTTCACATATGATACATTACTTAATGATTACATATTAACTACACATGTTGAAATTAAATTTTATTTTAAGAGGAGTCACTTTCAGGATCAATTTCCTCACCTCAAAATTGGGAAATTTAGTGGGGTTTCCACACATGAGATAAATCCCTTCAATTATTTTTTTTTTTGGGATAAAATACAATTTTAAAGGTTACAAAATGGTTCAAAATATAGTCATTGACACATATTATGGGGGAATTTTCCATGGATATGCATTGATATTACAAGATCAAAGTATAAGTTCACATAGTTTTGAGTGTATGATATAGTTTCATGTACAAATTTTTTAAAAAAATTAAATTTAGAATCTACATAAAACTACATATTCTACATATATCAATGGGGTCATGATATTAATTCATGCACATTATGCTATTTTTAAAATTTTCAATATTATTTTCTAAGCTATAGATTTGGTATGAGCATGGTTTTTCTTCATTTTATTTTGATCATACATTTACGAACAAAGTTGCAATTAAATATTCAATATGTTGATAGTGGTTGATTAAATTTAATTATATAGTAAATAAATTAGAGGTTCAATTCCATCTAACATTATATCTATTAATCCATTTGGATTTCAACCTGTTTCATGCCTTCGGGTTATAAAGACTAGCAAAATTAAATTGAGGTTTTTATATCCATCAATGGGTGTTATTTATTTTAAAAAGTGGAAATTCAATTTGGTTTTTTTATCACCTTTTAATTATCCATTAGTTTAGCTAAGGAACTAATTTATACAAGTGATTCATGGGAAACAACAATTTTAGGATGCTTCAAGGAAGCATCATCTCCAAAAAAAGTAAAAAAAGAAACATTGGTTTCAAAAATACAAGGTGTATTCCTCACTTGCTCTCATTTAAAATTAAATTAATTATCAATTTTTTTTTTTTTGAAATTTCATTTTTCAAAAGAAAAAAATACCTACTTCATGTGTTTTACAAGGTTTTACAAAGATTATGGTGCTTTACTCGATTGGATTACTATCTCAAAGACAAAGTTAATATTACACATTAGGTTATATATTTCATTTAATCTATAAATTAAATTTCTAGACCAGGGAGATTATAGTTGTCTACACTTCATTTTTTCCACTTTGGTGTCATCATTAATTATCAAACCAAATTTCTACAACAATAAGCAATTCATAGCACCAAATCATGTAAACATCTAAAATCATTAGAATAAATATTATTTTTATCTCAAATTAATATAACACATTCTAAATCGATAAAATTTACCACATAATGACAATAAATTTTTAAACAACATTCTAAATCAACTAGTTACTTTGATAATGCCACCCTAGTTTAATTAAATCAAATGATCAATCAAAAGGTAATATCACTAAGGTTAGAAAATTACACTAATCATTATTTATTATATAATTAAATTTGATTAGATAATTAATCAATCACTAATGAAAAATTACATGTTATGCACATGTCATATTTATCAAAATTCAAATAAATACTATTTTCCTACATCACTTACCCTCTTAGTAATTTAAAATCATTTTCCAAAAGTCAAAGTATCCTTCATAAAGAAAGTTTAATTTGAGATGATAAGTGTGAAATAAATGTATATTATATTCCATTACACATTTAAAACCCTCAGAAATAGATCTTATTAAAAAAATTTACACACTCCATGTCATAACATTTAATCCTTACCTCTCATTGTAGGATTGATCCTCCACTATCAATCTTCATCTAGGATCAATGGTCCAAATTGGTGTGAAAAATATATAAATTGAGGATATCTCTCTTTATTTCAATAATATTTAAATTGACAATGAAGTTTTTTAGAAATAGCCACACAAATACTCAATAACTCACATCATTCATCATCTAAATCATCTAGTTTGTAAAGGGTTATGTAATTGGATTTACCACACGTACTATATAATCCTTGTTACAAATACATACAATAAAATCACTCATTTTAAAAAGAATAATATCAATTAAGATATAAAAAATTGTATTTTTTCCTTATTTTCATTTGCTTTCTCTTTAGTCTTTCTCAATTAGAGGATGCATGCCTTGATTAGCATTATGTTTTCAATTGATTTAATTTCATACTAACACAAAACTAGTATTAATAATCATGTGACACATATGACACTTTGAATGGGACTACAGTCCAAAATCATCATTTAAAGTCATAAAATTATTTTGTAGCACAAAACTAAATAGATCAAGATTTTTTTTCCAAAAACCGTTCAAATTTACGTGCCCAATCTCTAAGTGACTTCAGACTATGTAAAAGTGATTTCACTTTATATAAATGTAGATTCACTTTATATAGTGGGTAGTTCATACTTAATCACTATAATTAACCACTATAGCCTATCTAACTATTTTATTTTTTTGACAATTTTATACCAAGCCACTTTTATCAAATTAAAATTCAATTTTATTACTAATGGATTTGTTACACTTTTTTAGATTTTAATGTTTCTATCCATTTTTATATGTATAGGTTTAAATTCACTACTATCAATATGTGGCATCAATATTGACTAAAACAACTTTGCTTAGTTCACACCCAGATTCCGGAAGGTATATGATCTTTATTTGATTAACATTTTATATTTTAGAAAATTGAATTATAATTTTTAGTGCATTCATTTCATGTTTCAATGGAATTGTTATGCTAGTAGTGGTTTCAATCTGATTTTAAGTGGCTTCATAAGTAATTAAAGTAGATTCACTCATTGTCTATTTTGTAACTAATTTATCTATGTAGCAACTTTACCTTATGTAGAGTGAATTCAATTTGTGGATATGTGGCTTTGCTTTGTTTAATAGTGATTTTAATTTATGATTATGGATTTTTACAAGTTTCCCATTGAGATAAAAATCAAACTACTAATCCATTATCCTGCATATTTTTACTTGATAGAGATTCCAAAAAACTAAACAATTATTTATTTTATGCATTAAAAAAGAACAAATAGTTAGTTTTGGTGCATAAAAATATATATTTGAGTTTGGTTTTGTGTTTATATCTTTGTTTGTTGTATATTTTCATGTGTATGTTCTCCCCTTTCCCTATTTTAGGATCTTGGGTGATTAAAAACATTTATGTTATCTTTAACTCTTCTCAAAGAGACACTACATATGTTTTCCTCTTACCCCTCATGGGATCTTGATAATCACAAATACTATATCTTCATTTTTTTATTTTTGGCTATATGAGTTGAAATTTGATAACCAATTATGAGTCTTTAGGGTGTGGTGACTTGTATTTAATACCTTAGTGTACATACCAAACCCATGTTATGGTGAGGTATACAAATTGAGAGGAAATATTGACATTGGGTAAGTGATTATTTGTTTTAAGAACATTCATGAAGGGAATGAGTTTATATTGGATACCAAGATATTAAACAAAACTCTCAAGCAATGATTTATACTAATAATATACTGAAATATTATGGTTAGAGTGGCCACAAATAGACTAGACCCTTTTACAAAGACCATTATCACCCTCTTCCATAGACTAGGGCCCCATGATACCATAAGGTATTTAGGGGATGCACCTATTTAATCTTGTTTTTTCCTTGATTAATATATTTAATCACAAATGACACCCAATGTAGGGAAAATAATTATTTTAAAGATTATTCATCGCATATAGACATTTAGTGAGGGTTGAGATACTAACATAATCATCAATTTACTGAATAGATTAATGGGATGGTGTTCAAATTAGACACCCATTTATTACTAATAATAAGGATTGTATTTATGTGATCACTTATTTTTTTGTCAATACCGATATAGTGTGTTATCCCATATGCCTCAAACAAGTTTAAATTTCTAAATTCTAGCCTTATCACATCTAATTATAACATTGTGTATTAAGGCATTACTCTATCAAAATCAATAGTTATTTAACCAATAGTAATTTTATGATTTTCACATTATATCATTACTTTATCTAATTTAAACCATGTCCAAAACATGATCAAGTCAATTTTGACCAATATCTAATTCCAAATCAATTATTCAAATATGTTCAACCTTTTCAAAATCTATTCAAGTTGTGTCAAACCTTTCAAAGCCAAAATTTGAATAAAATAAAGTCAATTTTATAATATAAAATTCTTGTATTCAAACAAAGTCAAAGACAAAAATCAATTTGAACCAAAGTTAAAGTTTAACTTGAATCAAGTCAAAGTATAACTTTTCAAAGTTAAAACTTGAAAGTCAAAAAATTAGAACAATAAAAATTTTGAAGTCAATCTTTTCAAACCAAGTTAAGATAAAAGGTTAAAATTTATTTGAAACCTAAGTAAAAATGCAACATTAAACCTTTACCTTTTACCAAATCCAAAGAAGTATTAATTCAAGACAAAGTCAAAATCCTAAATTAAGTCAAAAAAATTAAGTCAAATCACATCAAAACATCTAATTCATACTTAAACATTCAAGTGTGTTCTAAAAAGATCAAATTACCTTGTTTAAACATCTAAAATTAAAAAAAATAATCAAATCAAATGTTAAAGAATCTCATTTCCAAAACACATGTAAATTAAGTTTAAAAGTTAATTGATTTGTGAATATAAAAGTTAACTCAAAATTGAATCAAACAAGTATAACACAAGTCCTTATCAAAATTTAAAATCAAATTACAATCAATTCCACAACTACTCCAATCTTAATTCAAAAATAAATATCATCAACATGCCTATATACACAAAAAGTGGGGATTTATACAACCATATTGATGATTATGATGATTGGATTTATAACCCACTTATCCAAAATGTCGAAGATCAAACTTATAATGGGGTAAATCATCAATAATATGAAGTCAAACCACCCCAAATTAGGCCAAGAGTGTAATCAACTACCGATAAAATGAATCTTTGAAGATCCTAATTTGAACTTGAACTATTTGAGCATAAAGATGATCTTATTTTGTGATTTCTAGAGTTAGGGGCCAAATTAACTACATGATATCTCATAAAAAATATAAAAACCCTTGTTTGCATACATGAGGAGGTGGTTTAAGGCCACCAAAAAGATAAGGCCACTTATATCCAAATCCAAAATCAACATCATGCCAACCCTAAAAAATCTAATTTTTTTCCAAAGGCAAGGATTTCATGTAGAGCCACCACCTCCTAATACCAGTAAAGTAGTGATGGATAAATTATAAAATGTGACCCAAATTCTTAAAAATTTGGCCTCTACCTTGCATTTCACTCAATCCCATCAACAACGATAATTTCCACCTAATTAATCTAATAATAAAATAAGTCAAATTTAATCAAAAATGACAATAACAAATTCCCATATTAAACTAAAAATTCCCCATAGTAAACATAAATTTACCCTTATTCAGTAGTAAATTTCCCTTATTCATCAGAAAATCCCCCTTATCCAACAATAAATCCAAACCAAACCTAGTGGTAGGGTATATATACCCTATAAATTAGGTTCTAATCCTCTTATCCAATATAATCCACCTTTTTGATCCCAACAACATGCATCATATAAACCCATTGTTCTATCAGGAGTGGCAAGAGATGAAGGATGTGATTCAAGGATTACAAATGGGAAACCAATTTTTTTTTTTAAAGATATATGTCCCTACCCATTTGATACAAGTATTATGTAGGTCCCTTTATTACCTCATTTGGAGGTGCCAAAATTTGATAAACATAAAAATAAAGGAGACCCAAGAGAGAACATTAAATAATTAATCATGGCATTCTAATAAGTGGCATATATCCACATCTAATTTATTTGATTTTTTCCCCATAGTTTGGGTGTCCAAGATTTAAAATGGTTCCTTTACTTTCCCAAAGGATCAATTACAACATTCAACTTTTTTTTTGAGTGGTTTGTCAAATATTTCTCTTATAACTTAGATCATGAATTGAACCTAGTTGACTTGTGAAATACCAAATAATGAAGGGGGAAAATATTTTTAGCCATTTTATAGATATGGAGAGGCCTAGCCAATAGGTTTCTCCATTATCTTCCTAAAAAATATCTAGTGAACACTTTTAAACCATATCTAATTGGATAAATGGCCTTTCATTTACAACTGCATTGTGTCAATACTTTTGATGAGATTATTTAGAAGGGTGTGTAGATTGAAAATGATTTTATTAAACGAGGATTTATCAAAATATATTCAAAAAATCAAGCTCAAGTAAGAACTTCTCAAAAAAACCTAATTTTTTTAATAAGTATAAGAATTGAATAGGTGATGGTGTGATAGAGACAAGGCATGTGAAAATGGTTCAACCACTATCGATCCAAAAATATCCATCTACACATTTCATCACAATTCAAAACCAACACCTAGAACACAATATCAACAAAGAAAATTCACCTATTTTGGTGATCCTATAAAAATTGTGTTCCAAAAACTAATAATGGAAAACATGGCTTTGTGTTCCATACTAAAACTTTTAAAGAAGGTCAGCCATAGCCCTCCTAGTATAGAGTAAATGAGTATGTGATTATCAACCCATCAAATATCATACTACACATAGGTGTATGCAACTTATACACTATGTATAAGACTTTCTTGTGTGAGGATAAATTATGCTTGATAATGATGCCTCATCTTTCAATAAAAATATGGGAATATTTAAGAACCCATTTATAAGGCATAATTAGAAAAATAATCAAAATAATAATTAGACCAATTTTAAAAACTTCAAATAAAATTAACATAATCTAAGTAACATTATTAATATCAACAATAATATCCCAATCAAGATTAACATTCCCAAAATAATTGTGTATATTATCATAACACCTAATATAGTTATGATAATGTTTTGGGTCACATTATTGATAATTATGTGTCAACCATCAAATATAATCCCAATCATCCATATAGTATAAATAATTATTCTAGGATCATTGTCAAAAGACCTTCCCCATCACATATTATTAAACCTACTTCATATTGATATTGTGTTATTACCAATTTATGACCAAAGGTTAAAATTCAAGGTCAAGGTTTTTCACCTTACAAATATAAACCTTCTACTTAATTTACTAAGAATGCATATGACCTTATTAAACAATTAAATAAAAAATATATAATTAAAAAATAAATTTTAAATATCTTGCACACATCTAAATTTCATAATGACATCTTATAGAATATTATTTAATAATCCAAAGTCCCCAATTATATTTATAATTCCCAATTCCAAAAACTCATAGGTCATTTGTCATTGGGTTAGTATATCACTTTTGATCAACATGACATGTCATAGTCTAATCCTTCCCAAAATAATCCTATTTATATTATGTTGATGATCAGTTAACACCTATTCCTAGAATGGGGACCCTCCTTTATTTAAATTTAAAAGTGCCTAAGATGCCAATCTTGATAAATCATTTGACTACATATCGATTTGGTTTAATTTACCAATGCTTATGCTTCTATAGTTCTTAGTTATTTATTCATCTTACAATACATATTAGTACTTATAAATATTTGATTTATTGAAATTCCTTCAATTTTTCACTCAATAATGAATCATTAAACATTAACACTTCAAAAATGTGCAGACAAGCCTTCACTAAGGATGTCCTGCCTAGCTTTCCAATTGTCTTGAACACAAAAAGCTTTACCTATCTTAATTAAAATAACATTATATTTTATTTAAAGCATTTAATTTCAAAGTTTTGATTTAAAATTAAATTTACTTAATATGGGAATTTGATGTCCTAAAAAATATAACATAGTTTTTTTCTTGATCTCCTAATACATTAAAATTAAAGTAACAATTTATGATGCCTTACAGAGCAAAAAATTTAAGACTGTAAATTTCAAGGGATAGGTGTCAACCTCATTAGACATTATAATTCCTTCAAGATTTATTTTCCCCATACATGACACTTGGTATAAATATATTGATTTCATCAACTACATGGCATCATCTGGAGAGCTCACAAAAATAATATCCATTAGAATTCAAACCCTAGGTATACATGTCAAGATCTTAGCCTCCATGAGCAATACAAGTCAATCAAATCTACCATGCATCCACCATATGTCCCACTACAATACACAATCCCAAAATATGACATCACATGTCTCAATCATGACCAATCACACTCAAGTGGCCCTCTAAAGTGATACATGTTTACTTTAGGCTCATCTAAGGTGGATGCATGTCTACACTACATTGATTTTATATAAATCTCATAAGATGTCACAAAATAGACATTTATTTATATCTAATCCATCTAATCTAGGCTCAATGGTATAAAACTATCCAAGGATCCTTTTAATAATGATGTGTGTCCCTTTTAAAACTATATAATGATGCCACTTGTCATTCCCATATTGCCTCTATCTGAGATCCACTAGATAGCCCTAAGAGCAACATGTGCCCACCTTGGACCTATGAAATGATTCCATGTGTCATTTATGTGAAGTTTCATCCCAAGATCAAAGAGATCACATCCAAAAGAGATTTATGTCTCCATTTGATCCATGTGATTAGCACCAAATTGTTGACAGTTAGCTGAAAGCCCTTCAAAGGTGACACCTATCAAGTAAATCTCTAATAGCTTCTTTGAAGGTGAAGTCTAACAAGACAAATCCATGAGTGCCCTCTAAGAGAGCCACATGGTAAATAAAATCCTCGATTACCCATGAGAGCAATGCATGGCATTTTCATGACCAATCAAAACTAAAAGGCTGCCCGAAGGCTCACCATGAATTGAAAAATTACATGTGGTAGGGTATGAATAATTCATCTCACTAAGATATATTTTGAGAGCTCAAGAGTAATTAAAAGGTTCCACATGTCGAGATTTCAAGTTGACTAAGTAGCTTAGTCATATCTATGCCCAACAAGTGCCTAGTTAGATTTGAGGTGGCACGCCACATCTCAAAAGGTGGTAATATTTAGCTGTAGATCTAAAATTGATGGAAAATTAAAGGCAAATCAGTGCTAAATTTTAATACTAGTGTAATTAATTGATAAAATTAATAGTTCAAAGATATGCAAATTTGATAAGCTCACCATTAATATGGCATGAACTAGAGTCACCATCTATGATGCATTAATGAAAATAATATTTTAAAAGGATAATCAACTTGACTATTATTACTTACATTTGTACTTGAAGCTATACATGTTTTTTATCCCTGCTATCTGCATCCTCAGTATGACAAGGCTTGAGTTATTCATAGATTGCACCTCAACCACCATTGTTAGAGCTTGAGAGTTGTAAATAGATATAAAAATACATTGGTTGGTACAAAATATATTTAAAAAATGGCATAGGTAGGTCCTTACACTCTAGGTAAGATCATTTCTTTCAAAAATAACAACTTCCTATTCTAGTATGGCAATTCAGTTGTTTTCAAAGACACATAATTCATCCTTAAGGCCATAAACTCAGGGGACACACATTATAGTAGAATCTATTTAAATATATAAGTATTTAGGGTAGTTGATGAGGTTGAGACAATGTCTTACATGATCTAATTGGCTTTAGACATCCTTAAAATCCAATCTATTGATCTCCACAAGGCTACAACCAAACCAGAGGTCATACCATGAAAAAACCTAGTCTATGGAATATTCAGGAGGTTGAGATGTGAATATGGGATGATAAAATCAATAAACCAAGGGCTCCTAATCATCTTCATATTAGGGTCCAAATTTGAGAAATACTATGACCTAACTTTGCCACAATAGATTATAACCAGACCAAAATTGATAATTAGTATGAGGTGCACTCACCAAAAAAAGGTCTTGGCATCATGGTTAACTAACCCAAATGGAGTTGTATTCATATATCACAAAGGAAATTTTCCTATTCAACAATTTTGGAAGGGATTTAGGATTGGTTTGGCTCTCTTATATAGAATATATGGTATTTCACACATTAGCTATACGGATATAAGAACTATCCCACTGCTATATATAATCCAGGAGGATCAATAGATTCCATCACTTGGGGATATCATTATCAACAAATTGATATATGAAATGAATGAAAATTTTAAGAATGGTTCTCCATTATTCATGATGAGGTACTTATTGGATGTAATATGTATAACTTCTTAGCTAAGTCAAAACTCATAGTCTCTTGTATGATATGAAGTCATGCCTTAGTTGTGCTATACAATGCACATTCACCACTTTAGATGAAAAATTAAGGTAATCATAAAATATTTATATCCAATAGTATACAAATCAATCATTAAGTGTGAGATTTATAGGGTTCCCATAGAGATTAGATAAACATTAAGAGATATGGGTAGATACTAGCTATACCCTAATTACACAATCATTAAGATAGATGGGTTGATGGTAGCTCCCCTTAGGTTTCTAAGATATGTACATATGAAGATGGATGTGGAAGAGATGGCCTATCAAATGCTACATGGATTTGATGTCATCTTTAAGAGTAATAATAAGATAGTCCCCCATAAGACTCTTTACAAGCTAGGGAGGACTAAGATTAAAAAGTGGCAAGATATAATTGTGACTAAAAGGCATAAGGACTCATACCTATTTCCTAAGGATGACTTCAAACCTTGGGACCCAAACGGTGTTATAACCAATCATTTATTTAAGTTTAAGAAAGATGTGGCCATGAAATATAAGCATCAAGAAGAGGTGAATGAATGGATTTATTGAGATTCCATTAATGATAAATTGGTCCTCAATAATGTTGAGAGGGAGAGTATTGAGCTAGAAATGAAGCTAGATAGAGAGAAAAAAAATAAGATATTATAAGGCCTTAACCTCCACCAACCCATGAAAGTATGTTTGATGCAGATTATGAGGAAAGGAAAGAAGAGGAAGAAGAAGACTAGGATCCTCTTATTAGGAAAAAACCATGTATACCTCCACTACAAGCTACTTCAAGTAGTCAAGGCATGCCTTTGATCTTTGAGCAAGGAGAAGCTAGTAGAAAATTAGACCCCTCTGAAGGGCTTACATTGATGTCTACATTTGCCATTGGAGTTGTTCTCAAAATATTGGATCAACATGGTCTTGATGTAATTTACCTTGAGTATTTTTAACAAGGGATTGAGTTATCAATGGAGGAACTACAAGCACTATCAAGGATACATATTGAAAAAGTTTACAAAATAAATAAGGAGCCTAGGACCACCATGAGAGGGGCAATGCCTCCTCCATTAACTCCCCTATATCCCACTATAAGTACAACACTAGTGCCTTCTTTTTCAACTAATTTTACCTCTATTCTAATTTGAATTCCATGTTTATTCCACCCACCATTGCTTCTCCATTGGATCCATTATCTTTAGTTATTAAAGCTAATTAATCCCAATCCTCAATAAATACTATCACAAGACAAGTTGGTACCTCCTTGGGATTCACCTTCCCTCAGTTTATTGCTCATGCCACTACACATATGGCTTCTTCCTAAGAAACCACAATAAGTACCTCACTTGCTATTAGTTTCTCTATGCCTACAAAGCCATTGAGAACTATTTCAAATATGTTCCCCTTTCATAAGCCATTCAGTAATACCACAACTGATAAGTGAGTGTGCCTTCTAAGATACCCTCATTCATTCTTTACATGGGCCTTTCTAGGTCTCTATTTGACCCACTTTGGAAATTAGACCCAAAAAACTTATAGAACCTATTGTATCTTTAGCCTCTTCCTCTACGTAAACACTTCCATTAGTACCACTTCCCACACATACAACACCTACTGCTTCCCTAAATTAGGTTAGAGATATCAAAAGTTAGCAATTTAGGATAATCCTTAGGAATTCCTCTCTACTACTCAAGTTGGGATGAGATTTGATGCTAAAATAGACACAATGAAGAAGGTAGATAAAAGGCAAGTTGAGCAACCATAGTCTAGGTCAATTGTGATCATGAGAGTGAAGATCCCCTTTTCAACTTGATGAGGAAAAGGAAAGGTATCCTCAGAGAGAAAAATTAATATGAAAATGACCCTATGTCCTTAATTAAAGATCAAGTAGATTATATAATTTTATTGATGAAGGGGATGTAGTAAGATCTAAAAATGTTGAAGGAGCAACAACTACCCATTATGCTAGAGGGCACTGTAATTTCAATAATAAATATCGTTATTAAAATTTTAAACCTTTATAAAGTAATGAAAAGGAGGTAGGAATATGGGGTGTTTCAATCTAAGGTGGTCATTAATCTTGACCAAAAAGTTACACTATATGATGTCAAGTTATCAAAATTGGATATAGTTGCAAGAAGCAATAAGTTCCAAGACCTAAAGGTTCTACCACTTGAGGATATCATTACTATTTAGACCATCTTAATGAATATGAGGAGTTTTTAAAGAGATGCATTGACTAGGTTAAGGATGTAACTACATCCTTAGAGAAAATTGAATTCAAGACTGAATTGCTACTAAAGGATGACATGGTCTCTAGGGTAACCAAGACTGATGGATCCTTCATAAATGATTAGGAGTTTAGAGCCTAGATGAAGGTGTTCATTGATAAATTATAGAAAGATGTATCTAGTGTAAAGAATGCTACTGAGGTGATGAATATTATGGAATTTTCCAATCAAATGTTGGAAAAGGTAGAAGCAATTGAAGAAGTATCAAGGCTAATATTGGTAGAACATGGGAAGCTCATCCAAGAGATATTGGATCTATTTCATCCCATTATCATAAACTTCACCTAGATAGATCAATACTAATTTAAATGTATATAAGTATGGACCAAGGAAGAAGTAGAGGCAAAAATAGTAGCAAGAACTTCAATAACCTCCAAGACCTTAGGAATATTCCATTATGTTTTGTAAAATTTAAATTCAAAATATTCCATTGTAACATGTTAGCCACTTGGTTGTATTTGGGTGCCTTTTTTGGGCCTATGTAAAATTTTCTTGGGAATTTTTGAGCCTATATTTATGGATGTTTCCCTCATTATAAATCATAAAATAGTTGTTACAAGAATTAATACAAAGAGCCAAAGAATTTGAGAGTTTGTCTAAAATGATTTATTGTGTGTGTTCTATAATATCTTATTCTCACACTTTTAGATGACTAATATTTTATTTTCTACAAGCTAATTTGTCAATTACATTCCATATATGCATCTATTAGTTTGAATTTGACACTAGGTTGACTAATTTTCTAGTATATTTACTCTAGTTTCATCTTAAAACTAAATGTACTATGTAATTTACTATGAGTGAGTAACTTTTATGCAAAGTATGTTTTTATATACATTAATTTCCTTTCCTTTAAAGCTTCAAATACATTTATTTATCTTTGAGAATTATTCTAGAGTCGGTAGATGATAATTTTATGTGTTTTTCCTTAAAATTTAGAAGAACTGGTGCCTTTGATCATCTTAAGCAAATTCTCTTTTTTCCCTTACACTACCTAACCTTGGATCCACCCATGGCTCACTTTAACTTAGTTCACACTATAAATATCCATTGTTTGTTTATATTTTGGGTAATAATTGGAAAAGATTTAAATAATTCCAAAAATATTAGTAATAATTAATATCATTTCATAACATCTACTCTCCCTAAAATAGGGTCTACTTGTAGACTTCTAAGTGGTGACCATATCTATAATATTTATGATATTTATAGTAGTATTTGTGGTAAAAAATTAATACCTAGGTATTTTAGGACTTAAAATTGAGTTTCTTACTTTCCCCTTATTCATTAGTGGCACAGGGAGCACAATACATGCATCAACACATTGAGATAATCATTTCCATACATAAGATCAAGAGGGTGATCATAGATAATGGATAAAATTTTAAAATTTCTAATCTCATATTGGTTAGGCACCTAGGTTATTCACCAATATATATTTAGGTTGATGCTATTATAATCAAAGGGTATGATAATGTAGAACTAGAATCATCTAACACCATAAATTTACCCATATTTTTGGGGATTGATATTCATAATAACATTTATCATGCCATAAATTTATAATTATTATTTAATATAATATTTGAGTGTCCCTAAATCCATGATATGTATACAATCCCATACATATTACATCAGTGTCTCAAGTTCCCACATTTCACCATAAAGGTTACATTTCCAAGAGATATGTAACTTTACCAATATTTTAAGAAATTGGATATGGAAAATGATACCAATTATTATCTTTACACAAATCATGTACCTAAAAAGGACAAGAATGTGGTACCCTAGTCTCCTAAGTCTTCCTACATTGATCCTAATAACCTTGCATCCTCATGCCAAATAATCATCTCATTTCATAGTTAAAGATAAAGGATGTGGAGAGTACTTTATCAATGATTATTTACACATTTCCAAACTCTCTAAATCACCCAAAACCCATGGCAAGCCAAAGATGGACTAGTGTAGAAAAGTTGATTCTTATCAAATGGCCCCTCTATCATTTGTAAATAATGGTCTCTTGGATCATGAAAAACTCAATAGTTCATGGGATTACTGGCTATATAATGATGTATTATATTCCTATTATTATAATAAAAAATAACCTATCCATAAAAAAATCATGTAATGATTTGATTGTAAAGACAATGGATTAGGGTTAACATAATAGGGAATTTTTGAACCAATACCTCATACAAAAATAAATGGAAGTTGAGGTGTTGGATACAAAGTTCCTAGGGGTGAACCCTTAGACATTTAAGGTAATGAAATGGAGACATTTAATGATGATTATCTTGACAATGATTTAGAGTCATATTATAGTATCTATGATGAGTTCATTGATCAAAAATATTTAAAACCAATGCCATCCAAGCCATTCACCTTGATCTTCATTATCCCAACCTCATTGACTAGTACCAACATGATTGTATATAATTGGATGAATTTAAAAAGGATGAGGATATTTAATAGTTCTTGGGGATTATATATGGGTTACCTCTTGGGGAATAAAAATGGGGATTAAATATTAATTTGGACCTTATTAATTAATTTGGAGAGTAGGTGTACTTCATTACACAATAAAAAATAAAGTAATAAATTAATGTCCTCTAGTGAAAATTTATTTGAGGGACTATTGGATAGTTAAAAAATTAAATATAAAGACATGTTTATTAGTGAAAAATATTCTAAGGTGTTAATAAATAGGGGACTCCACTCACTCCACCAAGAATAATAAAGTCCTAAAATTCCTTACATCATATTTGGTGTAGATGTTAGTCCTGTGGAGAAGCACACATTTTTACAATTGGTCCAATAAATCACATAAAGATTTAATGAGTGGCCAGTGCCAAATATGTATGATTATGATTATTCTTTTATGGGTGATATCGATGAATCATTTGGGTTACAACTAGAAAAATACTATTAGTTTTCTTTGGAACCTAATTTGTTAGAGGATGGTTTCATATTAGTTTTAGAAGACACCATTGATGTCAAACTTGGTATTGAGGACAATCCACACATCATTAAGCTCAATTTCTCTATTATTGAAGAAGAATGCATGCTCATCATTATTATCCTAAAAAAAAATATTGATATTTTTACATGGTCCTATTCAAACATGCATGTATTAAACCCTTAATTATTAATACATCATATTATAGTGCATCCTAATGCAAAATCCATCAATAATAAATTATGAAAGATGCATCTATGTATTTCCATCTTGGTTAAAAAATAACTCAAAAAAATTTTAGAATATAGGCTCATAAAACCTATTAACTTTTTAGAGTGGATTTATAAAACTATCCCCATCATAAATAAAATTTAAGGCATTCATATCTATATAAATTTATGGGATATTAACAAATATTATCCAAAATATGACTGTATATTGCCTAACATTAATATGATAGTTGAATCCACAACATGGTATGAAATGCTATCACTTATGGATAGATTTTATAGAAACAATGAAATCAAGATACCACTTAAAGATAAACATAAGATAATGTTAAACACTCCATGGGGATTTGTTGTTATCAATTCATGAATTTAGCCTGAAGAACACTGATGTTATTTACTATAGGGTGATCGTGACCATTTTCCATGACATGATGCACAACATTGTAGAGGATTACGGGGATGATATTTTTGGAAGATATAATACTCATAAAAATCATCCAATATATTTATGGTGAATATTTGAGTGATTAAGAGAGTATAAGGTATGCCTCAATCCAATAAAATTATATTTGGAATCATGTCTACAAAATTATTAGGTTTCATTATTTCATGAAGAGATATTAAAGTGGATCTTGATAAAGAGAAAACTATAGTGGGTATTCCTCCCCTATAAATTTTAAATAGTTACATAACTTACAATGAAATATTCAAGTTATACATTGGTTAATTTCACAACTTATAGATCATTGTCATCGATTTATGAACCTCTTAAAAAAATGGTACCAACTTTTAGTGGAATAATGACTGTCAATAGGTGTTTGATAAATTGAAGACATATTTGGATAATCCACTAGTGATGGCCCATCCAATAACAAAGAAGCCTATATTAATTTACATAAAAATAACCTAACATGACTTGGGGTAACTTTTGTCTTAGCATGATGATCAAGGAAGAAAATTTGAAGTGTATTATTTGAGTAGAAAATTGGTCACCTATGAACATAACTATTCACCCACTGAAAAGGTATGTTTAACAGTGGTATTTTCATCTCAAAAGTTATGATATAAAATGTTAAATAATAAAACCATCATCATTGAAAAAGATAATCCACTCAAGTGTATTCTCTCTAAAATATATTTGAGAGGTCACATGACCAAATGGATTATGATCCTAAGCAAATTTGACATATTATCCCTAAGGTAGCTTTTTTGACCTAAGTTATATTATCCCTAAGATATCTTAATTCACCTTGGTGATATGACATATACACTTACATTCAATATCATACCATTCCTTCTGACCTATCCTGTCCCCTAAAAAATAACTCATCCATAATGTTTACCATTACACCTTACATGGCAACACGCTCTATCATATAGGCTATGAGGGGATAATCCTTCATTGTTTAAATATGGGGGAAGTGTAATTAGATATAAAAGACATAAATAATGGGATTTATAGGGCCCAAACTAGAATAATGGTCCTTACTTATAAAAACCTTTATATGGGGTATTATTTTCTAGTAATGTAATTTGATCCTTGTGCATAGGTTAAGAAGTGTGTTCCTTACTAGAAACATAGTGACCTAATCCATGCTTCATCAAAATCACTTCAATTGATTACATATCCTTGGATATTTTTAATATGGGGGATTTATATCATTAGGAATATAAAACTTAAATCATATAATGGCCATAAATATATCTTTATAATTATTGAGTATTTTATTAAGTCAGTTAAGGCTATTCCACTCACTCATATAATCAATAAGAAAATTTCCAAATTCATCCTTAATCACATCATTTTCGATTATGGAATACTATCCACCATTGTTTATAATAATGGAAAATACTTCAAGAATAAGGATGTTAATTCCCTCTATACTTAATTTAATATTAAACACATATGGTCAAATTTCTATTATCCTCAAGGCAATAGTAAAGTTGAGGCATCAAATAAAACCATTGTGAAAGTCCTAAGAAATATTAACAATGATGTTGTATATAATTATCATTTGTAACTATTTACTACCTTATGGGCTCACTAAACCAACATCTACACTCTTACAAGTATAACATCCCATTCCTTTATCTTTGGATCATAATCTATCCTCCATATCGATATCAAGTTGCCTTCACTACATATTTAATTGTAAGACCTTATTTATGATGAGGATGTTAGACTATGCAATTTAAAATAGATATAAATCTTGGATGAAAAATGTCTATCTACCTTAAATCATCTCAAATCATGTCAAAATTAGATATTCCATAGCTATAGTAAACATCTCAATTCTTAGGAGTTTGAAATTGGTGATCTTGTGCTTAAATAAAATCAGCAGAGCACAAATATAGACCATGAAAAGAAATGAAAGTTTGAGCGTAATTGATTTTGGTTTGTATGTAGCCAAAACTAAATATGTTTTAAATGAATATATATTGGATACAAAATATGGGTAGATTTATATAAACCATGTATATCATACATCTCAATTAATTTTAAGCTTCATATAATAGATAATTATCTATGAATTCCATATTTAAGATAATATTTTACCTATATATACTCCAAATCATATCCCAACTTCCATTTAACATTTTTAGCTTGATGGTGATTTATAGGTATTATAGGTTTCAATAGATTTGACAGGATCATAATACGACTACCTCTTTGCACTGAAACATCAGATGATCACATGGAAGGTTTTCCCAATCTTGTAGTATTTGGAAAGCTTCTTCTCTCTATCTTCTATTTTACCAAACCTATATTTCTTCATCCCATCCCACATATTGTTGGTCCTTATATATTTCTAATCTTGCTTTACTTCTCATGTCTGCTACTCAAGTTGGATTTCCCTTTGATAGTCACTCCTTATATATATGACTTGTCTTTCCATTATATTTAATTATTATTCCACTTATATATATGTCTAAAATTTATACTTGTATATCCTTATAAAAAATACTCCTATATATACTACTTTAGAAAATTCTAAAAACATCAAAAAATTAGAAAAATTCCTAAAAGTTAGAAAGTTCCCAAAACCCTAAAAATTTGAAAATTTAGAAAATACCAAAAAGAGATATAAATACAAAAAAAACTTGTCCACTTTATCATCCTATCTATCTTTAGATTCCACTTTTTGATCTATTTGGGTAAATATCATTAAGCATGTCAGCATTCATCCCACCTCTATCTGTTTAGACACATTCATTACGGATGTATCTTTCATCTATTCATTGTCATCCTACATAACATCATCACTTATTATTACTCCCATATTTAGAGAGCTACATCCTCCTAAGGTCCACATGGAATATGTAGGAATCACTCAGTTACATGGGGTATTTGGGGTTAACTCGACCACCATCACACCATCCTCCATCTTCCCATTTATTTAAATTTCTTGGTCAAGTTTATAAAATATCTTAATCTTAAACTTGTCCAAACTAAGGTATTTAACAAACATGATGTTTATTAAATAATCTCACACAATGGAAAATGTTTCTTTTTTTTAAAATATTATGTGAATGATTGTTTGATTTATTATTTGTGTGTAATGTTATTGATTTCATCTTATCTTAATTCATCTATGACCAAAATAGCATCATTATTTTTATATCATGGCATATTATTTAATGTGATTACATTTTATCTAGTTAATATACAATTAACACATATGTTTTCATTATTTATTTTATAATTATAGTGCATCATGTTAGCCAAAAAATTAAAAATCAAGTTTTAATGACTATTTATAAGTGCACTTAAAACATCCACTTGCTGCACCTATCATCATCATGGTTAAGTGTTATATGATGCTAAATCAAAAGGAAAAAATAAATTATCACAAAGGCTACATATGCTAACATGATTACACCATAAAAAAATGCATATAAGATCTAGTCCATCATCAAACTAATCCATATTATACATGATGTTCCACATCAAAGCATAAGTATCAAATAATAAACATAACATCATATGAAGAATCACATTGGTAAAAGGAGAATCATATATAAATCATGTATCAACAATAACACAATCAAATTAACAACATAATTGTGTGTGTGTGTGTGGTTCATTTGATTATGTTCTTATCGATACATGATGTATATATGATTCTCCTTTTACTATATATATAATTTATGAGTATTAAAAAAAATTCCATATATATAAAAATGTTTGTACAATACACATATATGTACATATATACATCTAAAATGAGGAAATAAAATGAAACATGTCTTATCAACTCTTAATGTGTCCCTCAAGAGGTGGGTTCCTCCAAGGAGATCTAGGTCTCATGATATCATTATAATTTTTTTGTCTAATGTTATATATGGGTGTCATCTATAGACAATGGTTTTCCTTCTAACCTCTATGAGTTTTATGTTTGATGAGTCTCGGAAGACTAGCTAAACTTTTGACTTTTATACTCCTGAAATGATAGGGCCCTATGGCTGTGAGGCAACAAAGTCATGATAACACATCTAGTAATTTTATATCAATTAAATAATAATTTAAAAATACTAAACTCATAATTTCATCATAAAAATTTCCATAATAATCTTAAATAATATAATAAAAAATCAAATTAGATAGGAATTTCATAAAAATCTTTTACTTTATTTGTCTTGATGATTTTGCCACTACTCAAAGCATTTTTGATATTACACAAGGATATTTCACCACTTTGTCATGAAATTTCACTATTGAAAACTCATATGGAAATTTTTAATGTGTCATAAATGATCCATAATCATTGTAACACTCATGCATAAAAAGTTAGAGCTCCAAATTTAGAGGGGGGAGGGTGAAAATTAATTATTTTCATCCCCAAGGGTATATTTATATCCTAAGTTACAATTTTTTATCCCTACCCCCTTATTGTTATCCTTTTACTATTGTGTGGCATATTTTTGGATTCTTTCATCATTTTCATCCTATTTTCACCCATTTTTTTGTTTTGAGACCTCTTCCATCACGTTATGTCCAATTTCACTCCTTTTGAGGGCCCATCTATAAAATTTATTTTCCATACACTCCCTCAAGGGTCATCTTGGGGCATATTTTTTCACCTAAATCATCTTTGTGAGCCTATTTTGAAGATAATATCATCAATTAAAATTGAATCACTTAGGTCATGATCACATTTTACTTCAAATTTTCTTCAAAAAATTGTTACTTTATCAAATATCTCACAACAACCTTTTAAAGAGGGGGAAAATGTAAACACTTCATTTCTACCACTTCAGTGTCATAATTAATTATCTAAATAAATTTATACATCAACAATTAATTCAAATCACTTGATCATGTGCACATATAAAATCATTAGAATAACTATCGATTTTATCTTGAATCATGATAAAACATACATAATGTGCAAAATATATCGTATCACGATAGTAAATTTGCCAAAAAAATTCCTAATCAATTGGTTAATTTGATAACACAACCTTAGTTCAATTAAATTAAATTATCAACCAAAATTTAATAATACAAAGGTTACCACATTATCCTAATCATTATTTATTAACTAGTTAAATTTTATTATCTAATCAATCAATCATTAATGATAAATTACATAGAATTCAAATTTCATATTTTCTAAAATTCAAATAAATCTTAAATTCCTAGATCACTTACTAACTTGTCAATTTAAAATCATTATCCAAAAGTCAAAGTGTCCTTCACAAGGAAAGTTTAAATAAGATGAGAAGTGTGTAAGAAAGGTATATGACATGCACTTACACACTCAAAACCCTCATGAATAAATATTGTTACAAGTTCTTACACAATCCATGTCATAACATTTAATGCCTACCCCTCATTTTAGGATTGATCATCCACCATTGATCTTTATCTAGCATCAATGGTAAACATTCGTCTAAAAATCTATAAATTGAAGAGCCCTCTCCTCATTAAAGCAAGCTTTACATTGAGAACAAAGTGTTGTTTAAATATCCACACAAATATTTGATCACTATCATCACTCATCATCCAAATCCTTTATTTTTAAATGGGTTACACTATTGGATTAACCTTGCCTCTTGTACAATACTTGTTGTAACTTTATTTGAGCACATCACTCATTTCAGCAAGAAAAATCACAATGAAAATTACAATTTGTATTTTTTTCTTCATTTTAAATGATTTCTATTTAGTCTTTCTTAATTAGAGTTTGCCCTCATATAGTAGTGTTATGATTTCAATTTATTTTATTTCATACTAACCCAAAATAATATTCATAATTGTGTGTTATAATAGTAATGTTAATCTAGTCATAAAAACTTGATCATGGTATTTTTTTTAATTTTTTCCACTTTAATTATCATGGACTTAATCAGTACCTATTTCAACACTTTACCTTATACTAAGCACATGTTAAGACATATTTATTTTACAAATTATTATCTACCATGTACATAAATGTTCTGATTGATAAAAATGTCATTAATCATCTATATGGACAATCCTAGATCCAAAATTCCACACTTTTCCCTAAGGGAAATAAATGTCTAATAGGTATATTAGTGGGAGGCATTCCTATCCCTATGAGACATTCCTATATTTATCCCTTTAATATTAATTTTTTTTAATTAAGCCTTCCCTTATCTTGTTTTCCATGATTTTAAGCTTCTTAACATGTGGTTTCCCCTTTTGGATTATTGTAAATACACACTCAAATAATTTATTATTACACTTGGATATTTATATACAAATGCTTATTTACACTATTACACATTGAGCATAAGTTACCTATTCTTCCCAATTCTAATTCTAATAATTTCAAGTAGTCTTCAGTGAAGTCAAAACCTTAATTTATCCAACCCAAATTAAGACATGATTAAATATTTTAATCCGTCCATATATGCATTAATATATTCAAAGGAACACAATTAAACAAATAAATATATGTGGCAAAACTATGTAGGATTGATTTACCTTCTTGGATTATTGGATAAGTAGGTAGTGTTTAGTCATCATGGTGGTGATTGGGGTCAACTCAACCCAATTACACTCTACATTTTATAGTTTACATGTTTTCAATTGTTACTATCACTATTAGGGTTTCAACCTTAGATAAGCTATTTTTAGGTCTTCCACACACTTATGAAGGTCAAATATGTGTATAAAAACCTAATTCAAGATATCACAAATGAACGTGCCTTGATTTCATATTTTTAAATAAAAGATAGGATAAACCAAGTAGGAAAGTAGTGGTAGTTGACCTTTTCCTTACTCTACCAATCATATCCTTCAACACTTTCAGTTCTTGATTATGGGTAATTGTAGATACAGTTCACAATTTTTTATTTCAGTTAACATAGTCAAATTAAGACAAAAACAAGTATGTTTATATTTTCAAGTCATAATTAGCTTGCTTGAAATCATTTATATCTTGTCAAATTAAGTTAATTTATTTTATTATGATTTTTTAAATGTCATTTACAACATTATAAGTTGTTCTATTCAGTTTATATTAATTAAGGATAATTTCCATATTAATCCAAATTTAGATAAAACATAAACATATGTAACAAACTAATAAAGAGTAAGGTCCAAAGACATGATAATTATACTAGTAGTGTAAACATGTGGTATGAAGAGGAGGAAGAGAGTTATTTTTGTCATACCAAACCTAAAAAATAATGGTGATAACCTATTCATAATTGGTATTCAAACTAAAATTATGTTATAAATCATGATTAAACATTCAAAAAATAATTTCATTTCCATGTATTCAAATTTTAACACAAGCGTGGGATGATTTTAAGTTTATTGTATAGTTTATTATATTATTTATTTTTTAATTTTATACATTTTTATTAAAATTTATATGGATACAAATATGATGCATTTAAGTTTATTTTCACATTTTAATTAACTCTATGAATTTTAACACATTATATATAATTTTATTTACGTTTTTCATTAATAATAATTTCATGAAATGTAGTATTGAATTTATACACTATTTGTATTTGACTTCTTCACACAATAAGACCTATGATATCAAAAAATGGCTGCAATAAATATATAATCAAAGAATTCACCATAAACTTGATAATATGGTGGTGAAATTAATGATTTATGATGCTGCAAATAAAATTGAAGCAATATGGAAATCAAATTTATGATTTATTACTCTTTATTTTAATGTAAAACTTGAAGTTAGTTCATAGAATTTTAGTCATTTTTCTTGTCTAGGAATGTTTTCAAGTGTAGATTATACAAAATATTTGTAGATCAAGGTTGAAATATGTGATGCAATATACTATAAATAAAGACATTATAACATAAATTTTTGCCAATCATGGAGAGATAATGCATGCTACTTGTGACAATGAACTATTTATGAGTGCCTTTGTAGACTTTCATAAATAATTTCAAGATGAACATGAATTTTTCTAGTACCTCATGAAATACTAATTAAATAATGGCATAGCTTGTAATTCATTATTTATTTATGCATTTTAATTCACTATTTATTGTAAAATATTATTTTAATATTTGTTGTATAGTTTTAAGTAATTTTTTGGTGATAATTTTATGTCACCGACATTGTAACATTCACATTTTTTTAGATATGTGGGCCAAAATATTATGTGATTTCTCTCATTTCAATTATGATACTAATACATCCATTAAATTACACCATTTATTTTTAAAGAGTCATTTTTTGGTTGACCACATGAATAAATGTGGTCAAAGGATGGATTGGTTGATGTTTGTTATCTTGAAAAAAAAATGAGATTTATTATTAGAATCATAAATGTTTGAAGCAATTATATTTCTAGAAGAACTAAAAGGAGAAAATTTTATATTAGTATTTGGAAAATTCCAAACATATTATAGATTGGAATTGATCTCCTCATGAGAGCATTGCAGATGCTTATTGAGTGAGAAGTCAAATGTGAAAGAACATCATATATTTTGTGTGCAAAATTTCCCTAATATTTGACATGTGTGATTGTATGTGGGATATAATAGGAAATCATTATAAGCATGTTTTTAAATTAAAGTATTTGATATTTATAAGGGTTAAATAAATTTATGGTAATGAATATATAAATTAAGAGATATATGGGGAAATAAATGCTTTTGTTGAATTTCAGGATCCAACATCATAATTACAGATAATGAAAATGAATGTCATGCTATTATTTGTGATGGAACCATTTAGAGTGTAGCTTCCCCTAAATAGAAACATATTATTCATGAAATAATTGACTAGATGAAATAAGTGATTAAATATCCTCCAGATTCTCCATGTACTAGACTAAAATTAACTTGCTTGACTAAAAGAATATGTGATGAGGTTAAAGATCCATTACTCATTAAATATTATAGTACATATTTTTGTAGTCAAGAAATTTATCATTTATTGGAAAAATTACTCATTGAAACAAATCCAAAATTTTCTAAATCCATTTTAATGGAAAAGTAGAAACATAAATACAATTGTCTAACAAATTTAACATCAAGGAGTACACAACAAATTCCATTTAGTATTCCACAATTTATAAAATGCTCTTGTATGGATAAGAAAGGAGTTTTTTCACTAGAAAATTAATTAGAATAAATTTTTGTATCCAAACCACATAGTGATGATTCACACATAAGTAATTGGGTGACTCTAACATATTTTTTTGAGAGCAACCAACCTCGACATATTTTGTCTTTTGGTAGTTATCTTGGAAATTATAGCATAGGTAATTTAATTAATTTTTTAAGAGTATAATGAATGAATATGATGTGAATGATTTTTACATATTTTTTACTAATTTTTTATAATGAATAAACACTTTGAAATTATAAAACCTAAACATTATTTAAAGATTTTATTTTTATTTTTTTATCACTTGCATTCGGGTTCATTTTAGTTTTTTAAAATTACATAAATGAGAATCACTTGAATAGTTTCATTTAAAATATTTTATGTTTAATATAATTACACACACACACACACACACACACACACACACACACACACACACACACACACACACACACACATATTACTTGTAACATACTATATATTACTCATATATTTTCATTTTAATTAGGTTTGCTTAGTTAATTTTTATAAAATAATGTAATGAATATTTATGATGCATAGGTTTTGGGGTAGAAGTAGAAGCATGTCACAATGTTTTAGTCGACACTAGAGATAAAAAATATCCACTTAAATTTATAAATGGATTTGGAGTGGATAACAATAGTTTTACATTTGCAATGGTAATATGGTAGAAAATTCATCTTAGATAGAATGAGTTTCCATCAACAATGACATGGTTCAAAAAAATCAAGAAGTTATCTTCAAGAAAATGGGGAATGCAATAACAAGTTAAGTTTGTGATTTTAAAAAAAAAAATGGTGAAACATAGTGATGAAGGAGTTTTTAATATTTTATACTTAGTAGTTTTTCCCTGTGAAGAAACACTTTGAAATGATAATTTTCTGCATTTTTTCTATGTTACCTTTCAAGAACTATTTCTATGTTGTATTTCATTATTCTTCTTAGTTAACAATCACATTTAGGTTTTTTTGAGTTTTCTAAAATTGAATAAATGAGAAACATTTGAACTATTTCATTTAACATCATATGTTTTTTCTACAATTTCATATATACATTACTGTAACGTACTAAATATTACTTGAAAGATACTCGATATGCATAATGTTTTTAGGTTATGGATAAAATATTCCATTTTTTATATTAATTCATGCTAAGGGTGTTAAATTTTGAATATATACATTAAAATTATTGAAAATGTCTGTAGGGGTGATTATATTAAAGATGATATGAACATGTAAGTAGTTATATTTGGGTTCATGTTGGTTTGTTATAATTTCATAAGCAAGGGTTTTATTGGGTTTATTATAGTTGTATGTGGAAATATAGTATGAATCATATGAGTAGTTACATCTATGTTCATTTGTGTTAAAATTGAATAAAAATATGATCATATGAATATTTAAAATTGGTTTTTTTTGGTTTTTTTTCTTATTTAATATATACAACAAAGGTTTCATTAGGATTTACTAATCTAGAATTACATATGAAAATATAATAAGAAACATATGAAAAATTGCATATGGGTTGATCTACATTACAACTAAAGAAGAATATGAACATATCAATAATTGAATTTGGGATTTCTACTAGGGTTTCATTAGGATATAATATAGTTGTAAGTGAAGAAAAATATGAACATATGAAAACTTGTTTTATAAGTAAATAAGAGTATGAATATATGGACACATGAATTTGGGTTTATTTGTGTTACAAGTGAATAAGAATATGAACATATGAAAAATAACATTTGGGTTCATTTATGTTGTAATTGAATAATAATATGAGCGTATGAATAGTTTTATTTGAATTCATTTGTGTTTTTATTGAATAATAGTATGAACATATGAACCATTGCATTTGGATTCATTTGCGTTGTAAATGAATAAGAATATGTACATTTAAATATTTGAATTTGGGTTCATTTACATTGCAACTGAAGAATAATGTGAATATATGAACTACTACATGTGGGTTCATTTGTGTTACAACTGAAGAATAATGTGAACATATGAATTGTTGCATTTGGGTTCATTTGTGTTTTAAAATAATAAAATAATGAACATATGTACATTTGAAATTAAATTTATTTGGGTTTTTTAATGTTTCATATATAAATCAAATCTTTCATTATAGTATATTAGAATCAAATATGGAAATATAATAATAAGCATATCAATAGTTTCATTTGGGTTCATTTATGTTTTCAAGTGAATAATATTATGAACACATTGTAATTGCATTTGGGATCATTTATGTTACAAAATAAGAAGATTATGAACATATGAATAGTTTAATTTTTATTTGATATAGTTTCATATATAAATAAAGGGTTGCATATATATAAAAAATAAGAATATGAACATATAAATAGTTACATTTATGTTCCCTTGATATTGAAAAACAAAGAATAATATGAATATATGTATTCTTGAAATTGGGTAAATTTGGGTTTACTAACATTAAATAAAATAAGGCTTAATTAGGGTTTAGTAAATTTAAAGATGGAAATATAATTATTCTAAATCAAATGGCATATCTCATTCATTGTGAAACTCTTTATCTATTTCATTTTTAGCTTGAAATTAACATTAAGTTTATACTTACAGTTAGTTTATGAAAATAAGTGGTATATCCCACTAAATGAAGATTTATTTTTATTATATATCCTCATTTATTTTACTTTGTAATTAGAATATTCAACTAAATTACATCTCCCACTAGATGAATATTTCATTTTACTATAATCAACATCATTTATAGGAGTAAATATTTAATTATTAATTGAATGGTATATTTTAACCATCTTTTATAAGATTGAATATTATAAGCTTTAATGGTATAATTAGATGATTAAATTGGCATTTGTTTGTATATCAGTGATGTCCATATTTTTTTGTTTATGTATTTATAAGTCTCTTTTTCCATATAATTGTATTCTTTCTATTAATTCTTTTCATCATTGCATTGATCTCAATGTAATTTAATCTCATTTCTTTCAAATATTTTTAATTAAAAATAACTCTTTAGATATTTTATACATGTATTTTGTGGTATATTAAGCATAACCTATGAGTAAAATTAGGAACACAGATGCATTGTGCATAGTGATATAATATAATACAAGATCTAAGCATTTTTTTCTTTTGAGAAATATTATGTAGTTATACTTAATATCCATTATTTATATTTATACTTTAACATCAAAGATGATGTTATTACACATGTGATTAAACTTTCATGATGAATTATTATAGCATTACATTCCATGGACAAATATGTTATTTAGATATAAAACCCTATAGTATATCCCTCACTTTTAGTTATCTAATTATTATTTATGCATTACTTTTTTTCTTAAGTATCTTAAATGCCTAAATTCATTTTCAAGCTTATTCATGTAATAAATTATATTATTTTTGTATTTAGGATTAAAACATGGCATAGTTGAAGACATACTAATTTTTAATTACTATAGACACATATATTTGGTATTAAATATTTGAAAACATCAATTTTGACACACTTTGACATACTTGGACTCTTGCCTTCATATTTAAATCTTGTGCACACCTTTACCTTTCCATTTACCTAATTATTTTAATGGCCAAATAAATTTACCAGTATACATATATAGGATCAACATAGTCTATGAAAAAACCTTCCATAATCTAAAGCAAATTCACACCATATATCATATCCATATTTCTGACTCCCAAGATAATATCAATAATAATTAGACAATTACAATTTTATGTAGGTGTTTTCATCTACTAGTAGTGTTAAATAACCCTAAATGATTACTTTTAAAATTGGTACACCTCCATATATCTTCCTAGACATGTTTCATAGGTCAATCATAGTAAAAACTATCAAAGAGCCATATATATATATATATATATATATAACCTAAGGTCATACTTTCCAAATTGGTCACTACTTGGTAACCACATTGAAAAATCCATTTTCACTCTCTTAATACATTATCACAAAGGCATACACACTTATATCCGTAAAATTATAAACCCTAGAGCCAATTATAATTAAAAACACAAGTAAAAATTGCATGGTGTCAAATGTTGAAAGTTGAATATTGTATTGAATTATAGCATGATCATGATGGTGCACATACACACTTAGGTTGGACAAATATGTATAGCTTGCTCCCTCTTAAGAGTATTATAATTTAGACAAAACTTAGTCACTCAAAAATAAGTGTTTTGGGTTGACCAACCATATTTATAACACATTTTTCTAAGTCATCATGTCATAAGCTAAATTACATTTTCAAGGCAAGGAGAAGAAAAAAAAGGATTAATGCACATTATTGATGGGAATCATCCACACACAATTAATTTATAGGTATAGATTTAATTATATAAGGTGGCATATATGTGTATAGTCGAAAGGGATAATATTGAAATAGCCTTGATAGTAGTGGTTTTTTTATTGGTTTGAAATTTACTGGTAGCATCTATGAAGGTTTTTTAGATATTGTTTCTTAATCTAGTTAGTTATAGAGAAGAAGCTAATATTTTTTATGGATTATGATGAATACAATGAGTAAAAAATTATAAATTAGTTAAGAGCATCTCTTATCTCTTAATTTTTTTGGTTCTAAATATAGTAAGTGTAATATAAAACTCTCTTTCACATTCAAATTTGTATTATTAATTCCCAAATTTAAGAGTTTGAATATTCATGAATTTATTCTATTTAGATTACATTAATCACAAACTAAATAAAATATTTTTATGGATCCAACCATTGATTTGAGCATGAAAAAAACTAGGTATTTCCTCCTTAGGGTTTTATATTTAATTATTAGGGTTTTATTTTTTTATAGCTTAAGATTTTATATTTGATTTATAATTTTCCCATAGTCAACAATAATCTATGCATTTTACCCTAGTTTTCTTAATATTTTCATGAACATATTTTATGATATCTACGAAGGATAGATATTTTAAATATGTAATGATAAGTGATATGTTATTGGTGTTGTAATTTATTATAACTATATTAATTTGATCCAACCATGTGTTTATATTCAATATAAAATTGATAGAATTAATTAATTTCAAATTATTTCTTCTATTGATACAAATTAACACACATTAAAGTAGATGAACATGATGTTATGTCTAATATGAAAAATGGCTATGAAGAGGATAACAAAAAAATAATGAATATCATGGTATAATACATATTGATGATCTTAATGGTGTATATCATACACAAGTATAAACACTTACAAAAAATAAAATTGAATCCATATGCAACCTAATTATATAAGTAAAATATTGAGCATTATCCTAGAGGTTAAGAATGGAAATAATACTAAAGAAACCACATCTAAGGAAAAACATGATGAAATATTAAATTATAGTAATCCAAATGTTAGATGTACATATTCCACAATAGGTATTCAAACCATTGATCATACTACTATTCATATATCTACACCTATGCTTGCACAAGTAATGCAAACAAATGGTGTTGGTGAAACATAAGTTAATCCTTAGATTTCTATGGCTATTATGATACAACATGTTTTTTACCATATAGGATTTTAATTCATATGACATCATCTATCACTAATCAATTTTATTATGCTTATTACTCAAGACATTATAAAAACCCTTCTTGTTCTTCAAGACAAGGCTTCCTAACTAGAAAAAGGTTCTTGTAGAGTGTGTCATTTGATAAATTCTCAAGTAATTAACACAATCCTTTGGCCCCAAATATTTATTCTTATAATTTTACTATAGGATTTTTTTCATGTACATTTGAACCATATGATGGTAAAGGTGATTTAGATCAACATTTTAAAGCCTTTCATTCAACATGTTTAAATTATTCCTCTAATAATAAGTTATTAACCAAGATTTTTCCCTTGAGCCTTAATGACTATGTTTTATAATTGTTTTATGACTTGGTTTCCAATTAGTACATGTTTTCAATCATTTGGATAATCAATTATTATCTAAAATTTATATAAATATTAGTGAGAAGGTCTTATATACTTTAATTAAAAAACTCAATCAAGGACTTAATGAGCCAAATAATGATTATATGTTTCTTTATAATATTATGATCTTCAAAATGATAAATCTAATGGATGGTAATGAATTTTAAGGAATATTCAATTAAATATTACTTTATCCTAACTTTAGTATTGTGTTCAAATGCTTATAAAATTTTAATGACACGTACCTTATGGTCAAATGACATAAAGTTAACATAATTTATATGAATAAGATAGATAAGGAGACCAATCCTTCAACATATTCTAATTTTAAGTTTTAAATAAAACCAAATCTCAAATAAATGATACTAAGAATGAGGATAAAAAACTGGTTAAGGAAGTTTTAAATTCTAATAATAGGATTATGTTATAAAATCCTCAAAGGAAGAAATAAAGAAATAAAAATGATTATCAACACATAATCATGAGGTTTTATAAAATCTACTAGAGTGAAATATCATATTTATCCTTTTACCAATGGAGGTTGATATGAAAAAGACACAACCTAAGGGTTTTGATATAAATGCATACTTTGATTAAAATTTTATATGCATGGCATTATAATAATAGATGTTATGGTTTGAGAAAAAAGATTAAATATTTAATTGAGGATAAACAACTAATATGAATGATGGTAATGTGTAAATTAATGATTTATTTGTACAACCTAATGTGAAACTTAATAATTTATCAGATATTTTTACCAAACATATGGTATAAGAAGAAAAGGATAATTTTTGGGTAAATTTGACTTATACTTCATGTCCTCATCTAAAATATTATGTTTTTATAGCTAATAAGGCTCATTATTTAGATGGTATTATTGGTATAATTAAAGATACAAAAACAAAAAAATATTCAATCACATTTGATAAATAGGATATTGTTGATGATGGATTTATGAATGAATCTTCATTCAGAAATAATTTAATTTACTAATGTACTATGCACAATGTTAAGGGGTATAACAAGTCATGTGAAAACATACATGCTATTAAATTACTTACTAGTCTTGGGTACCCACATAGATATTTGATTGGCAAGACTACTATAGTAAATGGAATTGATGGAAAATGAAAAAAAACCTCTTAAGGGAATTGTGTTACCATTTGTGATAGGGTATTTATCCATTTATACTTGTGTTTATAGGATTATATGAGTGTTATAGTATAACACAAAATAATGGAATGATGTTAAAAATTAATGGAATAATGCCACATAATAAGGAATTATGATGTGTAAGCCGTAAAAATATCACAATAATAAATAATATATAATCATTTAAATGTGTAAAATGAATATATAACATGATATATATGTAAATATCCTCTAATTATTAGTTAATATGTTAAATAAGTGTAAATTAAGGTTTTCCAAAAATAATGATGAGTGATGTAACCTCTGGATTTTAAAAGGTATATAATGATGTAAATGGTGTGGAATATCATATCATCCATCACCATCAAGAAACATAATCATATTAAATCACTTTATATTTTATCATACAAATATCTATAATTTAGATAATTTAAGATAAATCTCTAAGTAATATTTAATTTAAGTTAATATATCCTTCTCCATGACATATCAAATTAATTAGGATACCCAAACTATAGACTATAAATCTATTACTTAGTTTATGTCAACAAATTGGTTCTTGGTTATTCCTTATACCGGGGAATTATAAATTATATTAGGATGTCCATGTATACACAAGATACATGCAATACCATATTTGCTACATTGATTATTGAAACATATCTATAGAAGCTAATTTATAGTTCTAAGTATTCCATATGAGAAACCCATTCATCTAGAAACATTTAATTTTTCACCTCCATATAAAATATTATAGAAACTATATAGGTTCATACTAAGAAGAAAAATTAGAGATAGGTAATTGATCATCCTTAAAGACTAATTCTATAATGTACATTACATAAGTAGTATATTTGAGTTCCAAAAATGTTATCTAGTTTGTCATGTCCAACATAGTTTTATATAAAAATTATACATGTTACACATCTAACACTAATACATTATCTTAAAATAAAATGAAGTCCACAAGTTACTATGGTTATTACATCTTCACAACATATACATGATCATGTTGACTATGATGATGATGATGTTGAATATTTTAAAGTGCGCAATCATTTATTCTATTTAAATAATGATAATATGTTACACCTCACCATGATGTGTGACATTTTCACTATTTCATCCATGAACTACATGTGAGCATACCATTGATTGGATAATACATTAGTAGGAGCATGTTTTAATTTTTAAAATACAAAAGTATAAAAATATTCAAAAAAATAAAAGGATCTATGCATTTTATACTTTACTATAATACATGATTAGTTGATGATATTATAATATACAAGGTGAATTAAATATAAATCTATATACACACATGTTTTAATAGTATACATGAGTGGTATGTAACACATATAGGTTACATATGATACATGGACATATAAATAAGTGGAATTCTTTACACCCAGGGGAAACCTTTCTACACTAGAGGAATATTTTCACATTTATCATGATATATCTTTCTATACTATTATGTTTAAAATGGGGACCATTACACATAAATTTATCTTAATTTTACTTTTTAGAGTGTTATTTATTATGTATTTTGTGCTTTTCTATGTTTGATTATGACATTAATTAATTATGTAGATTAATATTTCTTACTCCATGCATGGTTGATGTTAATATATATTCCATCTTGTGATCATTGATGTGTTATATATCTCATTTTAATTGAGTGCATTGATCATGTCATAACATCATGAGTTAATTTCATCAAGGGCATCCTATATTCTAAGTTATTAACATGTTAGGTCCTTGAGTCAAAATTGATCATGTATTGAGTACTTGTGTATTAGATACATATCTAATTATTTTTAATCTTGGAACCATGATTTATATCACACATATTATTTGTGTGTGATTAATTGATTTATGTCATACATCTATTATGTTTATTAATTATTATATCTACTTGACATGACAATTGTATTTTAATTTTCCTAGATTACATGTTTCATACATGCATGAATGATATACTATTAATATGATGACATATATTATCATGGTTTTATAAATAATTTAAATTATTAAATTTTTTTATATAACACATGAGTCTAAGATGAGTTATTTTTAGGATTCATCCCTCATCTTTAAACATGGGCATATAGTGGGCTTTTCTAATAAATTTAGGCCAAAAAAAATAGATAGCTCACATTTTTATGTCAGATTACATGATTCAAATGGGAAAATTGTGTAAATTCAAGCATATGTGAGGTATATATGTGGAAAATTTCATGATTATAAAGAATAATTAAGACATTATATGACATTTAAAGACTAATAAAATGGGTTTAATTTATCATGTTTATAATATTTATCAGATTGAAAAAATGGCATTCTATATCACTTTGAGGTAAAAATGGATCATATTTATATCATGATTATTTTTCATAAAAAGTTTTTTATATTTGTATGTTGGGTATTGATGAAGAATTATGTTACTATGTAAGCACTTTGGATCTACAATTTATGTGTAAATATTATGGGAGACACATATTTTCATAATGCTCACCTTTAAACATGTTTTACACACACATCCTATAGAAACATGCCTTCTATGTTGTTGAGATGTGATTTATTGAGTCCTTAAGACTGAGACATAGATTCTATATGTCTGAGATGTTATGTTTTTTATTATGAAATAATAATTATATGCTTAAATTTTATTTTTTTATATGCATTATGATATAGTTTACTTCCACCATTTGGTTTTCTTTATGATGTATATTGATTCTATACTACTATAAATATTATAATTAAGCATGTATTTTAATTATTCATATGTTTAAATGATTTTTATGAGTTATTAACATTAATTTTTGATGCCTTGGATATGTCATGTGCATGTTGTATGGGTTAATATCACTTTTACTAGTTATATTATATAGCTTTAGGTATTTAGTTTTGGGCATTTTATGTGTGAAATATTGTGCAAGTGACATGGGATGCTAAAGAGGGAAATGGGAATAATTGAGGAATGAACACATCATGGTTAAAGTGATGAAATGTATACATGAATCTACCATGATCCAAACCAATCGTATCATTGTGGACCTATTTAGAACAGTAGATGTCCTTAACCCATTAAGCACATTCACCCCCCTCTGATACCATTCACACATTTAATTCCTAACCTTAGGAGTTTTATTTAATATTTATTCCATTCATAACATATTTTTGAATCCACTTAAGTGGACCTCTTTGACTCAAAACTCGGATGGATTGAGAGACCCAACTTTAAAGGGTGACATAAAGTAGTTATTAAATATTTTGTGTTGAATTTTATGTCCTTGGATCAATAGGAATGTTAGAGAGTAGTTATAGGAGCCTTAGAGGCCTTTTGAAGTATCCCATGTGCCATTTATGTCATGGGATAGTGGGTTAATTTTTGAGGTATGGACTTGTTTGCTTACCCACATTGGCTTGTAAGTGGATTCATGGAGAGGGGATAATTTTTAACCATGAGCTAAAGGATGGGATTGGAAAATATCACCTTCCCATTATATTATATAGAATGGAGTTGAGCCTATACCAGGAAGGAAATCCTTCCTTGATATGAATTTTTTATCATTTTGGAAATTTGGAAATTTGGAGTGGAGAAGAGAAAGAGGAGGAGGAGGAGCTTTAGGAATAGCTTGGAGGAGGAGCTTAGGCATCACCAAATATTTTTAGAGGTGTTATTGATTGGATTCAAGAAGGAACTAAGGTAGGTTTCCCTACCCCATTCTCAATAATTTTGTATTTTATTAAAAGTATTTTTCTATTTTCCTTTCTTTGTAAATTTCAAGAGGTGTAAGGCCATTTCACTTACTTTCTTTTTCTATTTGTATTCCATGGTTGTGTCAATGGATACCATGTGGTTTTAATCCTCATTTAGGATTAAATATATAATATACCTCCTAAAACTCTTAGATATTTTTTTTCCATTTTTTAATCTTAAAATAGAAGAGTTATGATACTAAAATTTATGTGATTCTACATGCTTATTGCAATCACTTGCATAGTGGAAGTGGAAGTGGAACTAGGTTCCTATGCCATCCTACGTGGGTTTTTTTTACATAGTAGTAGTGGTAAGTGGGACTAAAATACCCATGCCATTTTATGTGTTATTTTGCATGGTGAAAGTTGCATATACCCTCCCATGGAAAGGAGATGGTAGAGTAAGGTTGATGAATATGTATGGTTTCCTTAGGTTATTTTATCATTTAAATGGTGTTTTTAATTCCTTGTATGCTGATTTTGAGGAATAGAAGCCTCTTGTGTAGTTAATTTATAGATTAATTTCTTAGTGAGATTTGCTTATCTAGTATGATTACCATTTAAGCCTAATCTTACCAACTTGTACACCTTAAAACATGACGTGATAATGCATGAACGTGGGAGTCTTAGGATCTAGGGTGCCTAAGGAAGCCACTTGATAATGGGAAAAGGATGGGAGGTGGGCCCTCCTTTAATTATCATTTTGGTTGCATGTAGAGTCCTTATGAAGTTCATTTTGTTTAACACTTTATATTTATTTGTAAATAAAATTATATTTTCCAGTTGAGAGCCATGTTATTGTATTTATTCAATTTGAAAACATATACATATTGGAAGATTTTTTTTAGTAAGTCATTGGTAACAACATGATGAACTCTATTATGTGTATACTCTTCCTAATAAGTACATTGAGATATAAAAGTAATGGAAATGATTATTTTATGTTAAAATTCATATTCTATGTTCTTTATTTTACATGTATATCTTTGTATTTTTATAGTTGGTTGAAAATAAATATTTTCTCTTGCCTAACATTATGAAATTGATTAATTAGTGTGATTCAAAGGAAGGTTAAATACATTAATTTATTTTACACACTTTAAATAATTCCAATTTCTCTAGAATTTTTAATACTAAAAATTAGGGTTAATATGGAAAGTTTTACAACTTACAACATATTTTTGGAGTTATGTATGACTTAATATTATTTTTTAAAATTTTATAGACTAAATATCTTTATATATCCTTTGTAATTTAACTTTATTTAATATAATTATTTGACACCTATAATTGTGCATTATAAGGTCAACAATAATTTTAGCATGAAATTATGGATTTTTTGAGTGCAACACTACTAGTTTTGTAATTTTTCAATATGTGGTTTTTAAGATAATTTTTTTTGAAAAACATACCCAAGAAGGGTATTTTTAATTTAATATATGCCATCTATAAGGATACTATACCATTTCCATAGGGTAACTATCCAAATTAGATCAATGATCCCCCATGAGATTACATGCAATGGTATTTATCCCTTAAGGGTGTGTTAGTAGTGCATTAAAGCTATTAGCCACATGTTTCATAGTAATCATGACATGTGAGTGATACAATAGAGGTTTATAGTCAATAGCTTAGGTTATGAGCCTAGAAACTAGCCTGATTGCTAGTTGGCTAAGCCATATACAATACTTATATAAAAAATAAAAACCCAAAAAATTAAAATAATTTAATAAATTAAATTTAAACTTTAATGTTTCTAAAGTTTTTGAAACTACAATAGACAATTTTAAATCTAAAACTATTTTCAACCATTATATCTTGTCTTTTTCCTTTGATTTGTTTAACCCTAAAAATCTAGATTAGCAAATATAATGTTAAATGGGATAGAGATATACTAGGTTACAAGGGTGATAGACTATCTCTATAGTAGGCTAATTAAATGTTAAACTTAAGTATAACATATGTTGAGTTAATTAAATAAAGATAAGCTAAAAATAGTATGTACAAATATGAGAGATATGAAAATGACAAAGAAACAATATACTTATCTAGTTACGATGCTAATACAATTATAGATCTAGAATAGGTAGGAAGTAAAATAGAATAGGATTCTATAACAATCACCAAATTCTAGATTGAGTGTCTCTAAATCCATAGATAATAGCATTAGCAATGGATGGTTGTATCGAGGCTACTATATGAACTGTAAGTTTCCTATATATAATTCCTAATGGAAAAGGATGTGACCATGTAGATGATTCTATATTTGTCTTCACATTCACTCTAGTTAATTTAGATATAGGTCATGGACTGTCTATGTTCATGAAATTATAAAAACCTAGTTTTTCATTTTCATAGTGATCTTTGAAAAAATAGATTAGTGGTCACATGGTGTCAAGCTAAACCCAAATAACCCTATATCAATGACAACTACCTACATATCCAATACTATGAAGAGGGCCTTAATATGATGTAGTTCTCCCCTATGTGTTGGCTCATGTGTGAATCATGAAATGTTGCAAAGCAAGTAAAATAACGACCTATCTTGTAACTTGGAAAATATAGCTCTCAAGATACTCCTTAAATACTTTAGACTTGTGTATATTTTATTCCTATGACTAATATGATATTATGAGAAAATAAGAAATCTTTGATTTATTTAGTGCTTTATTATATGCTTTTGATCAATTATCTTAGTTTGTGCTAGGTTACAGGTTAGGAATATATGAGGGTTGATCTTATATTTATATCAATCCTTTTGGAGAAGTAAATAACATAAAATCACTTAGACAGACCATTAAGATGCATTTCATTTTAAATTTACATGACTTTAGGGGCACTATACAATTACATTAGAGTAAGACACTTTAATCAAATAGGTGTTTATCTACAATTCTAGTGTCAAGGGAAAATAAAAGTAGGTACAACCTCAGAACTTGTAGACATGGAAGATAATTAAGTTTTAAGCATTTTGGGAAAGATAATAGGCATGGTTCATCAACATTATACTATTCATACCCATAGATAGGCCAAGGGTCAAATATAGAGTATATGCAAGAATTATCAAAGTGAGAGAGGTATAGAACTAAGAGGGAAAACCAAGGTCTAAGTTTTCCAAGTTTACAAGATTAAGATTCTATATAATCCATAAATATCATTTATATTTCCTCCTCTTTCATAAAGTAATGAGATTATTGGTTTAAAGGAGAAGAAATGCATACTTGGATGTGTATAACTCATCTTACCTTGACATGAGTCTAAATTAAGTGTTTTTATGGTGATTTACCTACAACCAAGAGCATGTTATAGTACATAATCAATGCATTTGATTTGAAATTAAAAGAGAATGTTTTAGGAGTACACTTGTGTGTCGATGAAATCACCTTGCATATTGACAAGTTGATTTGAAAAGATATATCATTTTAAGGATCTAAAACTAATATTAGGACAAATATATAAATTTAGAAAGTGTATATATCTAAGAAGATAGATAGAAAGATAAATTGGAAGGCACATACCCCTAACCTTAGAGAAAAGGTGAATTATCAATTAGTAGTTGAGATTATCTCAATTATGCAACCCAATCATACTTATAACCTAGTGAGCATGATTGAACAAATTCAAATCATAATATCAAACTAGTGAGTATAGATGATACAATCAAGTCTAACCTAGAAACTTGGCAAGATTGAATGATTTAATCACCCCAACCATACCAAAAAATAAACCAACTACTATAGTAGATTGGTTCAATATATTACGTAAATTTCCATCTTGGTGGGTGATGATAGTCCCTAAGAGTATTTTGAAAAATTATGAACACATTTCATAACATATGCCCCTTAGATATGTCTCATGTTGAAAATATGTATAACAATGGTACCAATGTATATAATTCTACCACAATTGTGAATCTAAAGTATACAAATGTGTGTTTTGCTCAATTAAAAAATTATGTAAGTGTGGATAACATTATTCCAAAGTATGCCCCTAATAAATATGGAGAAATATAAATAAGTTACAATTTGGATGACATGTTTCCAAAACATGCCCCCATTGATTTCGGGTGTGTCAAATACTAAATAAGTATAGAGAACATGCTTCCAAAGCATGCCCACACTAAATATATGTGTGTTTAATATTGAATAAGTGTGAATAAAATTCTTACAAATCATACCCAAAATGAGTTTAAAACTGATATAAGTACCAATGCAAAGTACATGTTTCCAAAATATGCCCCCATTAAATTTGGGTGTGCCAAATACTGAATAAGTATGGAGAACATACTTCCAAATCATAACCCCACTAAAACTAAAACTATTCCAAATGTGGATAACATGCCTCTATGAAATTTAACCACTAATATCCCCCCATTTATGTGAGGTAATAATAGAAACTGGTAGATACCTCACCTCAAAAGGATAAGATGACTAAATAATCTTGAATGGAACCATGTAGCATATAGAAAGGAATTGAACAATGTGATCACATAAAGGCCTAAAATTCATGACAAATATCATTTCAAAATCTATATATTAATAATAAAATCTCAATAAGTAAACAAGAACACACATAAAATCACTCAAAATCAAGATAACAAATAATGGTCCTAGGAGACTGCAAAGAAGGGGCATGTTCAAATGCTACATAATCGAAGGGACATGACTTAGTAAAATGTCCAGAAAAGAAAGGATGACATATTTAAATTTATGTATAAAAAATAATGACATATTAAATTTTCAAATAAATCACACATAGGTATAGGGTACATAAATAAAGTAACATATTTAAATGATAAAAAAAACAAGGCAATAATAAAGCAAGGTAGTCAACGAAGTGCATAAAGGAAATTGTAAGGAACCAAAATAAACATATCATAGTAGCTTATAGATCAAATGTGTCATCAAAAAATTCTAAGTGCATAACATATTAAGTACCCTGTGAAGTATATAATCATGGATAAAGGCATTTGTAAGTACATAAGAGCTCAATCACAATAATGAAGAGACCAAAACATGATATAACTTATGTGTATCAAGATCAAAGAAGTGGATGTCCCCAATGTGCACATGACATGAGTAGAGAGAAGGCCCAACATTTGAGATAGGAATAAATCATGTATATATGTATGTCTTTATCACACTCAATCAGAAGTATGACATATGTGTATGTAGAAGTAATTGATATGCCATCCATCAACATTAAACTAACACATAGATTCCAAGGAACCAATAGAGTATGTAGGCACCAAATTTTTTTTTAATTTTTGATTTTTTTATATTTTTTTGGTACTTTGTATATATGAAGAGGAAATATCATCCTATTATCCCATCTAAATAATGGTCATATATATCTACCCATTTAGAACCTAGTGCAAGGAATTTGTGGTACTACCAAGGAGTATGCATAGGTGTAATTGTTGTCATTGTAGTGTATGTGATACTCTATGTATGTATAATAATAATTTGAGGTCATGAAGTATAAATAGAATGAATAGGGGGTTTTAGAACATATTTTTGTGTAGTCTATGATTTATTTGGAATAAAAATAGTATAAACATGTTTAGGTGATCTAAATAACTAAATATGGTGTGTAATAGAAGATGAGGATTCTATGGAATCCACTATATATCTCTGATGTCATGGTTTCTCAATTATTGGTTTCTTGGTAAAGGGGATTTCTTGTTACTTACCCTTTTACGATGTATTAAACTTAGTAGGTTTCATAATTAGCTACTTGGGTATAAGTTTTTCTTATTCAAGAGGATGTTCATATGGGATTTTGGAAACTATAATTACCTGATTAACATGAATCTATTTAACACACCCATATACTACATAAGGTAATTATTGAAGAGTATGGATCCAAGGTCTTCCCAATAACATATCAAAAGTTATAACTAAAAATATAGTAACCATATGTATGGGATCAACATGTAAAGGTAGGTCAATCTTGCCAAGAACCTTCTAGGAGGTCTTATAGAATGCTCTAACTAATCTAGTAGAAGGATGTAAATTGTGATGAGTATAACCTATATGCACAAGTAATGCCATGGTGTAAAATTTTTCAATTACACCATTATCAATCATAACACTATGTATAGGTTGGTTCCTTTTTAGAATGGTATTATAAAGGATTGTTAAATATTTTATGTTTCTGTTGATTGCTAGGTTGTGAACATGATTCCTTGAGAGGATAATCAAATGTAATATTTTGGTCATCAATAAGGTCTTAGATATTATTATATAATGTAAAACATATATTTGTATAATGTTTTGGTCCCTGGTGATAATCACAATAATCATTCACTTCATATCCTTTAGGTAAAGGTCTATACATATCAACCTCTATAGAATTAAGGATAGATATAAGATGACACTCTACTAGCCATCAAGTTAGTGAAGTGGGAGACTAAGGTAAACTTGTTAATTGAATCTTTAGTTCATTATATAAGACAAGTTAATTAAGCTAATGTGAGACTATGTTAACCATGGTGGTTTCTTCCTTTTTAGCTTCAAAAGGTTTTACCTTATAAATTGGTTTGATTGTAAACTTGGTATTGGATGTAGATGTATCTATTTTTTTTGTTGAATACTTGATCTTATTCAATGAATAAGATTAATTTCATGGTCCCATACAATATGTCATAAGCCATCAATTTTTATTTTTTTTAAAACAATGGACTCATGTAAATGAACAAGTAGACTTTTCTTAAATATGTCTTGCAACTCCTTATCTGAAATAGGATTAATCATTTTAACCAACATTGTCTTTTACCTAAAGACATATTCATTAATAGGTTTATTTATTACTTATTTGATTTTGTAAATTTGATCATAAGATAATTTTTCAAAAATATTAGTGGAAAAGTGTGAGAAAAACTAATTTGCAAGAGGCTTGAATGCTTTCCTATATTGGAGAGGTAAATCATAGAACCACCTCAAAGCATAGTATTTGAGGCTTCTTGGAAATAATCTAGTTAAAATTTTATAATTGGAGGAATAATCAAGGCATGCCACATATAAATACTTAATATGTTGTCTAGGATCACCCTTGCCATCATAAAATGTGAACTTCATTGCAACAAAACTAGTTGGGAAAGGTTGAAAAGACATATCAAGTGTAAGAGGGTTATGTAACACATTTTGGGAAATTTTTAACCCTAAAATCCTATTTTAGATAGATTGGGTTTATCTAGACATTAAAGGGGTATATATAAATGAATAAATATAAGGGTGATAATCAGATCTACAATAGGCCAATTAGGTGCTAAACTTAGATAAACATATGTTGAAATTATAAAATTGCGAATAGGCTAAATATAGAAAGTAAAACTAAGATATGTATGAAAATGACAAGGAAGTAATTTAATTAGCTGGTTCTAATTTTAACGCAGGGATGGATCTAGACTAGGTATAAATTAGGCTAGAAAATTATTCTAGAATAATCATCTAATTCTAGATTGGATGTTTCTAGATCTATAAACACTAATTTTAGATTAAGATAGTTACATAGACACCACTATCTATGTTTGATGTAAGTCTCCTATATAGATTACCCACTGGAAAAGGATGCAATCACTTAGATGCTTATGGGTTTTTATTTACCTTCGCTCTAGTGCATTTATATATAGGTCATGAAGTTTCATTCCTCATAAATTTTCAAAAATATATCTTTACATCTTCATAGTGACCTTGGGGAAAAATGGGTTCGTGGGCTCACTATTTTTATCTGACCATAAATATCCCATTGTTAATGAGTGATTCCTACATATAAATACTTAGAATAAGGCCTTAAATTGATGTAGTTCTCCCCTATGTGTTGGTTTGTGTGTGAATAATGTAATAGGTGATAAGCAAGTACAACAATGACCTATCTTGTAACTTGGAAAATATATATCTTGGATTACTCTTTTATTATCTTAGAACTATATATGTGTTGTCCCTATGAATGATATGTAGATAAGAGAAAATATGGAAGCTTTGCTCAATTTAATGCTTTATAGAATGCCTTTTTTTAAGTTGTCTTAATCTCTCTTGGTATTTTATAGGTGAGGAATGAATGAGGGTTTATATTTTATTTATATCAATCCATTTGGATAATTAAATCACATTAAAACACTTATAAAAAACATTAAGATACATTCATTTTCAAAATAGATGAATTCAGAACACTAGACACTTGCATTGGGTTAAGACACTAGCTAGTGTCTGTCATAGACATAAGTGTCCATAGATAAGGAAAGTAGGTATAGGCTCAAAAATTATAGAATTTGAAGAAAAGTATATTATAATCATTTTGGGAAAGATATAAAATCTTGGGTCATTAACATAAGAATGGTCAGACTAAGAAATAGGCCAAGGGGCACAAGTTATAGTAGATGCAAGACTTGTAGACACAATAAATTGTTCATAACTGATATCAATATCTTAGGTTTTAATTTTTAAAGTGTAAAATATTGAGGTGATATATAATTAATAAAAAAATCTACATTTACCCTTTTAATCTAGTAATTAAATTGCTAATTTAAAGGAAAGGAATGCATTCTTGGGTGTGTATAACACACCTTGTCTTTGCATTTGCCCAACTTGAGTGTTTAATTGGTGACTAACATCCAACCAAGAACATGTTATAATATATAATCAATGCATATAATCTATAATTAAAAGTATTTACAATATTGAAATTGAAATATCAAGGTTTAAAAGTACACCTTTCTGTGGATGCAACTGCCTTGCCTATTGGAAAGTTGATTTGAAAAATATGTATGATTATAAGGCTTTAAAAATGAGATTAGTAAAAACATATATAAATATTTAAATTACATATATCCAAGGATATACATATATACATAGATAAAGAGAGAGGTTGAAAGGAACATGCCTACAACCTTAGAGCAAAAGTGAGTTACTTCCTGGTAGTTGAGATTAACTCAACCATTTAACCTAATGATACTTATAAACTAGTGAGGTTAGATGATACAATAAAATCCAGCCTATAAAACTATAAATATTGAGTGATTTAATAACCTAAACCATACCAAAAATTAAACCAATTAATGCAGTAGATTAGCTCAATAAATTCTATTAAAGTCTAATCAAGGTATCAATGTGTAAAAGTCCATGATGTGGTAATAGACCATAGAAGAGTTTTAGAATCTAAAACTGATTTGTAATTTTCAATATTAGGCACAAATTTTTATTATATATTTACCTTAGATATGTCTCATTTTGAATCTATGTATAAAAATGATACCAATGTATATATTTCATGATAAATGTGAATATGAATCATATAATTATGTGATTTGGCCAATTCAAAAACTGTGTAAGTGTGAAGAACATGTTTCCAAAGCATGCCCCCACTATATATGGATAAATATAAAAACTTATATAAGTACCAATGTGGATAACATGTTCCCAAAACATGCCCCCAATATAATTTGGAGATTTCAAATATTAAATAAGTACAGAAAATATGTTTTCAAAACATACCCCCACTATAATCTAAAGATGTTAAATATTGAATAAGTGTAGAGAACATGTTTCTAAATCATGCCCTCACTAAATCCAAAAAATGTACCAAGTTTGGAGAATATGCCTCTATGACATGCCCCCACTAATATGGTCCCCCTTTGAGGTGAGGCAAATATAGGAAGTAGTATTAAACTCACCTCAAAAGGACAAGACAACTATATAATCTACAAATAAAAGCCTATAACATATATAAGGAACATGTCTAGGTAGATATAGCATTGAAGTGAATAAAACTAATATGATCACATGAAGTAATAAGATGTATGACAAGGATCATGGAAATGTCTAGATAATAATAGTATAATTTCAATAAGAAAATAAGCATACACATAAGAGAACCAAAAATCAAGTCAAAATGTAATGGTCCAAGGAGACCAAAAATAAGGGGCATTCTTAAATGACACACAATAAAATTTCCATAAAAATAAGAATGACATATTCAAATTCCATACAAAAAATAATTACTTATTCAAATTCAAAAAAAGCATACATAGGCATGGGGAACATAGGTAAAGGATCATATTCAAATGCTTGGATAATGAATACAATTTTTATGTCTAACATGCCATTTTTTATTCAAAATGGGTGACCCCCATAAAAAATACTATGGACCAAAACTTTAGTGCCAACATCGACTTTAGAAAATTTAGAAGGTCACTCTTATCTACTATTGTTTGGATAAGTGCATCCTATCCTATATATGGGTGATCATAGCAACACTCAATCCACTAGTGAGTTATTTATGGTCCACCTCAAGTTAGTTTGGCTGAGATATAACTCTAGATAGGTGCCCTTTAAAGCTAGAGGATCCTTTATTTTATTCTTGTTGGTTTTACCTACTTAAATACTTTCAATAATATGTCATCCCAATTTCCTCAAGCAAAAACAAAGGTCTACTTATTCATTCATGAATTATGGTGTTAATATTATAGGTCTAATTTTGACAAAAGTTATCAAAGTTTCATTCCTTTCCTTGAGCAATATACCCATCACCCTTTATGGTAAATAAAAGTCTTAATAAGGGATGAGTAAGTACTAAATGCATTACATGTATTTTAACTTCTTACTTAGTATTTTTTTTGTATTTTTATAGAGCTTAGGAGAGCCAAACCAAATGAGGAGGTGCCATGTCACCAAGTGTTAGAGATGCTTGTATCTAAACCTATCAGAGATGTCAGAGCTTAGGAGAGACCAACCAAATGAGGAGGCACCATGATGTTAAGTGTTAGAGTAGCTAGTCCCTATACTTATCATGGATGTCAAAACCTAATTTAATGAGTCACCACATCACCAATTGTCAAAATTACTATTCCATATACCTATCAGAGATAGAGAGAGCCTAACCAAATGAGAAGGCTCCACATCACCAAGTATTAGATCATCTAGTCCTCAGACCTATCAAAGATGTTAGATCCTAGGAGATCCTAACCAAATGAAGAGGTGCCACATCACAAATTATTATAATGGTAGTCTCCAAACCTATTAGAGATGTTAAAGCCTAGGAAAACTTGGATAAATGAGGAGGTGTTGTTAGTTCCCAGTTATACACCTCTCAAATCTATTTTTTCACACTTGAAAAGAAATGGAAAATGATTATGAGAAACCTAATATAATATCATTGTAGTTAAGGAATGGTTTATCATTAATAATGTAATAGATTTGATAAAATTAATGAGAGACACTTGCAAAGGGTATAGTTATCGTTGTGCTACTTTTGGCTCTATCTAAACCAAGTTGAGATAACCTACAGGTAGCTTGATCTCATGGAGGGATTTCAAAATTCAAACTCCATGGGGATTTCTTGGCATAAGGACAAATATGACCAGAGCATAACCAATTTTTCACACTTCACGCATGATGGGTTATCACATGAAATGCACAAATTCTCTATGTCATACATAAGCTAGTAAAGACATATGAAACTATGATTTAAAGCTTCATTTTGAATAATCTTCAACATCAAAGAGACTACATGAAAGACTATAATGATATGATTTAAAGTGCAAACTACAAACACATTTCAAATATACAAGATCTTATGCATTTTCAAGGTAAATAAAAATTATGGTATTCAATAGAGCATGTTATTTTCAAGGTAGGATATGGTATGATAAGTTTATAGTTAATTATAAAATGGAGGGTGACATGCTAGTAGATTTCCAAATAATAGGGTATCTCACAAAATTTCATGACAATGTTCATTAGTAAGGATGTAGAAGACACTTCAAATACAAGACAATGATAAACACCAAATGATCCTTGAGATTCTATGACATATACTTAAACTACAACCTCAAATACTTTCTCCTACCAAATTCATGAACCCAAGGAGCCATTACAAGGTATTTAATAATGCATTTCCAAGTATAACTATATAAAGGGATTTATAACCTAATTACATGATTAGAATGACAACCAATAATAAATAAAAACTCAAATATCCAATTAGCAAAAATTGTAAAACATATTATTGCATTTCATTAATAGGATACAATAAGAACCACAAATATTTTCCATACACTAGGAAAGAAATATTACAAACATTAATACTTTCGAATTATACTATGGGGACAAGAATTGTGATATTACTCTTTTGAAAAGGGAGACATGAACATGCTCTCAAATCTTGCTAATGGATGTATAGATGCAACCACCTTATTAAGAGAGACACATTCTTCACATAGTAATTGGTCCCATTTTTTTTATAGAACATGGACTTAGAGAAATAGGTTGCCTAAAATGACCTATATAAACTAACAACAACACTAAAATAGAAGATAATCCTTTTATTTATACATTTCTCAATCCTTCTCAAATCTAGACCTATAGGTTTCAATTTGCAAAATTATATAATAAGCCTTCAAATCCACCAAGATGCTCCTAACTGGACAATATTCCTTACCACACCTGAAATCTTCATCCACTTGCAAGGAAAGAATCATTGTTGTAACTACCTTTCCAAGGAATGATGAGGACTCACAACCACCTAGAGCATATTATTTTATCTTTTGTCTAAAAATGTCTTTCACACATGCTTGAAAGGAGGATATTCACTTAAGGAGCCAAATATATTTTGTCCTCATGTGTAGCTTATTTGGAAATGATTTATTATTACTCAATTTTAAATCATGGACATTTATGGACATGAAATCTACTCTTTGTACATGCCAATTAAAACCCATTATCTATAATGATATCTCAATACTTTATTTGATTGTGACTTGTAATAGGAAATGATTTGCTATCATGAGTTGAAAACATTCACTCTATAATAGCTTCTATATCCTTTTTATGATTTGACTCATTAACATGACCATGGAAAAACCATCAATTTCAACTTAACTTAGACACTTTTCATTTTATAATGTAATCTAAGCCCTTTAAAAAGTTCACCTCAGCTCACACCATTAAATATTTCTTGCTTGAATAAATGTGATCCATAGATCTTTGCATAAGATGCTTTGAGCTCTAATTCATGGCACACAGTTGACCATTTGCCCATGGGATCCCTATCTTTTCAAATTTCACTACATGCCATTAGATATAGTTGGGGAAAGGAAACATGCTCTATTATATCATGATCTAAGGGGTGGAGAATCATTAGATACTAATTTTTACTTGGCCTTGAGGATATACCACTTGGTAGCCTTGTGGGCTTTCTATGCACCTTGTAGACAGATGATCTTGATTTAAGTGCACTTACACCATGTAGATGTGTCTTGCTTCATCTTGGGTCCCATTTAATATTAAACTAATATCTCACACTATCAAATCTTTCAAACATGTTCAGACTGTAAAACATGCCCCATAAGCTCAACACTTGGTATCCCCATGGGATTATAGAGTTCATTTGACTTTTTAGATTTGATCATGCACCATGGGATCAACCCAATTTGAGTGAATGCATGACATTAGATCTAGATCCATTTGAAAATAAAGGGATACTTCACAAGGTCTAAATTTGATGCTTATGTGACTATCATGGACATTTAAATCCTAATGGCTAGTCCCTGTAGCTTAAAATTAACATCTATGTGTAGACACCGAAATCGTGTCAACTCCCCTGGTCATCCCTCATGTTATTCTCCCTCGCCTATTTAACCCCTTTCGACCACTTTCCCACTAGCCTTGACCTTGGCAGCATGACAAAATGAGCAAAAGGCTAAAGTTAGTCTCTACCCCCATTCTGCATCTGCCGACCACGGTCACCACCCGACCGACGTCGCCGACGTCAGTCACTTCTCGGCCGACATCGGCGGTCTTTCCAGCGTCGGTTCTCCTTAGCACTGCGTTATCAATCCGAATGTAGGAACCGAAATTCTATTACCCATTATCCATTCAGTTCCCAATTGGTTTCTCGATCGATTATCGAACCATCCCTCACCTTCATCAACAAAACCATTTGAAACTCTTATCATTTGAACAGACTCTGGCAATCATCAAACCAACTCTAAAAATCACCCCAAATAGTTACGATCAATCAACTCTGGCATCCAACCAATCTGCATTCACTTTCTTGAGCTTTGTTTCTACTTCGATCAACTTCTACGGCACATCAATGACTTCAATCACGTCTTCAGTGTGTAACAGGTAAGTATCTTGCTCTGTGTTTTTGTTTCTCTCTGGTTATTATTTGTTTATTACTACTATCACTCTATTTAGACTCAGACTACAGACCCGAGACCTTACTCCTTTCCTTTACACCTCTGTCTACCATTCCAAAATATATAGTCACTCTACCCAGATCTCTGTAAAAACCCCCTGACTCCTAAACCGACTCCCAAACCCCAAACGAACCCTCAGACACCATTCTGCAACTCGACCAGACCCACCCAGACTCTGTCCAGGACTGTTACCCCGACTGACACCAGTCATTACCCCGACTGACGCCATCACCTTAACCGACGTCGGCACCCTTTCCTGACCGACGCCGGCACAGAGACCGACACTGGCGATTGTGAAAAATAGTTTGCTGAATATCAGGTATGCATTTTATTTTTTCATCTTTTATTTACTTTCATTCTATCTTTTCATTATTTCCATTTCTATCAAATATTTCTATTTTTAATTAGTGGGTTGATATCCCTCTAGGAAGTCTTCGTACTTTCAGGATCAAGCGTTTGCTTGACAGCCCACTGTCTCTTCGTCTAATGTTTTTTTGTGTTTAGTCTATTTTTATTTGCAGGTGTCATTCCTCCACATCCAAAGAGGAGTACCTTCCAACGTCTAATTTCGGTGTGCACGACCATATCCAGGTATCTTCTAGCCTTGACCATCTTTTAGTTTCTTAATTTCTTCTTTGAATGTAGAAAGCGATTTAGCGTAGAAACATTCTGGCACGCCCGGTGGGACCCTAGGGCCTTCCTTGGGTTCTTTCTTTCTTTTGTTCATATAGGTGCATTAGGTTCCTTCCTTTTTGCCTCTTTCATCTCTTCTAAACGACATCATAAGCAGGAATAAAAAGAACTTTTCTTTTCTTTCTTGCACTTCTAGACTAGTCAAAACTCATATTCTTCGACTCTTTCTCCATTCGTCTTCATACGAACAAACATTTTGACTTGGACTTAAAACACTTTGCATTCATTTCTGTTTGCTTGCATCTCTTAGACCACACATAGTAATTAACAAACGCATATTGAATTAATCTAGATCACTTGATGTTACATGACCAAACCACTTGCATAAAACAAACATTTTAACTTACCTGAGACAAGGCCCGATTGGGATTTCATCCCCTAGCAGATACCTTACCCGTCTCGGTGATCTTACTTGGATTTCATCACCAAGGAGAAAGCCCACTTCATTCTCTAGCGGAGCCTAATCTCTAGGGGAAGTATATTTTAGCTAAGCGGGCCCAGTTTATCACTGGACTCGTGAAGTGAGGGGAGCTTGCTCCTTAGCACCAGGCCTTATACGAAACCTAACACAGAATTATTAAGCACCATAACTAACCCGAAACCATCCATAGACTGCTTCTTCTAGGACCCGACTCAAAAGCCAATCTTCCTCTACACACATTCTAAGGCATAAGCCACTATAATCCTAATAATTTACTTCTAGGGTTTTAGGATCTGCTTGTGTTCTTCATCTTTCTAGTTCTTATCTGCTTGTTTGAGCTTGTGAGGACGTTCTTCCTTGCCTTGAATGGTTCTGACTCGTAGTCAAGCCAAGGCTCTAGTCGATCATGCGAGGCATCATCCACTTCTGTCCACCCCATCCATAACCAGCCCTATAATGGAGTTCAACTCAGAGACTGAAAGAACTCCTACTAGACCATCCCTGACCCAAACGCCTATTGTCCCAGAAGGGGACCAATATTTTGCATGATTCTTGGACCTCAACGTAAAAGCCTTGCAGCACTATCTCACGAATAGCCGAACGCGAGACCCCTTAGGCAATCTAATTTACGAAATGCCGACCTCTTTTCTTGAGACTGCGGCCATATCAACGGCATCCATAGTTCAACCCTTAGACACCCAGGCTATTGCCTCAACCAATGACCAGTCTTTTACCAACCATCCAAGTGTGGCCTCTCCCTCCATCGTTGGGCCCACTTCCACCGGGGTTTCAGCCCCTATCAATCTCAACCCACTCAACCACTTTCTACCCCCTTTCAGAATCTGGTCATCTCTATTCCACCTACCCTTGCTCCTATCAACACTAGGGTGGCTACCTATCCATTGGCCCATGTTACCACTAACCAACCTCCCGTGACGACATCGAACCTAGCCATACCTTCTACCCAACCATCCTTAGTCTCCTCCTCTATCCCTATGACTAGTCATCCGTACGTTACACAATTAGTGGTACAATCGACTACGTCGTATACCTCTTCTAGCCTCTTTCAAATGCCTTACAATCTAGGAGGTGCACCACCCGCCAATCCGTCAGTAGACATCATCAAAATTCTGATGGACAAAATGTCTAACCTAGAGACCTCCGTTTTTGGCTCACACAACACTCTCTCATACGAACAAATTTGCAATGAGCCCATTCATCCTTCTATCCCGATTAGACCATAACCCAACCAGTGGGAGCTTTCAAAATTTTCTCACTTTCAAAGCAAGGAAGACCCACAACAACACTTACGGGCATTCAGACATGCCTGTTACCTTATCGCCCATGACTATGCGTTGCTTTTACGCATGTTTCCTATGTCTCTCTCGGGTGTTGTGCTTGACTGGTACAGCTCCCTTCTAGCCATTCCCTCTTCACGTTCACTCAGCTAGCCCAGCTCTTCCTTGATCATTTCTCTATCAACATCACCAAGAAGGTCTCAATCACAGACCTCTATTCTATTCACCAATTCGAGGACAAATCCATTGCTAATTTTGTCGCTCGATGGAGGGGCCTCATCAATCAACTCTCATTTTCTTTACCCCAGCCTGAGCTTATTGAACTTTTCTCCCAAGCTTGTGCCAAACATATTTCTTCCACCTTGAGGGTTCAAACCTTCTGCACTTTTGACGAAGCCTTCACGATGGCCCATAAACTTGAGGTACGTGCCATCGAGGAGAATAAAGTCAAGTTGCAGAGTAAGAATCCCAACTCCAAGACCAATGACCCCTCTTCTAAGCCTTCCTCATCCAATCCTAAAGCTAAAGCTTCATCAAACGCTGTGGTTGTTAGATCTTCCTCCTCTTCGCCTTCAACTAACCAGCCTGAGCCATCCACATCTCAGAGTGCCACCTGCCAATTTCAGCAGAGATACATACAATGATAGTTTACTCCACTCGGAGAATCATACGTGTCTGTGCTGGAAAAACTCATCAAACAAGGGGCCCTCAATCTCCCCTAGATCTGACCACCTCCACAATTTGATCCCTCACGCGCCATCCCTGTGTGGTATAGGGAAAATGACTTCTGTAACTACCACCATGTTAAAGGTCATGACATGGGCAACTATAAAACCCTTAAAAACATAATCCAAGACATGCTAGAAAAGGGTGACCTCATCTTAGACAATCCCAATGCACCCCCTAATCAGGGTATCGACATCTTCAAACAACCATTCCCCAATCATCCACCAACTCAAAACAATGTCTAGACCTTGATTGACAACACTCATGAACACAACATTTGAACAGTCAATACGGTCTCGCCCTTCATTTCCAACCAACCTTAAGAGGTGAGTCCATCCATCAGTCCATCACATGTGGATGAACCTCTTTCTCTGGTTAGTTCTCCGTCAACCTCTCTCATCTTGGAGGATGCCTCGACCTTACCAACACCACTAGTTTCACCATTCTCCTTCTTACTGCCCATGGAGGACCCAACCTTTCCTACTCCTCGACTGCAATTGGAGGGCACAATCATCCCTGCCCTTTACCCGCTTGAGGAGCTTCATTCTCTAGTTTCTTCTCCACCTAGGGAAGAACCTGCCTCTCCCTCATCTCTAATCAAGGACAAACCTATCACGACTTCATCATGCCTTGGGGCCGAGACTACCACACCTTCAATCCCACAACTGTTGACATCTTCTCAAGAACCCAAACCTCATCCCACATCTTCTCAGCCATTTTCCCGACTAGTGGAGAGACTCAAACTTCTCCCTTCTAGGAAAGTGGAGTATCAGGGATTGTGGGAACGTCTCATAGCTCTTCAACATGCCCGTGCCCTCTCATCTCATGCTGTTAATCCTCCCATGGCAGAACCTCCCAAGACTATCAACAAAAATTAGACTTCCACTTCTAGACCGTCTATACCTCAATCGACCCCATCAAAACTAAAACTTGCATCTACCCCACCTAAACCAATCAAGTCACTTGGCATTTGCCCTGTCTCCAACCTCACTCACCCGCAAGTGAAGGTGGACCTAGACCAGACTTCAACCAATAGTAGTCTTCAACCCAAATCATAGAAGACTACCAAACCACAGAGGTGAACACCTCCACCCCCATCACCATTGCCCTCCATTTTGGGCCCTCATCCGTCGACCTTGCCCAAAGTCCTTCCCACTTCGACCTCTAATCAAAACCGGTTGCCTCCTTTACTTCCTTTGCCTAATGCTAGCCTACCCTCTCCCAAAAGGGTGGTACCTCTCATGAAGAATGTACCATCTCCACCTGTCGCCACACCATCAACTCAGAAGGTGGTACCGAAGCCTCCTCCAACTCCACCCAAGCAAAAGTCACCAACATCGCATACATCGATGAGCATGGACCCTTTAGTGGGCTCATACTCTTTGATCTTGCACCAACTTTTGCAGACTTCTAGCATAACTCTTCCACCCATCAGGCCTTTCCAACCCCTCAGGTCTAAGCCCTCCTGGTTCGACGACACGAAGATTTGCTTATACCATCGTACGCCAGGACACGATACCAAAACTTGCTGTGCCCTCAAGGCTGTCATTCGCCGATATCTAGAGAAAGACACTCTTCTCTTTGAGGACGCTCTCGACCAACCCCTGACTCCTCATAACCCTCCAACTTCTTCAAACCCATCAACATCTCATCAACAGGTTATAACCCCTTTATCTCCTACACCTCCCATCTTTGAAATCAATGCCATTCACATAACCACTAGGTCACAAAAGGACAAGGCAAAACAAAAAGCCACCATTCCTTGGACCTACCCTTTTGTCAATCCACCTCAACTGCCCAAGCCTAAGATTTCTATCCTTGGCGCACCTCAACCCTCCTCTTCTTCTTCCTCTTTAGGACCAATCCACGACTCCATGTTGAAACAGCTTCACCAGACGCCTGTGAAGATGTCCCTCTATGACCTCATCCAAACCTCACCTCAACATCATCAGGCCCTCATCCAAGCCCTGTAGGTAGCGGAGGTCCAACTCGAGGACCCCCAACCACTTGCTACCCTTGTCCACTCTTTAGCCCCTGTTGCCTCCATCACATTCAGTAATTCTGAGATTCCCACATCCAACACGAAAGATCAGGATGCCGCCCTCTTCATCCCTGCTTATGTCGATCGGACATGCATTAAATGCATTATGATCGATGGAGGTGCCAGCATCAATATTATCTCCACCCATGCCTTTGATTAGTTGGCTCTTCCCAAGAATTGCATCTCCAAAACTGACGCAATCTTGCGCTCCTTTAATGACACCACTACCATGACCATTAGCACAGTCGTCCTTCATATTCACATTGGTCCACGCATAGTCTCGGAGCTCTTCTACATCATTGAAGGAGAGTTTCAATACAACATCTTGTTGGGCCACCCCTAGATCCGCGCCATGGCCTGTGTCCCCTCCACCCTACACCATTGTGTGAAATTTGAGCATGACGAACAAGTCCACACCATTCCCACTGACCCTTCACCCTTCAAAACTTGCAACACCACCTACCATCCAAATGACATCCTCATTCCTATCAAGCCATCAATCCCAGCACCACCTCCATCTGTGGAAGCTTTGACCAGTTCGCAACAGGCGATCGCCCTCACACCTTCCCTTCAAGCAACGACCACAGACCCCATGGAAGACATCTTCCAAAGACTTTCATTGGGGGAGTATCACTTGCTGACCTTAGACATGTTACAAACTCCACAAGAGTATGGACGTCTTCATCATAGCCCCAGTTACGACCATCGGATTGGGATGATCGTACCTTATGGTCCTCCTCACCTCCGAACCAATCTCATCTATGGGGGGCTCAATCAAGCTCCTACTGATGGTAATCCTCTTTCTTCACCTCAACCTTTCACATCAGACTTTTCATTTCTTGGCAATCCCGCCTTTGCACACACTTACCTTTACAGGTGTGCATGGAAGGGTTTTGGTTTTAGACGCTATGAGCAGGGCTCCCATCAGCCTATCAAACTGCTCAATGATGATGATGCCAAGAAATGGTATGGCATGGGATATCATGACCCCACTCAAGACCCTATAGACCTTTGTCCCGAACCAACCATTGACCAATCTCTTCCACACTCGCCTATTCTTCCCCCTTCACCTACAGAGTCAGTGGTTTCCATTCCTCCTAGTTTTTTTTTGCATAAACACCATTCGCCTGGAACCCTTGACTTATCATCTCAATGGGGTGTCCAAGTCTCTCCCTCTCATTTTTCCTAGCATGATCGAAGATGAGTTGGTAACCATTCACACTGTCCATTGCGTTAACGATGACGCCATTCTTTCTTACATGGGCGCTGACGATTCTTTCATCCAGCGCTCCATCCCTTCTGAGACCCAGGTTATGTTAAATGAATCAACCATTGACATCAACCTTCCTTCTACCAATGTTCCTTATGTCTTAAAGATTGGCCAATCTTTAGACGCTCAGGAGTAGCTTGACTATACCCAGTTCCTCTACGACCATAGCAAGGCCTTTGCCTAGACTTACAGTGACATGCCTGGCATCCACCCCACCATTGCTACCCATAACATTGTCACAAAACTAGAGGCTAAGCCTGTCAGGCAAAAGCTTTGAAAGATGCATCCTCACATTGCCCTCCTTGTCAAAGAGGAGCTTCAGTGCCTCCTTTCTGTCTCCTTCATCCAGCCCATCAATTATCTACAGTGGGTCTCTAACATCGTCCTAGTCACCAAGGCAACTGGGGGGATCTAGATCTACACAGACTATCACGACCTTAACCTAGCCTATCCCAAAGATGACTTTCCTCTTCCTAACATTGACCAGCTTGTTGATCTTATGGCTAGCCATGAGATGCTATCTCTCATGGATGGGTTTTCTGGATACAATCAAATCCTGATCGCTCTAGAAGATCAGCACAAGACCACTTTCATTACCCCATGGGGGACTTTCTGCTATCAAGTCATGCCTTTTGGCTTAAAGAATGTAGGTGCCACTTATCAGCATGCCATGACCTACATTTTCCATGATCTCCTCCACAAAATCATGGAGGACTATGTGGATGACCTGCTCGACAAGTCCATGCTTCACTGTGACCATCTGACCATTCTCAAGATCATCTTCTCTTGTCTTCTTCAGTACAATGTTCATCTTAACCCCAATAAATGTGTCTTTGGGGTCCTCTATGGTAAGCTTCTCAGCTTCATCATTTCCTTCTGTGGCATCGAGATAGATCCCGCTAAGATTTGCACTATCCTCAAAATGCCGCCCCTAACCAATCTCAAGCAGCTTCACAGTTTGCAAGGGAAGCTCTAGTCCATTCGTCGTTTCATATCATAGCTTTCTGACCGTTGCCAACCTTTTCATCATCTCCTCAAGAAGGACATCTCCTTTACATGGGATAAGGACTGCCAAGAGGCTTTTGAAGCCCTTAAACGCTATTTGGTCTCTCCACCAGTTCTCATTCCACCTAAAGATGACCAACCCTTCTATCTTTATATCTCAGCCACTAATCATTCGTTAGGTGCCATGATCGCGCACTGAGACGAGAATCACCGTGAGCAAGCAGTCTATTATATCAGTCGAACACTGGTCGACTATGAAACTCAGTACACCCATATCGAGAAACTCTATTTGGTGTTAGTCTTTGCCGCTACCAAGCTCTGTCACTATCTTCTTAATCACAAGACCTTTGTCATCACCCACACCGACCCTCTCAAGTATATGCACTCCAAGCCATATCAGAATCAACATATGGCTCGGTGGCTCATGCTGCTTGCTAAGTTCGATCTCAAATTCATCCAGCAGAAATCTATCAAGGGGCAAACCATTGTTGATCAACTAGCAGATGCCCCTCTTCCTAAAAATCAACCTTCACAGTGTGAGTTTCCTGAAGAATCTATCACTGTGCTTTCCACCGATGACACCATCTATCAGATGCTTATGTTCTTTAACAGATCTAAATGTCAACTTGGTGGGGGTGCTGGGGTCATTCTCATCCCACTCGAAGGGGAGCCCATGCCTCTGTCTTTTAAGCTCGACTTTGACTGTACCAATAATATGGCCGAGTACGAGGCCTTAATTTTGGGACTTCAGACCACCCTCTCTCTCAACATCAAGTCCATCAACATCTTTAGTGACTCGCAGCTCGTCGTCAATTAGGTCAACGGTTCATACCTCTATAAAAATGAAATTTTGCAAAGGTATAAAAACTATGCTGACATATTCCTTGCATCTTTTGACCATTACCTCCTACAGACTGTTCCTCGATCCATGAATAAGTTTGATGAAACCATGGCTTCTCTCGCTTTGCATATCCCATCTTCCTCATCAGCATCCAGACTTTTTGTCACAGTGCGTCATGTGCTGTTGCCTTCATATATCTCTCCTCACATTAATCATGTCAACACTATAGACCCTAGCCCACGAGATGCTTGGCATAAGCAACTTGTGGACTTCTTATCTTTTTCTGTCATTCCTCCCAACCTCTCTAGCAATGCACGACGAGATTTTATCAAGCGTACTGCTTGCTATACCATGCTAAAGGGTCTTCTCTATAAGCAAGGCTTCGATGGCCTCCTTCTTCGTTGTCTCACCTCCACTGAAGCATCTCAAGCCATTAAGCAAGTCCATGACAGGATTTATGGCAGACATTTCAGTGGGAATTCGGTTGCCAAGCGCATCCTTCGTCTGGGCTATTATTGGCCTACCCTTCATCAAGACTATAGTGACTATGTTCGGCATTGCATCCAGTGTCATCAGCACTCTAACTTGCTTCATCTCCCTAGCCATGCCTTACAAATTGCTCAATATCTCTAGCCTTTTTCTCAGTGGGGTTTAGATCTCATTAGTGAGATTAACCCTCATTCGTCTCTTCATCATCAATCCATCATCACAACCACTGAATATTTCACCAAGTGGGTGGAAGCCATTCCTCTCATCTCCACAAAAGCTGACAAGATCATCGACTTCATCAACACCCATATCATCTGTCATTTTGGTGTCCCTCATAAGATCATCACTAATAATGGCAAGTCCTTAAGCTATGCGACTCATTCTGCATCAAGCTTAGTTTCTCTTCGCCTTACTACCCACATGCAAATGGGCAGGCCGAGGCTTCCAACAAAATTCTCACCAAAATTCTCATGAAGGTGGTCAGTGACACCGGAAGGGACTGGCACATTCACATTCCCTTCGCTTTATGGGCCTACCGCACTAGCATCCGAACCTCTACAGGTCCTACCCCTTTCTCTCTCGTGTATAGAACAGAGGCTGTCCTACCTCTCAAAGTACAGATCCCGTCTCTCCACATTTCTCTACATGACATCCTCTCCAACAATGACTTTTGTCAAGATCGCTTAGCTCAACTTGAGTTACTTGATGAGCACCGTCTTGCTGCCCTTAATCATTTCCATGTCTATCAACATCGCATCAAGCGCACCTATGAAAAAAATATGCGAGAACGAGATTTCAACATCGAAGACCTCATCCTCAAAGAGAATCAACACGTGACCAATATGGAGCAAAGTAAACGAGGCAAGTTTGCTCCTAATTGGCTCGGACCTTTCATTATCATGCACAAGTATGGATCAGGGACTTATCATCTATCCTCTCTTGATGGACGCCTAGAACCTGAGCCTCTTAATGCGTTGCATCTGTGACCATTCTACTGCTAGTCGAGTACTCATCCACTTGACACTTAACTTGAGCTCATCCCTTGAGCAATCCCCATCCTCTTAGTCCTAATTTCTTTCAACCCTATTCCTCTTAACAATTCCTCTATAACCCTTTTATGATATATGGATGCTTTGTCCTACTAAAAGGGAGCCCTTGACCTTTTATAATCTTGTCCATGACTCACGTTTCTATAAAAACAAATCAAGATGTCAAAATATCCATGGTCACCATATCAATATCAAATCAAAAGGTAGACTGCTCCCTCGAAGGATAGCTGTACTATCATTGCTGTAATTAATAGACTGCTCCCTCGAAGGACAACTATTCAAAAGCCCTTATATTAAATAAAATCCTAGACCACTCCCTTGAAGGATGGCTATGACTAACTCTGGCAATAAACAACACTATCTTAGAAGCTTCCTGCATTGATCAGCTTCACAACTGACCACCAAGCAAATGACATCTCTCTGCAAGCTTCTCACATTGATCAGTCTGCACAAAAAAAAAAAAAAACGAGTCATGGACTTGACTTACAGTTGTCTCAGGGTCTCCTATACAAAAGGGGCAAAGTTATCTCTACTCTTAAAATGGGTTACCCTATTTCCTCCTCCTATTAGCTACTCAAGGGACTTCGAGCTCACTTTAATGTCAAAGTGATTCGATTACCGTTCTAACACAACATCTGGTCAACGACGTCATGCATGAATGGGGCTCTTGGTTCTAATAACCCCTATCTGTGCTGTCATTTTGGTCCTTGTCAATGAAAGATCAATATGCCTTTCACTTCGTCTATACTTTGGTCACTTTCAACTTCATCACTTGTCACTCCTAATCAACTCAACTCAACTCAACTCTCTTTTTCAGGCCACTCCCATAGCCTATTCACACTAGTTTCTATGAACACCAATACACATGGAAACTATCGACCGTACACAATTTATGTTAAGCATAAACCAATACTTGTTGACGCATAAATAGACCTCAATTCATTTTTAGCATACATCCATCACGAATATGGAAAATTGTTAGGGATGAAAGACCCCTCAACCAATGTTGCAAAATACACCATTTGGAAAAGGCTACAACATCATCTCTTCTCCTCATCATTTCATCATGACCAAGACCAATCTATCGACCATTTTGACCACCTGTCTACCACTCAGACCCTCTTGTCTAAACTACATTGGTCTGAGGCCCTATGACTTGGGCTATGTAGGCAGCACTCAGATGATTCGACATCATCTGGGGTTAGCTCGACCACCCTCGTTTGTTTGTCTCCCTGATGGACAAACCTTCTTTCCTCCTTTTTGACCATAACCTTGCCCTCGACCATGACCAATTCCATCCCTTTGATCCTTCCTCCCTTCTAGGGAGAACTACATTGCCCTGAGGCCCTTTCCATCGGGGCTATGTAGGCAGCACTCGGTTGACATGGGGTCTTCTGAGGTTAGCTCAGCCACATCCTTTCGTCCATTCCTCCACCTCGACCAATGACCATTGGAGATCATGCCTATCTCCTCTGACCTCGACCACTTCCAAAACAATGTTGCCTTGGTTGTTTTTGCATGTATGCTACCTCATGACTAGTTAGCAAAATTGTGTGCAGACTATTTTTGGACCCTCACAAGTATAGGATCGTAAGCCGGTCGATCTGCACTACTTGTGACTTTTTCATGTTTCTAGGAGCACTTCCTGAGCCTGGGATACCTGGAACGTGACGACCATTTGGAGCTTCAGCTTAGATTAAATAACCTGATCAACAGACGCCTAAATGCTGAGGCCCAGTTATTTCACTTTTGGCACTCGACCCTTGACCTGCGACACTTTAACCTGACCATCTTGTGAAGTGGTACGCATGCAATCACGACTTTTGCAGCATTCACCCTCACCCCTTGTTCATCCACTCTTTATCAAATCAGCACCTGATTCTCAGTTCCGTTCCCTCGACTCCTACTTTGAGGGGGAATACCTCATCCATCATCAGGGCAACCATCCACCTCCTATTTTTGTCTTACAGTTCATTCAAACAACCAACAAGATGAAATCAACCTTATCCACACCTGGGGCAATCACTCCTATTTTTGTCTTGCAGTTCATCCAGAACAACCAACAAGACAAAAAGGGGCAAATGTAGACACTGAAATTGTGTCAACTCCCCTGGTCATCCCTCATGTTATTCTCCCTCGCCTATTTAACCCCTGTCGACCACTTTCCCACTAACCTTGACCTTGGCAGCATGACAAAATGAGTAGAAGGCTAAAGTTAGTCTCTACCCCCATTCTGTATCTACCGACCACGATCACCACTCGATCGACGTCGTCGATGTCGGTCACTTCTCGACCGATGTCGGCAGTCTTGCCAGCATCGGTTCTCCTTAGCACTGCATTCTTGATCTGAATGCAGGAATTGTTATTCTGTTACCCATTATCCATTCAGTTCCCAATCGATTTCCCGATCGGTTATCGAACCATCCCTTGCCTTCATTAGTAAAACCATTCAAAACTCTTATCATTCAAATAGACTCTGAAATCATCAAACCAACTCTGACAATCACCCTGAATGGTTACGATCAATCAACTCTGGCATCCAACCAATCTGCATTCACTTTCTCAAGCTCTGTTTCTACTTCGATCAACTTTTGTAGCACATCAACAACTTCAATCATGTCTTCAGTGTGTAACAGGTAAGTATCTTTCTCTGTGTTTTTGTTTCTCTCTAGTTATTATTTTTTTATTACTACTATCACTCTATTTAGACTCAGACTACAGACCTGAGACCTTACTCCTTTCCTTTACACCTCTGTCTACCATTCCAAAATATACAGTCACTCTGCCCAGATCTCTGTAAAAACCCCCTGACTCCTAAACTGACTCCCAAACCCCAAACAAACCCTCAGACAGCATTCTGCAACCTGACCAGACCCGCCCAGACTCTGTCCAGGACTTTTGCCCTGACCGATGCCAGTCATTACCCTGACCGATGCCGGCACCTTAACCGACGTCGACACCCTTTCCTGACCGACGCCGGCACAGAGATCGACATCGGTGACTGTGCAGAATAGTTCACTGAATATCAGGTACACATTTTATTTTTTCATCTTTTATTTACTTTCATTCTGTATTTTCATTATTTCCATTTCTGTCAAATATTTCTATTTTTAATTAGTGGGTTGATATCCCTCTAGGAAGTCTTCATACTTCTGGGATTAGGCATTTGCTTGATAGCCCACCGTCTCTTCATCTAACGTTTTTTCGTGTTTAGTCTATTTTTCTTTGCAGGTGTCATTCCTCCACAGCCAAAGAGGAGTACCTTCCAACGTCTGATTTCGGTGCGAATGACCATATCCAGGTATCTTCTAGCCTTGACCATCTTTTAGTTTCTTAATTTCTTCTTTGAATGTAGAAAGCGATTTAGCGTAGAAACACTATGAGCCCATCAAAAATGTCCATGAGATTGTCATACTTAAAACTTATAAATATTTCTTCAAGGAATTTTTTTTATGGTAATTATAATTAATGATACATTTATATTTGGCATTTATATTTACTTTGGAACTTCTTCTTTTGAGATCTTCTTTGACACAATTATCCCGTAATAATTTTTTCAGGCATTCTATTGGGATAATTATCTCAAGAAAAAAGTTTTAGATAATTTCCCCAAGGAAATTGGTCTTTGTAATTTTTACAAAATAATTAGACCATTTCACTTTCTCTAAAATAATTAGGACTTATCTCTTGTGTCCTTATCAAGATAATTATTTTGATCAATATGTGCAAAATAATTTCCCCACAAAAATTAAACTTAGTCTCTTAAAGAATGCAATTCTTTCAGACTTTTTACTTGGGTAGAATGTTTGGAGGAAATGGACCTCTAGTCCAAAACAAATTTTCTAGAAGAATCTTTTGGGAGCTTTGAACATACCCTTCAAAAAAAAATTCAAGGGCACCTACCCTAAAAAATTTCCCTTCAGCCTTTTGGAATGGTCCTTCAATTTTGAAAGTGTCATTCAGACTTATTGAAGGTGTCCTCTGCATCCCATGAAAGTGCCCTTTGAGAGTTTTGAAAATATCCTTCACTATATATACTTATCCTTTAGAATTTTTGTAGATGCCTTTAGGGAATTTTACAAGGGCAAAATGCCCAAATGAAATGATCATTTGAAAATTTTGTAAAGGAAAAATGACCTTTCAAGATTTCTTAAAGTACCTTTGGCAAAAGTAAATAAGTCATTTAATTCTTTTGGGCCTTTTGTGTGGTCAAAATGGCCAAAGGGAAAGTTCCCTTCAGACTTTTTGCCATTGAAAAAAAGTTTGAAACAAATGAAATGGCCCTTTAGAAAAATTTCAAAGGCAAAATGACCCTTTGAAACTACCCTTCGATAATTTTTCAAAGGTAAAATGCCTGAAGGAAATGACCCTTCAAAAAATTTAGAAAGACAAAATACCCTTTGGAAATACCCTTTAAGAATTTTGTAAAGCAAAATGACCCTTTGAAAGTACCCTTCATTAATTTTTTTGAAGGAAAAATGCTCGAAGGAAATGACCCTTTTAAAATTTTACAAAGGCAAAATTTCCTTCAATAGTGCCCTTCGAGAATTTTACAAGGGTAAAATTCCCAAAGGAAATGACCCTTAAAAAATATTTCAAAGGAAAAATACCCTTTGGGAGAGCCCTTCATGAAGTTTGCAAAGGTAAAATGTCCAAAGGAAATGACCCTTCAGAAATTATAAAAAGGCAAAAGACCCTTGGGGAGTTCCCTTATAGAATTTTTCAAAGGCAAAATGCCTAAAGTAAATAACCCTTCAAATTTTTTGTAAAGGCAAAAGACCCTTCAATATTTATAGAAGTACCTTTGGCTGAAGCAAATAAGTCCTTATAATTATTTTTGGCTTTTTATGCAGGCAAAATGCCTAAAGAGCAAGTGCCCTTTAGACTTTTTGCCATAGATAAAATGTTCCAAACAAATGACCCTAAGTGAAATAAACCTTTAGATATTTGCAAAATACTTAGGCCAAAATAGATAAGTCATTGAATTCCTTCAAAGCTTTTGTAGCGGAAAAAATGTCTAACATAAATGAGTCTTCATACTTTTTGTTCGAGATAACATACATAAAGACCTATTTCTATCTAACATTGTGTTCATGAAAATTTCTAAAAAAGTCTAAGGTAGTTACACACTTCACCAAACAAAGACAAAACAAAGGACATATCCAATTTTTTACATGAACTTGACCTTCTAAAATAACACTTGGAAATAGAATTTAGGCTAATGAATTAGGAATTTACATTGGCAATGACCTAATTGCTTTAGTACATTTTGGGCACTAACACTAGTTCTCACTCGAGGATGCATACCCCTTGTAGATGTACAAAGAACCATAAAATATAAGACTAGGTGCCAATTCATTGTGCTATGGAGTCAAGACTTAGCAACATTTGTAGCAAACATTCATGGAGGCTCTTCAAAACATGGAAAAATTATCAAAAAAAGATCATGAGGATCTAGAAATGAACACACAACAAAAAGAATAGAAGAAGAATTATATAAACACTAAAACAATAGAAAGACAAAGAAATAAAACACTATACAATATGGTACATACATTGTAGATGGAATCAATCAAGGAAGTGTTCTAAATGTCTATCATTGATTGGTAGCTCCAGTATTTCATCATCTAGATCTCTTAATAAGAAAGTATGCTCCCTAATCTAGTAATCAATGGAATAGGGACCCATCCACTAGGCATCAAACTTGTTATGTTTTCCCTTTTCCTCATTTTTTCTATCCCAAAGTAGAACCATATCACCTACTTGGAAGGTTCTTGGAGTGACCTTTGTATCAAATATTTTATTTAGCTTATCCTTGAACTTAAGGTGTCTTTTATGAGCCCATCTTTGAGTTTCATCAAGATCAATAATTTATTTCACCCTAATTTCATAGTGGTGGATTTTCTCATCTTCCTCTAGTTGATGCATGAGCTAATAAATGGGCAACTATAAATTCTTAGGTAGAAATAATTGAGCTCCATAAATAAGATCAAATGGGATTCTACCTATAGATCTCTTAGGCATGATCCTATCAACCCATAAAGCAAACTTTAGCTATTCACCCCACTTATTCTTATTCACTTTCAATGTTCACTTGATGATCTTGAGCAATTTCTTTACTTTATTCAGCATGCCCATTCCCTTAAGGGTTGTAATTTGAAGCATAGGTCAGATAAATCCCATATTCTTTACATAATGCCACCAAAGGTTTAGCTTTGAAGCTCCTAGAATTATCAGTAATTATCTTGATAAGCACACCATATTTATAAATAATCTAATTTAACAAAAAATCCATGACTACCTAGTGTGTTACTTTCTTTGTGGGGATTGATTTGACCCACTTGGTGAAGTAATCAGTTGCAATTAGGATCCATCTATGGCCAACACTTGATGAATCAATGATTTATCCAATGAAATCAATTCCCCATTATCTAAATGGGCCTTTAATCATCACAAGCTTCAAGGAAAGAAAACATGAAGCTTAAATCCTCCTAGAAAAATGTTGACACTTCTCACATATTTTGACTATTTGAGTAACATCCTTAAATAGTAATGGCCACCAATAACCAGCTCTCAAATTTTTATGAGCTATAACTTTAGTTAAAAAATGTCCACCACAAACTCAACTATGGAAGTCTTCAATCAAGATAACAGTCTATTCTTCTAGTATACATCATAGGGGAACCCCATTTGGATTCTTTCATGCTAGTCCATCCTCAGTCAAGAGGTAATTTTGGGACACAAGATTAAGAGTTATTCTTTGATTCTTATCCAAGCCAAGGGGACAGTTCATATTTTTCAAGTAGTAAACAATGTCTCTATACCACGGAGACATGTTAAATTGACTTAAGGAATAATCAACATTAAACAAAATATTATTTACCTTAAAATCTTGTAAATTGGTTTTATCTATAAGCTTGGCTAGACCCATCCCCCTCACCAACTTGGTGTTATAGACATCCATGTCATACTTTTATATCTTTTTGACCCACCTGAACCTCTTGTTAGATATATCAATCTAATTCAAAATGCCCTTCACCATGATGTGAGGTATGTAGGCAATGATATTTGAACTTAGAATATATGGCTTGAGAATTTTAATAGCCTTTAAAAGATTAAAAGTTCACTTTTCCATGATGGTGTAGTTTAGTTCAAGTCCTTGCATAGCTTTACTAAATAAATCTATGGGTTGCTCATTACCTCCCTAATTCTTTTGCAACAAGACAATAGCCAAAGTATTAGATGATGCAAAAGAGAATACCTAGAATGTCTTTGTGTATAAAGGATTGGCTAAAATAGGGGTAGAATTTAAATCTCCCTTGATGTTTCTAAATGATTGCATGGATTTCTCCTCCCATTTTATGGCTTGTTCTTTCTTTAACATAGAAGTAATATGTAGATCAGTTTCTAAAAAATTAGACACAAACCTTTTTACAATGTTAATTTATCCAAAGAAAGACTGAATTCCTTTCTTGGATTATGGGATAGGAACTTTGTCAATGGATTAAACCCTTTTGGGGTCAATCACGACACCATCTTATAACACTATATGTCCCAACAACTTAGCCTTTTATACTCCAAAGTGGCACTTCTTGGGATTAAGTGAAATTCCAAACTTCCTGCATCTGATCAACACTTTTTAAAGATGTTCTAAATCTCTCATTTTGGAGCACATAGTAATGTCATCTTGATACACAATAATGAACTAGTTAATTATCTATACAAAATCAATGTCTATAGCTTGTTGGAATGTTACACTAGCATTCATCAACCCAAAAGGCATCCTCATATATACATAAGTGCCCCAAGGTATTATGGATGTAGTCTTGGAGCTCTCAAATTCTTTGACTACAACCTGGTTGTAACATAAGAATCCATCTAATGTGGATAACATTTATAACCCATTAATGCTCTACAATAGATTATCCATATAAGTTAGGGGATAATTGTCTTTTAAAGAAGATTTGTTTAGATTTTTTAAATCCACACATAAACATATATCACCATTTTTATTCCTTACAGGGACTAAATTCACCACCCATGATGAATACCTGATAGATTGAATGATAGCGTCATCCCTTAACTTCTTAAATTTATCTCGCATCTTGGTGGCCAAGATGGGGTTAATGGGTCTCTTTTCTACCTAAAATGTTTGTTATCAGGATGCAATGGGATGACATGCTAGAATAAGTCTTCCCTATACACTTTTAGCTTATAATAGGACCACGCTTGGCAATCTTGATACTTCCTTAGTATTTGCATGTAAATTTTTTTATTTGCTACACTCAGGTGAGTACCCATCCAAACCTTAGGTTTTCATGAGAAGACAAGTTGTATTCAGTTACATCCTTTGAGATGAACAAGTCTCTCAACTTGATTTTATTTATTCCATCAAAATATGCTTCTAAGCTAGCCAAACCTCTTGGGATAGTGTTTATCTTCAACTAAATGATGTCTTTCCCAAACGAGATGTCTTTCCCATCATTGACCTAAACCATATATTCTAAGTCTATGAGATAATCATGGAACTCAACCTCATAGTTTAGAAACTTTTTAATATTTTCATCATCATTAAAGACCTACCAAATATGAATATTATCTAAGATTTAAATCCTTATAATTAATTCCACTTGATACTAATAGTGAGGCTACATATTTACAATGTCAAATTGAGCACCTATCCCTGCAAGTCTTTCAACTTCTTGATTGAAACTTATGTCATGATAACACAAATTGAATGCATAAAAAAAGTTCAATCAAATCCCAGATAATATTTTGATTCTATTTCAACCTTTTACTCTTTTTGGTAAAAGCACTATAGACTTGCTTTACCACTAACTAGGAATTGCCTTTAAAAATCAATCATTTGATTCTATATTCATAGGTAATCCTTAGACCAAGTAAGAATGTCTCATACTCAGAAGTATTTTTAGTGCACTCAAAAAAAATATGAATTAGAAAACATGAATCATTTACCATTAGGGGCAGAGAAGACAAACCCAACTCCATTTTTGAGATTAGATCAAGCCCCATCAAAGCACATCTTTTGAACTACATTTTCTTTATAGAGCTCATCAAGAACAACAAGTTGTTTGTTAACATCAACATTTCAAACAAAGTTTCCAAGCTCAATATATATGTATAACACTTAATTGAGAGCATGATTTGGATCTTCAATCACATGTATCATATTTGAATCTCTATAAAGTCTAACCATCATACACTCTAAAGGAATTATGGTGTAAAAAAGGTCCATCTGGACACTTCTACCCATCTTGGCAGCCTATTTGTATGACAACAACATCCCCCATTTAGGTGGGTAGTCTAAAATTACCACATCCATGTTTAGGTATTTACTAGGGTGAACTACCAACTAAACCACCATCCCCTTAACTTTTCCAACAACTGGAACCTCTCATGATTCCATGTCATAACACTTATAAAAGGCTGATGTGATCTTCACTCTAAGCTCATTAAAGACACCCAAGGGTATCACATTATAATAATTTCTAGAATCAAACATGTAGTTGTGAACAACTAGAACATTGATTAGTAGATTCATATAAAAAGGATCCATATTTAGCTGACTCTCCATTAGTGCAACCCCCAAGTAGACCTCTAGAGTAGGTTCAAAACCCTCTTTTGATTATTCATCTTCTTCTAGGGGTGATTATGGCAACTCAACTTAATTTGTAGCTAACCTTTCACCAAATTCTAAATATTCACACGCCCTCTTCTTGTGTTCAATTATTCACAATAACTCAATAAGTGGTAAAATTATCTTTAATTAAATCATCATTTGAGTCATGTCACACACACTATACTAAGGAAGAGGCATATTTGGTGGAAGGTTAATGATATCTTTAGATATAATATAGTCACTAAAGATTTAAAGTGGAGGAGGTTGAGGTGGATTTGGAAATTTGACAACAACCTTTAAAGGTAGATTTTTCTTAATCTCATTTGAACCATTAGGGATGCTAGACAATATAGGCATTCTATTACCCCTAGTAGGAACAACTATAGGCTTAGTATTCTAGGCTATAGGTGTTATATTGGAAGCTTCTAGAATTGATATAACTTTCTTTTCTTCCTTGCTTTCATTCTCTACCTTTGAATTTGTAGGGATAAATTCTTGAGGACTAACACTTGGTTTCTTACTTCTCAAGTTGTATTCCTTCTTTTGGGCAACTACTATAGTAATTAGTAGCTGCCTATCCTCAACTGATGGAAATTACCTAAGATATTTCTTGATCATCATAGAGTACAAGATATCAAAATCATGTATGGGAAATTCATATGATTGTACCACATTGACATCACAAGTAAAATCAAACTTTGGGACACTCTCCTCTTTAGCAACACTGCAAAACTGATCATCCATAGTATTAGTCCATAACTATATAGAGGTAGTCCATTCATCTTAAGGTCTTTGACAATCAAAGATAAAAATCTCATAGTTAGATGATGAATATTTAGGTTCATCCAGATCTTCATTAAGTTGCTCAGTAGTATCACATGGAGGGTGTGAAAAGAAGCATTTGTTACACCAATCAATGTCTAAATATGAATTTATAAAATTTATCATAGCATTCAAAGGATCATGCACCTCCTTTAAATCCCCTCTATTTTTCTTTCTCTCTATCCTATCTTCATGTATAGGAATCTTTCATCTATCATTATCTCTATGGTGGAAATCAGACCCCCTTTGTGTGTGATTCAGATTGGGAGCCTTATCATAGTTGGTAGACACTTGAGGGACCCCTGTTTCAGCTCTAGCCAAATTATACAACATTTCTTTGATAGTAGAGGCCAAATTTTTTATAGTTTCCTCCAAGTTGGTTGTCTTTATGGGTTGTGTCTTTTCCAAATTGAGCAGCTTCACATCAGCCCTCTTATTTAAGGGATTTACCATAGCCATGATATTGTTCTCAATGTAAATGGCCATATTTAATGCCAATCACAAGTCAGTGGGAGCCTTGTCACTTAATAAATATGCAACCTTCTTATCAAAGGCATCATAGTATTTTATCAATCATGATGTGTCGATAGGCCTAATGTTTTTGGACAGCTACATTATGGTCTTATTGAACCATGTTTTAAATTCCTACACACACTCAATAAGATTCTTCTTAATATTTTCAAATTTTATAAAGAGAAACCTTGGATCAATCCTAGCACCATACTAAATTCTAAAGACATTTTGCATCTATTCTCATGAATTAATGCATCTAGTGGGAAGGGAATTAAACCATTCATAATCATCTTCCTCTAGAATGTGTATAAAAAACTTGATGAACACATCCTCATACTCAATCTCATAATGTTTTATGATATTCTAAAATTCTCTCAAATGCCAATCACTACTCACTACATTGTTTCCTTAAAAAATTTGGGAGGCATTTCCTAACTTCATGTGGAATCTAATTAGGATAGCCTTCCATCTCATCAAAATTGATAGGTCTAAACCTAGGAATTATAAATGTAGGATGTACATTCTCCTCTTGGTCACTATGCCTCAATATTAGTTCAATAAGATGTTTAAGAACAAATTTTAAAGGGATATTAGGAGGTGAATGAGGTGGACTTAGTGGATCAGCCCTAAGAGGGGATTCAATTGGTTGAGAAGGAGCTAGAAAATAAACATGACTATGTGTTTTAGAATTAGTATAAGAGCTATGATAGTCCTCAATGATCGGGGGTTAATAAAGATTTAAAGTTTGTTAGGATCTTAAAGGTCTTGATTAACTAAACTTTTCCCTTCAATAGGCCTCCAAACTTGTCCCCTTCTTCTTTGAGGAAGACATAAGGGTGGAAAAGGTCTCTTTAATGGGTCACCTTTAAAAGATGATCTCAGTCCTTTTATCTATGAAAATAAGAAGATACTCAAAACTGAAAGTTATAAAATATTCATAATAGGCACCAATCTTTCTTGAAACTAGAAATATAACTAGAGTCACCACTAGAATCAAACTTGTAAAATAGAACATTTTACAAACTATTCTGATATAGACAAAAAATAGACTTGTTAAATCTAAATGAGATAGAGAACAAGGACACTAAAATTTTCAAAATAATGACCAAAAGGGATAAAAAACCTTTCAACATGAAATATTAATAGTTATTTGTAATATATTTGACATAAGTCAAATTTTCAAACCTTAAAAACTTCTTGGCATGTCCCTAATGGAGTGTTATGATGTTGACCATCAAGATAGTTAGATCAATGTAGTAACAATAGATAAATTCACAAGGTGAAGTACTCATAGCTCTCGACAAGAATTATTAACATAAGTGACCAAAAGTTTAATTTAGTCCTTAAAAATGGTGCTAGTAAAGTGTTGGTTCCTAGTTAAATACCTCTCAAATTTGACTTTACAGACTTTAAAAAAATGGCAAATAATTATGAGAAACTTGCTAGAAGGGTAGTGTAGCTAGGGAAGGGTTTGGCTTCAAGAACGGACCAAACTAGAGAAAATAATTGAAAGACACCTATAAAGGGTATGGTTATCTTCTTGCTACTTTTGGCTCTACCTGAATAAGGTGAGATAACCTATGGGGTATCTTGCTCTCATGGAGGGATTTCAGAATTAAAACTCTATGGGGATTTCTTGGCACAAGGAAAAAATATGATGAGAAGATAACCAAGTTTACACACTTCATCCTAAAGGGTTATCACATGAAATGCACAAATAATGTCTATTATATGCAAGCTACTAAAGATAGATGAAACTATGATTGTAATCTTCATTTTGAAGAATCTTCAATAACAAAGGGAATAAATGAAATAATATAATGCTAGGATTTAAAGCACAAACTAAAAACACATTTCAAATATAAAAAATATTATGCATTTTTAAGGCAAGTAACACTTATGGTATTCAATAGAGCATGTTATTTTTAGGGTAGGATATGGTAAGAAAATTTTATATTTAATTATAAAATAGAGGGTGGCATGATAGTGGCTTCCAAACAATAAATTATCTGGTAAAAGTTCATGACAATGTTCCTTAGTAAAAATGTAGAAGACACTTCAAATATAAGACAATGATAAATACCAAATGATCCCTGAGAGACCGAGATATACAATAAAACTAGAACCTCAAATACTTTCTCCTGCTAGATCCATGAACCCAAGGAGTCTTTAAAAGGTTTTCAATAATGTACCCCCAAGTATAATTATAGAAATGGATTTATAACCTAATTACATGATTAGAATGACAATTAGTAATGAATATAAACTCAAATATCCAATCAAAAAATATTTAAAACATATTATTGCATTTCGTTAATAGGATATAACAAGAACCACAAATATTTTCCACAAACTAGGAAAGAAATATTACAAACATCAATACTTTAGAATGCTACCATGGGTAAAAGCATAGTGAAATTGTTATTTTGACAAAGGATAGATGAAAATATTCTCAAAACTTGTTAATGGTTATATAGATGCAACCACCTTAGCAAGGGAGATAAAGTCTTCACACAATAATTGATCCCAAAAAAATTCTATAGAACCTAGACTTAAAAAAAGAGGATGCCTAAAATGACCTATATCAACCAAAAACTAACAATAAACCTAAAATATAAGACAAGCCTCTATTTATACATTTCTTAATCCTTCTCAAATCTGGACCTATAGGTTGCAATTTTCAAAATTATAGAATAATCCTTAAATTTTGATAAGATGCTCCTAGCTAGACAATATTCCTTGTCATGCCTAAAATATTCATCCACTTGTAAGTAAGGAATCATTATTGGAACTGGCTTTGCAATGAATGATGAGGACTCATAAGTACCTAGAGTATATCATTTGATGTTTTGGATAAAAATGTCTTTCACACAAGCTTGAAAGGAGGATATTTGTTTGAGGAAACAAATAAATTTTGTCCTCATGTGCAACATATTTGGAAATGATTTCTTGTTACTCAATTTCAAATCATGGATATTTTTGGACATGAAATATCATCTTTGTGTATGCCAAAGAAAACCCATTACCTATAATGATGGCTTAGGAGTTGATCTGATTATGAATTGAAATAGGAAATAATCCACTATCATGATTTGGATTTATTCATTCTAGAATAGCTTTTGGATCCTTTTCTATGCTTTACTCATTACCACATCCATGAAAAAGCCATTAATTTTAACTTTAACCTAGACACTTATCATTTCCTCATGAAATCTAAGCCCTTTTTAAAATAAACCTCAATTCACACCATCAAATATTCCTTTCTTGAGTAAACACAAGTCATATATCTTTACATGAGATGCTTCAAGATCTAATTCATGTCAAGTAGTTGTTCCTGTTGACATTTTTGTGTTTACCCATGGGACCCCTAGATTTTCAACTTTGGCTATGCACTATCAGATCTAGCTAGGGGAGAAAATATACTCCATTAGATCATGATCTGAGGGGTGGAGTGTCATTGGATAATACTTTTTACTTGACTCTGAGGATATGCCACTTGGTAGCCTCACGGTCTTCTTATGTACCTTGAAAATAATGGGTCCTCCTTTGAACATGATTATAAATCACGGACATGTTTTTATTGATCTTGGGTCCTATTTAACAGTCAACTACTAGATCATACCATCAGATCTTCATAGCATGCTCAAAATTTAAAACATGCCTTGTGAGCTCAATAATTAGTAACCTCATGGGATTCTTGAGTTGTTTTGAATTTTTATCTTTGATCATGCACCATGGGATCATCCCACTCTAAGAGAATGCATGTCATTAGATTTGGATCCATTTTAAAATAAATGGCTACTTCATAGGGTCTAAAGTTGATGCTTGTATGACCATAATGGACATTCAAATCCCAATGGCTAGTCCCTGTAGCTTAAAGTTAATGTTTGTGAGCCCATCTAAAATGTCCACAAGATCATCATACCTACAACTTATAAATATTTCTTTGAGTAATTTGTTCCATGGAAATTTTAATCAATAGGATATTTGTCTTTGGAATTTCTATTTAATTTGACACTTATTCTTGTGGGCTCTTATTTGACACAATTATCCCATAATAGTGTTTTTAATCATTCTATTGGGATGATTATCTCAAGTAAAATGTCTAAGATAATTTCCCTGAGGAAATTGGTCTTTGTAATTTTTCTAAAAGAATTGGACCATTGCAATTTCATTGAAAGAATTGGGACTTATATTTTATGCCTTTATTGGGACAATTATTTTGGATAATTTTTTTGAAACAATTTCCCTATAGAAATTGAACTTGGTCTCCTAAAAAATTAAATTCCTTCAAAATTTTTGCTTGGGTAGAATGTCTGAAGGAAATATACCTCTACTCTGTAGAATTTTTTTTGAAAGAATATTTTGTGCACTTTGAACATACCCTTCAAAAAATTTGTCAAGGGCACCTACCATATAAAATTTACCTTTGGCCTTTTAGAATGGTCCTTAAATCTCAAATGTGCCTTTTAGACTTATTGAAAATGTCCTCTAGATCCCCTAAAAGTGCCCTTTAGGAGTTTTAAAAATGCCCTTTGCCATCCAGACTTATCCTTTAGAATTTTTGTAGATGCCCTTTAGGAAATTTTCAAGGGAAAAATGCCCAAAGGAAATGATCCTTCAGAATTATTTCATAGGAAAAATGGCCCTTTGGGATTTCTTCAAGTACCTTTGTCTAAAGTAAATAAGTCCTTTAATTCTTTTAGGCCTTTCGTGTGGGAAAAATAGTCAAAGGGAAAGTGCCTTCCAAACTTTTTGCCATGGATAAAAAGTCCAAAACAAATAATAATTTTCAAATAAAGGATTTCCTTTAGGATTTTTATACAGGCAAAAAAATTGAAGGGTAAGTGCCCTTCAGACTTTTTATCAAGGATAAAAAGTCTAAAATAAATGAAATAACACTTCAAAAAAATTTCAAAGGTAAAATGACCCTTCAAAAGTGCCCTTCAAGAATTTTATAAATGCAAAATGCCCAAAGGAAATGACCCTTCAAAAAAATTCAAAGGGAAAAGACCCTTCAAAAGTGTCCTTCAAAGGAAATCACTCTTCAAAATTTTTACAAAGGCAAAAGACCCTTTGGGAGTGCTCTTCATTAATTTTTCAAAGGCAAAATTCCTTAAATAAATGACCCTTCAAATTTTTTGAAAAGGTAAAAGACCTTTAGGGAGTGCCCTTCAAAATTTTTTCAAAGGCAAGAGACCCTTCAAGATTTTTGGAAGTACCTTTAGCAAAAGTGAATAAGTCCTTATAATTATTTTAGGATTTTTGTGTGCAAAAAATGCCTGAAGGGTAAGTGCTTTTTAGAATTTTTATCATAGATAAAAAGTTCAAAACAAATGACTCCAAATGAAATAGCCCTTCAGATCTTTGAAAAATACTTAGCTTGAAATAAATAAGTCATTGAATTCCTTTAAAACTTTTCTAGTGGTCAAAATGTTTGATGTAAATGATTCTTTGGAATTTTTTTTCGAGACAAAAAAACTTGAAGACTTATTTCTATCAAACATTATGTTCACTTAAAAACCAAAAAAGTCTAAGGGAAAGTCAAACTTTACCAAGAAAAGATAAGACAAAGGACTTAGCCAATTTTTTAGATGAACGTGACCTTCCAAAGGAACATATGGAAATAAAAGTTAGGATAATGAATTAGACATTTACATTAACAAGGAACCAATTAATTTAGTGCAATTTTTGGCACTAACAAGTGCCACATCACTGATTATTAGAATGGCTAGTCCTTAGACCTATTAGAGATATTAGAGTTTGGCAGAGCTTGACTAAATGAGGAGGTGAAACATTGAATTTTTTTAGAATTTCCAGTACCTAGACCTATCAAATATGTCAAATCCTAGGAAAACCCAATTAAATGACAAGGTGACATGTCACTAATATTTAGATCAACTAGTCCTCAAACTTGTCATAAATGTCAAAGCCTGGAAGATCCTGACTAAATGAGAAGATGCCACACGCCAAGTTTTAGAGTGTCTAGTCCTCATACATACCATAGATATCAGAGCCTGAGAGATCCTAGTTAAATGAGAAGGTGTCATGACACCAAGTGTCAGAGTGTCCAATCCTTAGACTTGTCAGAGATGTTAGAGTCCAATTGAATTAGGAGGTGACATGTCACCAAATAAGGTCAATGAAATGGTATCCAAATAAGGCCCTAATGAGGATATAATAATGTAGGATAAGGTTAAATATCTAATAAATATGTGCCACATGTCCTTAAGTGACACCTCACCCTTCATAATGGAATGACATAGAGTATAAAGTCATGCCTAGGTACCGACCATTTTCAAAAGGACTAATGAATAAATGACATGTGTAAGAATGTGGGAGTTAATTGAAAAACCACTAAGGGATGTGAATACATGCCTACCATGAATTAGGCACTAATTAGATAGAAATATAATCCTTATTATACAATTTTGAAAACATCCCATTTCCATTGCTATATCTAGTTAGTAGTGGATGTTTATGTGCTCTAAATTTAACTCTACATTTAGAAAAAAGAGAAGAAATCTAGCCACCAACTCAAATTTGAATTTATGTAAAGTGAGCCACCAAAAACCATTAATGTAGGGGATGTATACATGTGCTTATAAAATTCATAAGGAAATCTTACTAACAGTTACCTCTGCATACCTTCAAGATCACTCTAACTCTTGGCTTTCAAATTAATATTGAGTACCTCTATGTTTTGTGGCTCCTATGCTCTGAGCCTTATTATTTCCTATATATCATGATATAATTCCCACATCCTCTTCAAACCTAGAGGCCAAACATTATTGGAAATAAGATGATAGATATGGGGGTTCTGAATTAGTCTTCAAAACTTTTCATTTAATTCTATTTAACCATTCTACCAAACATGTACATCTTAGCAAGCATAAGCATCAAAATATAAGAGTATGAAACACATGAACATAACATATAAGTGGGAAACCATCTTGAGGTATAAAACCCATTGATGAAGCATATATAATACATTACTATAAGGTAAACATCAACTTTTAATAAATCACCAACTTCACATGGATCACCAACCTCAACTAGCTCAACACCAACTCAGCTAGGCTCTAGCAAGCACCCACTTGCAAGGAGGAACCATCCCCCTAGATAACTCAGAACCAACTCATCCACCTAATTTTTTGATCACCTTTAGAAACCATTTTTTCTTATAGAATAGATAATTATCTACTCCATCTCTTTTCTCACTTTAGTCCCTCTCAAATTGATCTTTACCCTTCTTCACCTAACTAGCCCTCTTCATGACTTGATTAGGTCTTATAACCTTGAAAATCATATTTAGAACCTCTATGAGATATTCATAACACTTATATAATGGTATTTATGAACTCTTACTCATAAATTATTTATATCATTAGTTTATTCTCTTGTCCTCTCATTATCTAAGCACACCCCTTAGACATTCTCTCTAAGTGCATCAAAATAAGCCTAACTTCCTTGATTTTATACAAGTAACTTGATCATATACTTCTAAGTTGAATACACATTAAAATTACTAGGTCATCCATGATTATATCTTAGCATATTAAAATAACATCCCTTATTCATGAATCAATCAATGTAATAGGTTGACCATACATCAATTATCCCTTACTCCTCTTTTAGGCTTATAGAGATCTAATAGGTATATTTAATAATAAGTTACCCTTTAATCTTTATTAAAGCATATAAAAACACCTCACATGGTTTTAATAAGTCATAAAACACTATAATATCCCTTATCTAGCTTCACTTTAGGTCTACAACACCTTATAGGTCTAATTACCACTTGAACCCTTTATCAAGTCACCACCTATAAAAGGCCTATGTATATACATAAACTCTGCCTTAAACAACTAAGGCATATACTAAATTTTTATAAAAAAATATGGAAAAAATTACATATTCAGAAACCTCATGGCCTTAAGGTCATCAATAACTTCATTTGATGCTTTAACTTAGGATAAACAAGCTCAAATACTCCTCTGTAAGATGTTCACTCAAAACTACCAACTAACTTCAAAACCCAATCAAGGAAACATGAACATCTAACACATGATTGAATATATTCAAGAAATTTCAATACATTAATAGGATCTTATAACATCCTCAATGAAACCTCAATAAATTAGATCATGATATCTAAAAAAAACTATTGGTCTTATAGACCAATCTTCTGACCTTATCTTTCACAAACTCTACTCAGTCAGATAAGCCATTTTGGATTCAATGATTTAACCTCTTACTCTAAATTTAAAGATTTTTTAAAGAATTAATAGGTCATTTAAGACCCAAATAACATCATGTATTTCAATGCATCATTATTTCATGAAAACATATCATAAATCATCTTCTCACTTCTATTTAATTTCCTTATTATTTACACCATAAGGTCTGATAGCGATTGGAAAACTTGGATCACCAAATTTTCACACCTGAGATTTAGAAACTATCTATAAATATTCATGAACAACAACTACAAGTATCAAACTTTTATCTTCATCCACTTATCAACTTTGACTCAGTTAATTCTATTTGCTATAACAAATATTTGAAAGACAAGCACTTTTATGTAGGATATTCTCACTTATGTGAGAAACCAATCACACTTAGAGATTATTGGGAGAGATGAATTCAAAATCTAATAACTTGTCTAATAATATTAAATTATTATGATTTATTTAGAATAAGATCTTTAATATTGGGTCTTTGTTAGGGTTTTATGAGTGTTTAGACTATCTTTCAGTCTTAACAATCATTCATAAAACTTATCTCCTCTTTCTAAAAATTAATGATTTTAACTTTGATATATAACAATTCCTCATCAACCATGAATATCTTAGGATCTAATTCATTAGTTGAATGTGGCAACAATCATTTAAAAAACCTTCTCAAGTAGACATCTCTTCATTTTATGCACATGAGAAACCTTAAAACAATGTTTCAAGCCTTTTCTTGAAAACCAAGACTTGAAACTTCATGAACATACTTATAAAAACTTTAATCACCTCTTTCAATGTTCAACTATTCACCCATGTTATTGAAACTGATCCTATTACCTCATATGGCCACCATCTCTCTTCTTGATTTCTAGGCCTTGACTTGCAAGTCTTATTATGCCTTGAATCCGACCTTCTAGCCACATTGTATACTTCACTTTGAAAATTTAGTGTTTCAATGTCGCTTATGTATGCTCAAGCAACTTCATACAATTACTCTTATTTATATCTTCAACATAACTTATTCAGAGCTACTTCAGGATCTTCAAAGCTCGACTATAGAATTTTTAGAGATGCATATATAGATATTCGAAGATAACCTTTTAATCATTTGTAAAGTCCTCACCACCTCATATACAGACTCAAACAATCTCTCTCATGCTCAAATACTATTAGGTATTCTTTGAAGCATTCTCTTCAAAACATCTCATCTTTGTAGCTCATTTGAAGCATATACAAAACTACTTACATAGTTATTTAGATTACACTACTTATTCTTTAAATATTTCTTATTTAATCATGCTACCTAAAAATACCATCTCATAAGGTCTATACAAATCATTACAAGATGATTTACATTTTATATACTAACCTATACTCACTCATGCTACTTATCAATGATTTCACTCAAGATAACATTAGAACATTCTTCAAATAGTATTCTTTCATCACAACAACAACACTCATTATGTTTATAATTAGAACTCATCATGCACATACCTCAAAGCTTACTTGACCAGGCATCTATACAAGAATCTTTGATGTAAATGATATTAGATTAACATTAATGAAAGAACCATGCATTTTCATTAGTACTTCTGACATCAATGATACGATTAAATATCAAAGCTCAACACACAATGACAATGCTCAATAACCTCTCCCTTAATCAATGACAATGTTCAATAATCTCCTCCTTTGTCATTCATGGCAAACATACTCAGAAAACTCTTGTCAACTAGTCTTGTTGGTAATTATCTATTAGACCTAGTTCTTGCCCTTTCTCATCCTTTTTTTTCTTTCCCTCTTGCCTCATATTTTTATCTTTCTAATCCTTCCCCCTTTTCTTGAATTTTTTATCTTTCTCCCTCTTTGACATTAATGATAAAGGTCTTCCACAACTATCATTTTTTTAAGAATAAACTCATTAAAATATCACATCAACACAAATTAGGCTTAATCAATAATTTGAATAGCTCCCTATCAAACCAATTATGCACCATGATTTTGTTATCAAAGATTGTCAGTAACTACTAAAATCACACTCTTCTCCCTATGAGTTGAAACTATCTCTCAAAGAAACTAGATGACATAGTATTTTGAAACCATTCTCAGAAACTTCTCAATTAGGTCACTCTTCCTAAATGATTCATCAAAATCTCAATAAATAGAGTCTATGAAGCATCACAGACATAATCTCTCCTTATTTATTTCTTGATAATGAAAATAGAGATACCAAGCTCTCCCTTTGTCTTCATAGATCTAGATAAATTGCTCATAACAAATAGATATTAGAATCTTATCTTTTATGTACCATTTTTTTTTCACTTTAAATCTAGATACATAATACCAATCTTAGATCTCTCATTATGCTACCTTCTACACTTCAAACCATAGATATATCAACCTAGAATCTTCACAAAAGAAACCTTCTTTTTCTATACCCTCATGCTTTTTCTAATGGAAGAATGTCTCCATGAACCTTAATGGATCCACTCCCTTTTCATAAGGTACTAAAACAATATGAACTCAAGGGATTCTCAGATCTCCATATCTTTACAAGGTTGAATATTCTTTAACATTCTTCTAGACTTGATTGGAATTTTAAGATTGATATCATCATCAACCTTGTCATCTTTATTTTCTTTGACTACCTTGTTAACATATGCACATAAGAAATGTTCTTGACATTCCTTCACTTTTGACTTATGCTCTATAGTAAAAAACATTCCACCTTAGTTTATGAGCTGATCATTACTCACCTTGTCATTCTTCTTATTCTTATTAAATTCTTCATTCTTACTACTTTGATCAACCGTATGAGAACCAAGACCTCTTTTGTCTCTTGATATGTGAATTGAGTAACCATTGTCTATACTCTGAGTTTTTATAAATCTTCTTCTTTAGTATTTTTCTCCATCTTTATCTTAGTGGCATGAATATGAACCTTATTATCTTAATTTCTCTTCTTTATATGCCTCATCTTGTAATATCTTGTAATGTGTCATATATTATGGAATATATAATATACCATCTTATACATACCATTTTATTTATCATTATTGTGATCTCCCTTTGACTAATTTCTTCTCTTTTCATAGTGCTACGAGTACTCATTCTTGGAGGGTCTTCTACATTCTCTTGCTCTATGACCAAATTGATTGCATGAAAAATGGTAACCATTAAAATAACTAGAATATATTATAACATTGGGATGTCTGATAGGTCTTTTCATGTTGATCTTCTTATCTTTTACAGTCTTCTATTTGACTTGAGGTTCCTTCTTTTAGTCTTCTTTGAATCCAAGACCTATCTTGTCATTTAAAGACTTATGACTGCTTAAGATATCATCTAGAGCCTCTATTCTCTTTTCAAATTTCACAAAGTTCTTTACCTTGTTAGATGTTTGATCCAAATCAACTCTTAGATATTCTATTTTAGTTTCATATATATTGCAGTCTTCTTTTTTAGCCTTTAGGCTTCCTACCACATTCTCATTCTGGGTTTTAAATTATTGGATGACCTCTTCATACTCCTTGGATGTGTTGCTTATCCTTTCCTCAAATAATCCAATCTAATCCTCATACTCCTAAGTTAATGACTTTAGTTTCTTATTCTTCTCCATAATCTTTAACTCTTCTAGGGCACCTACCAACTTTGCCTTAATATCCACTTTAGCTTCTCCTTCTTCACTATCATAGTATAATTATTCATCTGATTTTGCATCCATCATGAGGCCTTTCCCATTTAAATAACCCATATTTTTTAATTCTATGCCTATGAATAGGGTTTCACTCTTGTCATGTTCTAATTCATTACTACCATCATCATTGTCAGATGTGTCTGAATCACTCACATCAGATGAGTTATCTTCTTTGGTTTAGAATATATTCTTATTCATAAAATACTTATTATTGCCTTCATACTTTCTAAAACTCTTCTTTCTCTTATCAATCCTATAGGATTTCTTGTCTATATCATCATCCTTAGTCTTCTACTTATGAGGACACTTGTTTTCAAAATGTCCAATTTCTCCATAGTTAAACCACTTGAATGACAACTTAGTTTTATAATTACTTGAACTTGTTCTTATCTTTCTATAAAACATGGAAATTAATTAATCATCATAAATATCTAAACATACCTCATCTTTGACATTCTTGGCCTTTAACTTCTTTTCAACCTTAAAAGTTGCTTCTTTACTAAGAGGTCTTCCTTTATTTGATCTCATCTCATAGGCAATTAAGATGATGTGAAGCCCATCCATCTCTAGCTTGTCTAGATCTTGAATATCTTCTAATATAGACACTTTAGAGTCAAAATTAGGAGTGATTGATCTCAATACCTTTTGGACAATAGTAGATTATTTTAATTCTTCTCCTAATCATCTAATGATATAAACAACTTCAACTCTCAATAGGTAGGATGTAATGGATTCATCTTCATGATTTCAATCTATCTTTTATGGGTATATAAATTATCCATATTCACCTTAGTGTCTCCTTCATAAATGGTATCCAATTCATCCCATACATATTTGGATAAAACATACTACATTACCTTTACAATCTCTATCTTTAATAGGCCATAGATAATAACATTCATTGCCTCAGACTTATTGTCACTAGCCTTCTTACCTACTACATATGTTGGTGGAATTGGAGGTTAAATATAATCATTCATAAATGAATACCAAATATCATGTCCCTATGACATTAGATATATATTAATTTTGACATTATAAAATGCATAGTTAGATCCATTAAACAATGGTGCCTTACTAGTAGAGAAACCACCTTGATCTTACTGACTAGTCATCCTTGCTTCTTAAGAGTCCTTTAGGTTGTCAAGCATATTCAAAATGACCTTATCTAATACCAATTTTTGCAAACAAGATGAAATAATTATCCTGATGAAGAAAAAAGGAGCTAAGTCTCAATTATTTAGGCAAAAGTGCAAAGGTCTAATTCCTTTGGCAAAAGTGTGAAAGACCATTTTTTTCGAGGAAATTATTTTAGACAAAATGTCTAAAACAATTATTTTGACAAAGCAAAATATTTAAGAAAATTGAAAAGCTCAATTTCCACAAGGAAATTGTTTTAGATAAAATATCTTAAATAAGATAGAATGTCAAAGACTCAATTATTATGGGAAAAGTGTGAAGTCAAATTGTTTGAGGAATTTTTCTTAAATATTTTATCTAATATAATTATCTTGATAGAATACCTAAAAGAATTTTTGTAGGACAAAAGTGATAAATAAAATCCCAAAGTAGAAGTGCTAAAGTAAATTTTAATGCTAAAGATAAAGACCTAGACCAAATTGCTGTGGAACAAAGTCCTCAAAGAAATTTTAGAATTACAAAGGTAATGATCTCGTGGATGTCTTTTGACAGGTGAATGGATGCCAAATCTAAGATACATGGACTAGATATTCATTTTAAAATAGATATATATCTAATCTCATTCATTTACACAAAGTAGGATGATCTGATGGTGCATGATCAATGCTAAATAGTTAAAAGGACATAAGAAGCCTATCGGGCTTCCAAGTGGCATATAATTGAGGCTAAGAATAGGGAATATCCAATGATGCCCCACCACTTGGATCATGAACTAATGGATCATGTTTTTTTAGTCAATAAATATTAGATGGTATGAGTTTAAAGTCAAAAGGTCAAGCTTATAGTATATGATAAGGCTTGAGTATGTTCTTATTGATCGATAATATGCAGTTAACCATATACCTTCTAATTGATAGGGTGTATTAAGTCAAGGATTTAAACCAATACCAAAGTGAACATAGTGATGACATGCATTGTATCATTATTATGCAAAGTATAGAGTATCCAATGGTGTTTGATCCTTTGATTAAAATCCAATGACATGTATTGATCTCACCTAGTAAGATCTAATGATGTGAGCCAAGATATACTTTTCAAAGGGCTAAAATTACACAAAGAAGTGACAAGTATCCATACTAGAGCTAATTAATCAACTTAGTCACTCTTATATCCCATGGAATGCCTAATTAGATGTAATGTGGTGTGCCAAATGTTGATATGTGGTAGTCTTTACTTTAAAAATTAAAATGATGGCTCTTTCCTAATGGAGCAATGAGTCGAAGAACAAAAGAAAGTCCATGAGATGTTCTAGAGTGAATATTTCCAATCATGATTGTGGATAATTTTATATCTATGTCGCAACTATATCATTCCTAAGCCATCATTATAATAATATGTTATTCCATAGTATGCCCAAAAAAATAAAGGCAATTGTTTAAAAGGTTCTAGCTATGTAGGTAACCATTCACCAGAATCTCTAGGTAGTTGCACATAAGGACAAAGTTTATTTGGATCCTCAAATGGTTTTCTACCTCTAGCTATACAAATGAGTGGTCAATAGCATCTCTATGTGGTTTTAAGTCCTCATTATTCCTTATAGAGGTAGTTGCAACAATGATTATTTTATTTTAATTAGATGAATATCTCAGGCATGGCATGAAATATTTTCTAGCTGGAAGTATCTTGGTGGAATTAAAGGCATGTTTTGTAGTTTTAAAAATTACAACCCACAATCCCAGATTCAAAAATGTATCTATAAAAGGTTTGTATTCTATTTGAGAGGTTGGTTGGCCATTGTGTTGGTTATTGTGTTGGCTCATGTCTTCCATAGTATAGGCTCTTTCACATTTTGGGATCACTATTGTGTGTGTTTTGTCTATCTTTCTAATGTGGTTACAACTATAAAAACATTATAAATAATTGAGATAATGTCTATATGACTCCCCTATCTAATGTGGAGCAAATCCACCATGTTTTCCCTCATGGAAACAATTTGAAACATTAGTGTATGTAAGATTTTTATTTCAAGTTAATGAAAATGCATCTGGTTCTGTACTATTGTCTATTGATGAAGTGCAGTAATATGTTCTAAAAAATTTGTTGATAGGACATCTCATTCCTTACTTATTAGTGGTTATCATCTTAGTCTTAGAGCTAGATTATAAATCCTTTTCTACATTCTATTTGGCAATGTGTTGCTAAATAACTTGTTAGGGCACCCTAGGTTTATGGATTCAATGGGAAAAGGAAAATCACTTTTGGTAGTTACATTAGCTTGCATTAAAGTTTTCTATGTCTTTTCCATAAATGATGTCATGAATGTTAAAATAATCCCTATTAATTGAAGACCTCCATCACACCACCCTCTATTTTTTTATAACTATCAATTTGTCCTACCCTATCCTAACCTACATATAACACACCCTTTACATATCTTAAGTGTTATTTGTCTATAGATGCATAAAAATGTATATTTAACATGTGTCTATGTTTTGTGTTTTGATGTCCAATATTTCAATCTTTTATTCATCCCCTATGTTGTTGAAGATTCTTTCGAATGAAGGTGACAATCACATTCATATCTATCTTTAGTAGCTTTTATCTATCCTAAAACATTTACTCATTCATTTTGAAAACACTTACCAGGTGGAGTGATTGAGTTTGGTTGTGCTATAATTAGATTTATATCTCTTTTTGCTGATAATCCCCATTGAGGTTAAATTGTAGAATCTCTCCATGTGAGCAAGCTACCCCATAGGTCCTCTCACATTGGTTCAAGAAAAGCCAAAAGTAGTATGTAGATGACCATACCCTTGTTAGGTGCCTCTCATTAATTTTTTGCATCTAGTCCAGTCTAGATGCCAAAACCTCTCCCACCTATAATGACATTCTAGCTAGTTTTCCATCTTTGTTTGCCATTTTTTTCAAGTGTAAAAGTTTGAGTACAATAGGTGTATAATTGGGAACCAACACTCCTTTGGCACCATTTTTATGGAATAAATAGAACTTATGGTCACTTGTGTTATCAAAAGTTATTAAAGAGAACCATGAATATTTAATTTTATGAAGTTCTCTACTATTACTACACTGATTTAACTATCTTGGTTATCAACATCACTACACTCCACTGGGGATGTACAAGGAAGTTTTAAGGTTTGATAATATGAGTTCTACTGAGTCTATTACAAATAGCTATTAACATTACATTTTGAAAGGTGTTTTATCCCTTTTGAACATTATTTTTAAAATTTTATTGTCATTGTTATCTATCTCATTAATATTCAAAAAATATAATTTTCATATGTATCAAAACAGTTTGTAAACTATTCTATTCTATAAGTTTGATTCCAGTGGAAACTCTAACTTTATTTTCTAGTTTCAAGAAAGATTGGTGCCTATTTTGAATATTTGTTAACTTTAAATTTTAAGTATCTTCTTGTTTAAAAATATGGAAGGCCTAAGATCATATTTCAAAGGTGACTCATCAAAGAGACTTGTTCTAAACTTAGGTATTCCTCAAATAAGAAGGTGATAAGTTTAGAAGCCTATTGAAAGGCATAACTTAACTTCCAAAGGCTATCTAATATTTGATAATCTTGAGATCTTTGTTGACCCCCCCATTATTGAGGACTACCATAACTCTTCTACTAATTTTGAGACACAAAGTCCCTTTTACTTTCCAGCTCCTTCCCAACTAGCTAAATCCCCTCCCTAGTCTGATCCACGAAGTCCACCTCATTCACCCCCTCATATCCATTTGAAATTTGTTCTTGAACCTCCTATTGAACCAATCATTAGGCATAGGGACCAAGATGAGAATGCACATATTGTATTCCATGTTCCCAAATTTAGGCCTATTAATTTTGATGAGATAGAAGGTTATCATAATTAAGTCCTAAATGAAGTTAGGAAATGCCTCATAAAATTCAAAAGGAACAATGTAGTGAGTGGTGATCAACATCTAAGGGCCCTTAAAAATATCATTGAAGATTATGAAGTCGATTATGATGATGTGTTCATCAATTTGTTTGTACACAAGCTAAACAAAGACACTCATGAGTGGTTTAATTCCCTTACCGTTGGATGCATTAATACATGACTTTAACATAAGGTTTAACTAGACTATGATGCAGTTACCCAAAAACATTAGGCCCAATGATATAACATGCTTGATAAAGTATTATGATGACTTTGATAATAATGATACGTACTTCTTGAGGGAAAAGGATCCCACTAACATGTTGTTAGAATTCAATATGGCTATCCAAATTGAGACAACATCAAGGCTATGAGAAATCCCTTGAACAAGTGGGATGATGTGAAGCTAGTTAATCTAGAAAAGACAAAACCCTTGAAGACAACCAAAGTGGAGGAAACTATCAAAACTTTGGCCTCTATTGTCAAAAAAATGTCATGTAAATTGGATAAAGATGAAAAGGGGGTCCCTTAGGTGTCTACTAACTATGAACAGGCTCCAAATATTAATCAAAGGGCATGTTTTACACCATAGAGATAATGATAAAAGAAATAGGCCTACACATGAAGAAAGGATGAATAAAAAATAGAGAAGAGGGTTTGTAAAGGAGGTTCCTAATTCTAAAATTCTAAGGTAAATGCTATGAACTTTGATTTATACATTGATTGGTATGATAAGTGTTTCCTTCCACACCCTTCATGTGATATTACTAAATAAGTTGATGAAGATCTAGATGAGCTTGAATATGTATCATTCAATTATGAGATTTTTATGTTCTATTGTCAAAGAACTCAAAGTGAATCAACTACCTCCACATAATTTATAAATGATACTATGGTTGATCAATTTTGGAGCACGGTTGAAATGGAGAGCATCCCAACTTTTGATTTTACTTATGATGTTAATGTGGTACAAACATATGAATTTTGCATCTATGATTTTGATCTATGATGATTAATAAATATCTTAGGGAAATTCCATTAGTTGAGGATAGGTAGCTACTAATTAATGTATCAACTACATAAAATAAGGAATACAACATGAGAAGTAGGAAACTAAGTGCTGCTCCTCAAGACACTACCCCTAAAAATTCAAAGGAAGGGAATGCAAACAAGGAAGAAAATAAAGCTACAAAAGTCCCAGAAGCTTATAAGATATTAACTATAACCTAAATTACTAAGCTTAGAGGTGATCCTAATAAGATAAACTGAATACCCATATTGTCTAGTATTCCTAAAGGTGCAAATGAATTCAAACAAAATTCACTTTTGAAGGCTACAGTCATAGTTTCAAATCCACCCTAGCCTCCTCCATTTTAGACCTTGAGTGAATATATTATAGCTAAAGGTGTTATTACACTTCTACAAAATACACCTTTTTTGTAGTATAGTGTGTGTGATATGGCTCAAGTGTTGAGTCAAATAAAAATCACTGTGCCATTTGTTGAGCTATTATGAATACCTGAACATAGGAAGAAGGCCTTTGTATATTTAGAATTTGGTGAAAGGTTAGCTACAAATGAAGTTGAGTTACCCCAAGCACCCTCAAAATAATATGAAGATTAGAATAGGTTGTTGAACCCACTCTATAGGTCTATTTGGGGACTGCAGTTATAGAAATTTAGCTAAATGTGGATCCATTTTATACAACCCTACTGACCAATGGTATAATTATTCACAACTATATGTTTGATTCTGGAGCTTATTATAATTTTATTCCATTAGTTGTCCTCAATGATCTTGGAGTGAAGATCATGTCATCCTTTGGAAAGTGTTATGCCATGAACTCACAAGAGGTTCTAGTTATTGGACAAGTTAATAGTTTGGTGGTACAGTTTATAGTTCATCCTAGTAAGTACTTAAATATGGATGTGGTAGTTGTAAACTACCTACCTAAATGGGGGATGCTATTGTCACATTTATGGCCTACCAACATGGATAGAAGTGTGTAGATGGACCTTTCTTATGCCACCATTCCTTTAGAGTGTAATATGGTCAAAATTTATAGAGAGCCAAAGATGCTACATGTGATTCAATATCTAATGCATTCTCTTAATGAAGTGTTGTACATGGATGTTGAGTTGGATAACTTTTTTTGGAATGTTGATACTAGTGAATAGCTTGTTATTCTTGATGTTGAGCCTGATAAAGAAAATATAGTATGAAATATGTGATTTGAAGGGGCTTACTCCAATATTGGAAATGGAGTTGGGTTTATCTTCTATGCCCCCAATGGTAAATGCTTTATGTTTTCTTTTAAGTCATCCTTCAAGTGCATGAATAATACTACTAAGTATGAGGCACTCTTGCTTGGTCTAAGGATTTACTATGAATATAGAATCAAATGTTTGGTTGTCAAGGAGAATTATAAAATAGTGGTAAAGCAAGTCCATAATGATTTTGCCATAAAGAATAAAAGGTTGAAATAGTATTATAATTCTTTCTATGATTTTATTGAATTTTTGATGCATTCAATCTATGTTATCATGATAAAGTTTTCAACTAAGAAGCTGATAGAATAATAGGGTTAGGTGCTTAGTTTGACATTACAAATATGAGCCCTCATTGTTAGTATCAAGTGGAGGTACTTGTTAGGCCTTCAATCCTAGATAATGTTTATAATTAACAAGTCTTTGATGATGATGAATAGATTAAGAGGTTTCTAAATTTTGGATATGAGTTCCATAATTAGCTCAAAGAACTAGGATATATAGTTTAGGTCAATGATGGGAAGGAGACCTTGTTTGGGAAGGACATTATTCAACTAAAGATGAACACTCTCCCAAGAGGACTGGTCAGTTTAGAAGCATATTTTTATGGAGCAGATAGAATTAGGCTGAGAGACTCATCCATTTCAAAGGATGTGACTAAGTGCAACTTGGTTTCTCATAAGAATCCAAGAAATGTTTGGCTGGGTACTCACCTAAGTGTAGTAGAGAAAAAATCTTGCATGCAATTGTTAAGGAAGTACTAGGATTTCTTAGTATGGTCTTATTCTGAGCTAAAAGTGTATAGGGAAGATTTTTTATAGCATGTACTCCCATTATAACATGATAGTAAGCCTTTTAGGTGGAAATAGAAACCCATTAACCCTATCTTGGCCATAAAGATGAGGGATGAATTAAAGAAGAAGAGGAATGGTAGTATCATTTATCTCATCAAGTATTATTCATGGGTGGTGAACTTAGTCCCTGTAAGAAATAAAAATGGTGACATCCTCTTGTGTGTGGATTTCAAAAATTTGAAAAAATCTTCTTTAAAAGACAATCATCCCCTAACCAATATGGAAAAGTTGTTACAAATCATCACTAGATAAAAAATGTTATATAATTTGGATGACTTCTTAGGTTACAACTAGGTTGTAGTGAAGGAATATGAGATGTCCAAGAATGTGTTCACAATGCCTTGGGGCATGTATGTGTATATAAGGATGCCTTCCAAGTTGATGAATGCTGGTACAATGTTCTAGTGAGATATGGATGTCACTTTTTCAAGGATAATTTACTAGTACATTATTATGTATCAAGACAACATCATTATGTACTCCAAGAATAGAGAAGAACATTTGGAGCATCTAGAAAAGGTATTGATAAGATGCAGGTAGTTTAGAATTTTGATTAATCCTAAGAAGTGCCACTTTGGAGTACAA
>JARHVA010008420.1:160000-162500 GCA_037957365.1 Torreya grandis
GGGCATCATTTGATATTACCTATTCTTAACCCTAAATGTGTGCTAATTGGCATCCCTATGGGATTCGTATGTTCCCTTAACTCTTCAGCACTGATCATGTATCATAAGATCATATTGCTTCATGAAAATGCATTCCATTGGATCTAACTCCATTTGAAAATGAATGACTACTTCATGGGGTCTAAAATTGATGCTCATGTGACCATCCTGTAACATTTGACTCCCAATATCTAGTCCCTATAACTTAAAGTTAACATATGTGCTCTTATCAAAATACATCCATAAGACTTTCACCTTTGAAATTTAGAAATTTCTTTAGGTACATTTTTCCATGGCAATTTGGTCTAGTTCTTTATCTTTGACATTCCTATTTTATTCAACACTTTTAATTTGGTATTTTCTTTAGTAATTTTATCTTGTAACATTTATTTTAGGTATTTTATCAAGATGATTGTTTTAGATAAATTATCTGAGATAATTTCCCCAAAGGATTTGACTTCAGACTTTTCCCTTAGGAATTGAGTCTTCAACCTTTTATCTTCATTAGGACAATTGTTTTGGACATTTTATCCACAATAATTTCTTCATAAAAATTGAGCTTTGTAATTTTCTCAAAGATTCACCTTTGTTAAAAAATTTGTTTTAGACATTTTGTCTAAAATAATTTCCCCCAAGAAAATGGTATTTCATAATTTTTCTAAATGAATTGGACCTTTGCACTTTTGCTGAAATAATTGAGACTTATCTCCTTTTGTCTTCATCAAGAAAATTGTTTCAGATATTTTATCTGAAACAATTTCCTTATAGAAATTTAACTTAATAATTTTCATAAATAAATTGAATTCTTTTAGACTTTTTACATGAGGAAAATACCCAAAGGAAATAAATATTTTGCTCCATAGCAACTTTGTCGAAAGTACCCTTCAACCCTTTGGAAGTTTTGTCAAGGGCACTTTCCCTATAGAATTTACCCTAGGAATTTTGAAATGGCCCTTTAAATATATTGAAAGTGCCCTTCAGACTTATTGATAGTATCCTTTACCCTCTAGACTTATCCTTTGAACTTTTCAAAGTGACCTTCGAGAATTTTGCAAGGGTAAAATTTCTGAAGGAAAAGATCCTTTAAAAATTTTGTAAAGGCAAAATGACCCTTCTGCAAGTGTGATCTTTGATTAGGAATAAGAGATGTGTTATGAATCATGTATTTTGGTGTGATGTTGATTTTTTATTTTTTATTTCCATTTGATCATTTCCCTTTGTTAATTATTTAGATTTTAACTTGTTAATGGATTTTCCCATTCCTTCTCCATATAGATTCAAAGAACCAATCATGGGTGATAAAAATGACTATCATTTGAAAAATTTAAACTTGGATGCTAATAAAGAGGACTTAAAGAGCATGGTTACTAAGAGTCTTATTTATTCATGTTAAATAAAAGTGATATCTTGACTTCAACATTATTTTATCCAAATTGGAATAAAAGGAAGGGAAATCAAGGGGGAGTAAACATGAAATGATTTGAGCGACCTCAAGTTGTAAAAAATGTGATAATGTGGAAGGGATAAAATATAGGTAGTTATGATTCCTTATTATAAAAATTTATGTAAGTGTAGGGAAACATGCTAACATAGTTTGTTGTATAATGTTTATCTACAAAAGAAACAAAAATGAGATTCAAAATATGAAATCACAAAATTTTAACCATTTTTGAACATTCTAAAAATAACACTCAATTTGTAAAATGGTTTTGAAGACTACATAGATTTTATGAGGAGACCTTGGTCCTATCCATGGTTTTACATTACAACTCATAAACCAAAAAATCAAACAAAAAGTCAACTAGGTGTAAAATGTGAAAAATGGTATTTGTGAGGAATGCTTGGTCCTATCTATGTCTTGCATTGCAACTCACAAAAGAAAGAAGAAAATGATAAAGGTTTGTAAAATAATAAACTTATGATTAGAGAGAAAAAACATAAAAAATGGATGTATGAAATAAAACGGTATTCATGAGCATTACCTTTTGAGTTGCCCTTATTCAATTTTTTGTGAATTTTGCCATAAAAGAAGTTCACCCGCTTATCACCTTTTGTGTGTGATTTTTTTTAAAAAAAGAATTGAACCTTTGAACTTGAACCTTTCTCAGAGTTCAAGAGTTCAAAATTTCAATGGTTTAATACGTTCAATGGTTCAAAGTTTCTCAAAGCAAACTATTTGTCCCTTAGTGTATTTCAATTATGACTTTGAACCTTTCAGTTGAACTTGAGCCCTTTTCTGGAGTTCAAAATTTCAACGGTTCAAAAGTTCAATGTTTTTTAAAGAGTCATGTTTACTCAATTCCCTTGTATAAATTAATGCATCGTTGAACCTATCATTTGAACCTATCGCTTGAACCTATCACTTGAACCTACATAGCAGAGTTCAAAAGTTCAATGGTTTAATGTCTCAAAGTTCAAAGTTTCTAGAAAGATCATGTGACTATTGGTCAGTCTATGTAGT
>JARHVA010008420.1:167500-375000 GCA_037957365.1 Torreya grandis
ATAATCTAGATTCTAGAAGATACACAAGGTCTTTGAGAAGAGAAGGAATTGAGGATTCTACTTTTTAAGCTTTACAAAACTTAAATTTTCCTTATATTATTAATTGCATTAGAAAAGCTAGAAGTAGACCTCTTATCCCTCCTAAACCCTCTACATCCTCTATCTGTCAAGCCTTAACTCTTTCTAGCACTATCTTTCCTTTTGCCATAAGTTTTCTTCCAATGGCCCAACCTTGGGGTGCAGCCATAGGACCTCTAAATTTAGGGTCCAACTTGAATCCTTTGCCTAAAAATGTAAGGGAAAATTTACCCAAATTTATTGGAGATGGTAGACAATCACTAGAGGAACATTTGAGTGCCTTTGCAGCAACATGTGGTGTGTTAGGTGTGCAACATCAAGATGTAGCCATAAGTCTCTTTATGCAAACTCTAATTGATATTACAACATAACGGTTTTATCATCTAACTGATTCCTAAATAAAAAATTGGAATGATATGAAAAAAACATTTTAAAATAGGCTCAAAATTACAGAAGATGAACATTCCCTTCTTACTCAATTGACTCAGCTTAAGAAGGAGATACATAACCCATGAGGGAATTTATAGCCAAATTCAATAGAATTGTGTACAAGATTCCTACTGCTAAAAGACCAACTACTAAGAATTAGAAATATTTATTTATTAATTATATGCCTCTTGATATAAGTTTTCATCTGAGAAGAGGTACAATTCTTGATTTAATAGATGCACAATCATTGGCAGTTGAGTTAGAGGATGATCTTATTATGGCCAAAAAATGGAAGAAAGAAGTCCAAGTACCTAATGCTCATCCCTCATCCTCTAAAGATCCTATAGTTAAAAGGCTAGTCAATGATATGATTGCCCTTAAAAGATAATTACTAAAGACTAATACTTCATTCCAATAACCATATCAAGATATTGGAAGGAGAAATCAATAAGTAAATGCTGGTACAATGTTACCACTTGTATCAACACAACTAAGATTAACTATTGAAGCCCCTCCTAGAAGAAATAACATGGTTATCTTTCATTTAACTACTAATAATGATGGAAATTCTTGTCCAGAGATGATTAGATATATTCAAATGATTGCTACTCAAGATGTCTTAGGGGAGATTACTAAAGAAGAAAGGATCTTTGAGATACCTAATGACTCTAAAATACACTTCCTAGAATATGATTCAGATTCAGAAAGAGGAAGTGAAATATTGGTTACTCTTGAAGATCCTTCATGTGATGTGCTTACCAGGAGTCAAAAGAATCCAAAATTTTCTAATACTCAAGAAGTCTCTATTAAAGGTAAGGAACCTTTTACTAAAACTTTTGATGCTAAGACACAAGAAAGTAAGTTGTTACATAGAAATTATTGTGAGACTTCTTTTGATATTTTAGAATTTTTTATGTCTACAAAAATTCAAATATCCCTTGCTAAATACCTCAGGTTGAAACCCAAAGAACTTGATAAATTGGTAAAATATGTCAAAAATGGTCCTACACAAGTTGAACCTGAAAGTCAATTAAACGTTAACACTAAGTCTCCCATTGCCCAATTATTTACTTCTCCACCTGAATCACCCATTCATACTTCTAGAATGACCCTCAATTAATTTTATGATACTCCTTATGTGGGTGATATGAAACCCAACCCATTTTATGTTTCTTTGTTCATAAAGGGTCTTAAACTCAATAATTATATCATAGACTTAGGTGCTTCTAATAATATAATGCCTTCTTCAGTAGTCAAAGCCTCAGTCTTATCCCCTAAAAAAACATTTGGTAGATGTTATTCCATGGATGGCAAATATATTTCTTTGCTCAGATAAATTAAAGATGCACGAGTTGCTCTTGCAGCCTATCCTAATAAAAAGGTGAAGTTGACTATTTTAGTAGCAGATATACCTGCTAGTTATGGGATGTTGTTGAGTATGAATTTTTGCAAATATTTGGGAGGGTAGATTACATTAGATTGGTTAGAAGATACAATTCTAGTGGGGAAGTAAAATGTTAAGATAGAACCTGAACCTAAATGCAAGTTTATAGTATATCCTTCTAATGATCCTAAGTCTCAGATTCTATTTGAAGAATGTGAATTTAGTAATTATGTTCTCTCCTATAAATATTTTAAGGAAGAATATATCCCAAAGTATCTTCATTCAAATGATCTATGGACCATGGAATTTGATAGCAATTGTGCTACCATTGGTTCAGGAGCAGGAGTTGTGTTGATCTCACCTCAAGGTGAAACTTTTCCTTACTCTTTCAAGCTAGAATTTAAAAACACTAATAATACTATAGAATATGAAGCTTTATTGTTTGGGTTAAATGAAGCCAAATGAAAAGGTATATAGATACTCAAGGCAAAAGGAGATGTTGAATTAATTGTTAAACAAGTGAGAGGCATTTTCTTAGTTAAACATGATAGATTAAGACATTATAGAAATTGAGTTTGGGATGAGATAGAATGTTTTGATGCATTTTCTATTGAAGCAATTCCTAGAGACCAAAACACTCAGGCAGATTCTCTAGTAGTATCATCTTCTCTTCTTCCCCCACACCCTAATTTCAAAAAGGATTCATAGAGAATTGAACTAATTTATTATCCTAATTTCCTAGATCATGATGAAAATTGGCAAGTTTTTGAGAGTAATAAATAGATAAAATATTTTTTAGAGAATGTTGATATGTTCCTAGGGACTTATTTTGAAGATTCTAAAATAGAATGTAAAAAATTCAATCCTAATCCAGGGATCAATCCAAAAGATGATGTAATTCAATTAAAAATAAACAAAATCCCTAAAGGATTGGTCTTTCTAGAACATTTGTTCACTAGATAAGATGAATATACTAAAGGCAAACTTGTCTAGAATCATAACAAAATGGAGGACTATGAGAAAATCTATATATCAATATTAGAAGTGAGACTGACCCTAGATGGATCTCCATTGGTAGGTGTTGTTCACAAGAAGGGAAAAATGAATTAATTAATCTATTGATTAAGTATAAAGATGTCTTCACTTGGTGTTATGATGACCTTAAAGATTTTAGACATGGATAGTTTTAGCATCATATTCCTTTGAAATAAAATACAACTCCTTTCAGGTAGAACTTGAGAAATTATAACCCAAAAGTTGTTGAAGCTATCTTTAAAGAGATTGACATGATGTTGAAGGCTAGGATTATTTATCAAATTCATCACTCCACTTGGGTGGTGAACATTGTTCCAGTATGCAAAAAGAATGGGGAAATAAGAATCTGTGTTGACTTTAGGAATTTGAATCAAGCCAGTTTAAAAGATAATTATCCCTTACCTATGATGGATCACATCTTACAAACTATTGCTGGGTTAGAAATGATGTCTATGTTAAATGGGTTCTCAGGTTATAATCAGATAAGTGAAGCTATATATGACCAACATAAAACTACTTTCACTACACCTTGAGGAACTTTTGATTATAACCATATACCCATCAGGTTGATTAATGCTAGTGTAACTTTTTAATGGGCGATGGATTCATCCTTTAAAGATTTGAAAGATAGAATTATTGTCATTTATCTTGATGATTTGACTATTTTGTCTAGAAAAATAGAGGATCATCTGAAGGATTTGGAGACCATTTTACAAAGATGCCAGAGTCATGAGATATCTCTTAACCCTAAGAAGTCAGTTTTATATATTATAGAAGGAAAGTTATTAGGACACCCAATTTCAAAAAATGGAATCAAAATTTACCCAAAAAGAGTTAGAGCAATATAAAAATTAAGCCTTCCTTCTAATAGGATTGGAGTTAAGTCTTTCTTTAGTCAGATTAATTTTCTCAGAAGGTTCGTTTCTAATTTTTTTAAGATTACAAAACATATTGTGGGAATGATGAGTGAAAAAAAGAATTCAAATGGAATGAAGCTGCTAAAAAATAATTTGAAGATATTAAAGAGGTGATTTCATAAACACCTACTATGGTAAATCCTGATTTCTAAAAAGATTTTTTTTATTTACTATTATGCTTCAAAATATACCATGCCTGGTATCTTGTTATAAAAAAATGAAGTAAATGTAGAAGCCCCAATAGCCTTTATGAGTGTTCCTCTCAATAAGCATGAAATTAAATATTATTTGGTTGATAAACAATATTTTTCTGTAGTAAAGGCTGTTAAAAAATTTAGATATTATATACTTCATTCTCATTCAGTTGTATTCATTCCTAGTTTGGCTATGAAAAGCATTCTAACTTAGCAAGAGGTTGGGATAAACAATAAAGCAACATGGGTTTCTAAAATTCAAAAATACAACTTGGATATTAAGCCAACCAAATTAGTTAGAGGTCAAGGTTTGTGCAAATTAATAGTAAGAAGTAAAGAAGAAGAAGAAATTCCTACTATCATATTGGTGAGCTTACAAGATCCATGGTTCCTAAACATGACACACTATATTAATTATGGATATTGTCCCAGTCATTTATTTCCAAAGGAGAAAAGGAATCCAAAGTTAAAATTAGTAAAATATGTGATTTTTGGTGATGTCTCATATAAAAAGGGACTAGATGGAACCTTTCTGAGGTGTGCAGATAAGGAACAATAATATAAATTATTAGAAGTTTTTCATAATGAAGCTTGTGGTGGACATTTATTTTCTTCAATCAAAGCCTTCAAGATCCTTATAAATTGTTATTATTGGCCAAGTATGTTCAAAGATGCATATAAATGGGTAGTTAACTATGAAAAATGCAAATTTTTATAGGAAGACCACAGCTTGAAGCCTTACCTTTAAAACCTATCATTATTGAATAACCTTTCAAATAATGGGGATTAGACTTAATTGGACCTTTCACCTCCATCAAGTGCTGGTCATACCACATTTTAATAACAATTGATTATTTTATGAAATAGGTTAAAGCAGCCCCTGTGAAGAGAACTACTTCAGAAGTGGTATGTAATTTTCTCAAAAAAAATATACTGGTACATTTTGGTGTTCCTCAGAAGATTGTGGTAGATAATGCTACCAATTTTAATACAATAGAACTTAATTCATTCTTCTATGAACATAGTATCTCCCTTTCTCACTCATCGAATTATTACTCTCAAGGGAATGGACAAGTAGAGTTCAGTAATAAAAATCTAATATCCATCATGAAGAAATTGGTGAGTGATAACCCCAAAGATTGGCATAAGAAACTATACAAAGAACTTTGGGCTGATAGAGTAACTCCAAAAAGAGCAATAGGAATGGTACCATTTGAGTTGGTTTATGGGATAGGAACACAGTTATCATTACCTCTAGAATTATCTACAGCTAAATTACAAAATGTTATTGAAGATCAGTAATTTCAAGATTCTTTAGAGAAAAGAGTCACATACTTAACTAAAATTGAGGAAGAGAGAAATGAACTGGTTGATTGAATTACTACTCATCCAAATAGGGTTAAAAATATTTTTTATCAGAAAACTAGACCTAGAAATTTCATGGAAGGAGATGAAGTATTGCTATGGGATAGAAGGAGAGAACCTAAAAGAGAACATGTAAAATTTGATTCACTTTGGAAAGGACCTTTCAAAATTCATCAGGTACTTGGTCCTAATTATTTGAAATTGGAATATCTGGATGGAACTATTTTACCGCTGTCCTATAATGGATAGGATATTAAGTTGTATCGACTGTGAAATAGGTATCCCCTATTTTGTACATAGCCTTTCCTTTGTTGTCACATTTTTTTTGTTTTCCTTTCCCATTTTTGGTTTATCTTTCTCCTTTTCTTATGTTGTTGTGTTTCAGTCTGCATAACAAGAGTTTTTGAGTTTTCTGCATTTTGTCATAAAATACAGTCCCTAGTCAGAGCTAATGTTACCTTTTGAGTCACCCTTATTCAATTTTTTTTGAATTTTTCCATAAAATAATTTAACCCACTTATCACCTTTTGTGTGTGATTTTTTTAAAAAAAAAGAACTAAACCTTTGAACTTGAACCTTTCTTAGAGTTCAAGAGTTCAAAATTTCAAAAGTTCAATAGGTTCAATGGTTTAAATTTTCTCAAAGTGAAATGTTTGTCCCTTAGTGTATTTAAATTATGACTTTGAACCTTTCAATTGAATTTGAACCCTTTTCCAGAGTTCAAAAGTTCAACAATTCAAAATTTCAACATTTTCAAAAGTTCAATATTTGATGTTTTATAAAGAGTCATGTTCACTCAGTTCCCTTATATAAATTAATGCATAGTTGAACCTATCATTTGAACATATCACTTGAACCTACATAGTGGAGTTCAAAAGTTCAACGGTTCAATGTTTCAAAGTTCAAAGTTTCTGGAAAGATCATCTGACTATTGGCCAGTTTGTGTAGTTCATCTCATATCATTGAACCCCTAAGTTGAACCACATTTTTAGAAGTTTAATGGTTCAATGGTTTAATGACGTTATTCTCATCTTGCCCAGAGGCTTTATCTAAGTTAAAATTAGTATAAGATTTAGAGGAGAATATATCTAAAACTCATTATAAAGCATAAAATTTTGAATTTTCATGAGGCTAAAGATAATCATTACTCATCAAAATCATGTGTAAAAAATGATTGCCATTAATGCATATGTCAGAATGCATGTCTTATCAAGCATGTTTAGCATGTATTATTTCAATTTAATCATTTGATCTGGTTAATATCTATATCGAAAGAGAATAATTCAAATTTAGCAAATGAGCATACTGGGTGATATAAAGGAGAACAACATAGGAGGTATAGGATATTTGATTACTCAAATTCATAGTGATTTTAGATAAATTTAAATGTGAGTTTTACTCTTATTATGTTATGGTCCTGGTGGGTGGACTTCATTAAGGCCTCAAGGTTTTGGTGTAGCGGTTCGTTACATGTGGTATCAGAGCCTCCACCTGGGTTCAAGTCATTAAGCAGGTGGCTACACTGGCATGGTAGTGTTCATCTGGGGCTCGTACACATAGGGAATCTTGGTGGTATGAGTGAAAATATAGCCTAGAGTCTGGGCTTCAAAAGCATGGTAGGATGTTATGGTCTTGGTGGGCAGACTTCACTAAGGCCTCAAGGTTTTGGTGTAGCTGTACGTTACATATTATAGGCTATTTCCTTTACTTGGTTGGAAAGAAATATCCTTTTGATTTTACAAAATTATTTAAGGAGTTTAGAAAATTTTATTTTCATTATATCCTCCATCCTATAACCATGAAATATGCATGTCTCAATTACAATCATGGTCCTAGTCTCATATGTTCTCCTCCTAAAATTGGGACACTCTCTAGTCCAATATGAATTGGAAGCTTTTATGGCAAGGGCTAGAAATATTGTGTCAAATATTATGATGTAAAAGATAATAGAAAGTGGCTTGGTTGACACTACAGCCTTTCCCATAACTATCTAATGCCTTAAATTAGTCCTTGAATGCATGAATAGATATGAACCTCAGAATAGGTGCATTAGGACTATAGATGGTAATGTTTTATTGCATATTAATAGACAAACCCTAATGTCTATAATGATAATTGCTCCCAAGGAACTAGACTCTAACCTCAATATTACTTCTTCATATGGTTATTTTTCATTAAATAAATCAATTTATAAGAGTGTAATTTCTAGGAATTGGCTTTTGAAATTCTAAAAAAGGTGTTCAAGACTACCTAGACCATTAACAAGAAATCATATGATTCTAGAAGTACAAGATATTATAGCATTACTACACAGACTAAAAGGCAATGCTCATGCATATTATTGGGAAGACTAGATGTACTTCTTCATATAGGTAATCCTCCAAGGAAAATAATATTTGGATTGGGTAGAAATTGTAGCTAAAAGTTTGCATCAGGGTTTAAGTAATTGTTTGGGAAATAAAGAAATTTATATGTCTTCATACCTCTTCTATTGCTTGGCATCTACAAGATAATGGGTAGGATTACCACATGCACCCTTGGCAAAAGATAATAAAATTTATGAATATTACTCACAGTTTCAAATGCATAGCTGTTATGAGGATTACAGAAGAGTCAATGATGTTTTTATTGGGAGGATGACTTTTGAATTGTCAAACAACATAAATAAAAGGTTGTCTGATGAAGCTATGTAATTAATCAACATTTATGGTAGTTTCTTCACTCATTTTTCCAAGTTCATTTACATTAGAGTTGGGGGTTTTAACGGTGAACATTTGAGGTTACCTAGGTATGTTTGTGACTAATTTGTGTTAATAAAAGTCTATAGATAATTAGCACATGTAGATAAAAAAATTCCCAATGAAAAAGAAATCTAGTATATCTTTTCCTATTAAACTTAGATGTTATTCATGGAATTTAAATTTTGATGCTTTGAATTTAGAATTGGATCTTAAGAAATTGAATTTTCAATACTTCACAACTAGATCACAATTTGATGGCAAAGGTTTTACTAGAGATAACTTAGATCTTGGGATAGGGTTTTCACATATCCCTCATTTAGAGGATTATTGGGAGGATTGTTCAAATGAATTTGAAGTCAGAAGAAGGCTATGGTCCAGATTATCCTTAGGGAAAATTATTACCCTCAATTTGAATATGGACATCTCTAGAATTTATGACAATGATGAATAGGTGACTGGTCCATAATTTGAAAAAATAGAACAATCACCTATTCTAGAAATTGACTGGGAGAAGAAGGAAGAAGATAGAATTAATGTTAAGACCCTCCCAGTGATAAGGAGAATTGAGAAATGGTTGAGAGAGAAAAAATTGGGGGGGAGCTCAAAACATAGCTTCCTAGTAATGTATGTCAATAATTAAATCCCCACTCCCAATAAGCTCCTCTAATTGGCTTATTGCTATTTGTGATGTAGGTACTTCCAAAGTAAAAATTAGAAGGGATACTATCATCAAAGAATCTAAAAAGGCCCTTGTAACTACTCTACCTCCTCGTGCCACCAGATTAAGGAGCCAAAGCAAGAGAAAGAGTTAGATTTATAAAAAGGTAATTGTGGATTTGAATTATAAAGAAGATTCATGAGAAGCCAAAAGTGATAAATAATTTGGTTCACTAATGGAAGAAGAGGTTAGTTTAGATCAAAAAATAGTGATTCCTTCTGATTCTACCAAACTAATGATTGTTTCAAGTGTACCTTTTGATCAACCAAGTCATGATAAAGAAGCCTCGGCCTCTACATCTAAATGGCTAGAAAGTTTAATTAGTAATAAAAGGAAAGCATTTCCCTTTTCTTTGCCCTTGGAGGATATGTTAAGTAAATGTTTAGGGAAAACTCCTAAATATAAAAAGTTAAAAACAACATCCAGGGTAGACATTAACCCTAATACATGAAATTGGAATGTAGAATAGCCTAGCCAAGAACTAATGAAGAAGTTTAAGATCCTATAGTTTAGGATTTTACAATTAACAAGGTAGATCTTGGGATTGCATCATGTACCATAGATGTGCATCACCTTGAAATATCGACCAAAAGGATAGTCAGTAGAACCTGAAAGGATGAAAAAGATAAAAAAGAATTAAAACAAAATGTGCAGTTAATGGCAAAGTACATTAATGCCATTCATAGTCTAGATCCACAACTGATCACCCAACTACCCCTGTCTTTTGATCCAAAATCACCTATCAATCAAAGAATGTTGGATTAGATACATAGAGGGAAAATGGTTACTAGGGTATTTGATAATTGGTTGGATAGCATCATTCAAAAAGGTACAAAATTCATCTATAAATTGAAGAATGTATATGATCTAACTAAAATTACTGTTGAAGATTTAAAGACTCAAAATGCTTTGTGGATAAAAGATGAAGGGAAATCAATGAGATTAATGAAGTAGATTGATGAAGTACAAAAGTATGGAATAACAAAGTTTTTGTCAGAGAAGAACTTGACAAATCTGGATGAAGATGTATTATATGTAAGTAGTAAAAATATTGAATGGATAAATTCGGTATCCTGACAAGGATGAATGGAAATCACAAAAATGATAAAGGAAATAACTAAATTCATTCAGTCATTACAATATGATCTACATAATATTGATATCAAATACAAAAAAGATGATGGAAAACTAGAAAAAGATATCAATATTATGATTCAATACTTTAGGGAAAAGATCAACATCATTAAAGAAAGTGACAAGTTATTAACTAAATATTTTTCTCAGATTTCAAAGGTAGATTCACTTCTTTGTCACTGCATCGACACTCTCCTAGAACACATAAAAAAGATGGGGAAATTTTGGAAGGAAGAAAACATATGGAAAGTAAGGATAAAACATGTTAGCATTCCCAATATTATAAAAATTTAAGAGTTTGTTATGGCATTTTAGGAGTAGAAAGCTCAACGTGTCTACCCAACTGAATAGAGCAAATCTGGAGATCCTAATCCATCACTTCATAAATGATTTTACTTATATAGTTTCTTTTATTTAGTTACTTTTCTATTCAAAACTTGATTTTTATTGAATTTGTAAAAACTAAATCCCATATGGATCAGAGTTACTTTAACTTTGGTTTAGTTTGATAGGTGGATTAGTTATGAAAACTATATATATTTTTAATTGTAAAAGATGCAGATAGAAAGAAGATATAAAAGAAAAGGAGCTAAGAAATTTGAGAACTGGACCACTGTTGTTAGTAATATATGTGATGTTTGTCTTAAAAAATTTCATCTGTGAATGAAAAGGAGAATTAATTGATGCATACTTAGATCTGTGTATTTGCATCTTTAAAATTAGGTTTTTTGTGTAAAATCTTCTTTCATATAGTAATTACTCTTCCATTAGACAATTCATTATATGTGTTTTATCTTTATTGGTTCAACAATATATATGTTTATCTATTTGATTGTTATTGAAAATAGAATTTGTGTATTCTATTATCTATTACTCTTATAAAATCTCACAATCATAACATGATGGTGTGTGGATGTTAGTTTACCTTTAAAACACTTTTTGGTTATAAGTGTATTTAAATATTTCAATTCATTGAAAATCTTAAAGGGAGTTGTACCTTAATTCAGAGGGGAACTAGTCTTAACAGTTCACCCATTTGTTGTTTAACTTATTTGTTCTTGAAAGAAGAAGGGTATGGAGTCAAAATAAAACATTTTTTTTAGATAAGGACAAATCTATTAACCAACAATGATGAAAACTAGGTCTTATCCATGTTATTATAATGCAAATCATGAATTAAATAAAAATGGAAACCAAAGGACCAAAGAAGGGGACTAATATTTGTGTATAGATGAACAAGAGAGATCATTGGAGAAGCCCTATAAGAAGTGTTAGTAGGAAAATAAATAGAATTAGGAAAAGATGGGAGATATTTAAGTAAAATATTTATTCAATAATTTTGCATTTGTGGGTTCTTTGAAAACATGGCCTTCATTAGTTTATAGATGATAAGTACTAGGACCAAGAATGTATTTTACTAAGGGCCCCATATTTTTGTGTGTATTTTCCTTCTTTTTCATGTGTGTAATATAATTTGAGGACTAAGTCACCAGCATTAAATGTGTATACTTTGACCTTTTTATTATATTATTTTGTAATGTGAGCCTTGTATTGGTGGTTATGTTGTAAAGCAGCCAAACGATGTTCATCAAGAAAATCTAAAGCATGAAGATGAGATTCACATAATTATTCATAAAGATTTATAACATGAAGATATACATAAATATGGGAATTTTACTTCTAATGGTAATACTAATTTAAAGCCATATACTAGTGAGAATGACATTACCATAGTGGTAGTAGGTATTCTAGTGTAGTGATCCCAGAGTGTGGATGTATATAAAGGTGCCAATTAGTACAAGTTTATTGAATATTATTTTTTAAGATTTTATTTATAATTTTGTTAGTACTCTATACTTGGACATTATATTAAAGATGATAAGGTGTGGAAAATTTGTGGTAAATTTTAAATTTAGCATATAATTGTTTCATGTCTTTATTTTTAAAATTGCAACCATTATTAGAGATGATAAAATGGGGAACTCTAAAATTACAAATGATTTGGTTAAAGATAAAATTTGAAATAGTATTTCCAATGACATTGATACAAGGCATTACTTCTACCCATTTAGTAAAATATATAGTAGAAGTAATGATAAAGACATGGCCATCTTGCGACTGAGGTAATTTAACAATGAGGCCTAATCCCCACATAGAGAATGGCCAAGGAGACTCCACTATTTGGAGCTTATCTGGTGGTGAATGGATTATATCATCATATATTTGACAAGGATTACACTTTTTAGTAAAATTAGTAGTGTATTTTTATAGAGCAGGCCAAAAATAACCCATACACAAGTATTTTTAGGTTATATCATGTCCACACTAAAAATACCCCATGTGATTGTTATAGGATATTAAGAACCTCTTATTACATTAAAAAACATAGTAGGGTACCTTTTGTATTATGGTAGTAAAGGGTGTTGTATCAAAAGACATATTTAAAAGTTTGTTTATGTATTCAAGTCTTTTCATGAGAATCCATATCTAGAGGGTAAGTTTGATGTTCAAGAAATTGGATTATGTTTTTATTACATGGGATTTATCAAATAATGATAAATTTAATATGATAAATGAGTGAATCATTGGGTTTGATAGAATAAGGTGATTTTATTATTTGGATGAGAAATTGGGAATCATTAAGTACTTGATGAGGGTGAAATAAAGATGTTGATGAAGCAAAATAATAAACTATGGTATTTTGATCTCTTAAAATTGGATAAATGGTAAAAGAGGCAAATTGTTTGGAAAGTGTGGTAGCCATTTGATGATATATGATTAAATATTCACTTTTTCATTGATAATCACCATCAACCTAGTGGGAGATAAGTTGTGAGTCATCCAAAGCATGTAGATATGGGATATCTAAATTGAGAGATACTTGCATGCCTAATATTATAGATTCATATTTGGACATGTTATTAGTGACATCAAAAGTTATTATAAATTATAAAGGTATGATATTACCATTTGGGTTTGTTAGAATACATCTTGCCCTAGCTCATTAAGGCATTTGTCACCATCAAAGTGGAGTGTCCAAGAGTCTTCATGTAAGTCAATGGTAACTTCCATTAGTTATTTGATAACTACTTTGGGTTTATTATAATTATTATCTATCCAATTTTCACCACTAGGAATGTTGTTCAAGCCTTCCTAACTAGATGATAACATGGGAATAATCCTAGGTCATTGGTAACCTACTTAATTGGTTGATCCTTTAGTTGGACTAGATCCCTTGAAGATTCACCTAAATTTTTTTAAAACCCTATCTCACTTATAAAATAAATGATAAAAATGAACCAAAACTTAGTAATAAAACATGGAGGTGATGCACCAAATATAAAGTCCTCAACTTGCTATTGTTTCTACTATGAAGAGACTAATCATAATATAATTTTCACAATTTCAAGGCATATCTTAACACACTAGTGTTTCTATATAAAGGTTATGATTGTTTTAATATATAATTTGGTCAATAAATAGGCCTACAAGTAGACACTACTAATGTTTCAACACTTAAACTCAACTAACCATGTTTTACACATCACATGACATGTATAAGAGAAACTAGATTACATAGAGGCATGAAAAAAAAACAAATGCATGAAAAAAGTCACTCAATATCACTATATGCAAGATGAAAATGATATAACTCATACCGAATTAATTTCTAAGGAAAGTAAAAATATTAAAATTAGTGAGGATTCTCCATATCCAGTTTGAGGATACATTTATTGCCTCTCAAGGCTTCATTTATAGATGAATTGGAAGAAGAGAGAAGAGTAAGACAAGAAGATAAACTCAAAATATGCCTATCATGATTATATTAGTTAAAAAATAGAGAAATAATGTTACTGATATTTTAAAGGATGTGTTTTCATCTTCTTTCTTATCCTTCTAGGACATGTGTTAGAGTAAATCTTCTCAAAGGTGGAATAGGAGGTCTTCACAAAAGTTTAGATTCCTTATTGATCATAAATCCTCAAAGAGTTACACATATACCTATTTATAGGAGTTAAGGGTCACCTTATTGACATTTTTCATGGTTGGGAAGCTTATACACCCACTCTCTATTTGTAATGATTCTTCATCACATGAAATTTACATTGTTGACAATAGTGACTCATATTCCAAGCCCTAATTTTGCAAGTAGGATCTAATTTTGTGTTTATATACCTCCATCACCATGTTTTGTTTCTTTGAGGTCTTGTATCAAGTCATATAACCTCTATTCAAACACTAGAAGTCATCTTGAAGCTGTAGTACTCACACTTATTTTTCAAGGGATAGTTAGAGACATTCCTGTCTTGAGGTTTTAATGACCTTGGGGTTAAGAATGGTTTATATAGCTATTATATGACTTATAAGTCCTTGCATAGATAGTATTAAATGCTCACCAAGATGTTTTTAAAGTCCTTTGAGATCAAATACTTGTAACATGTATGCAATTTACTCTCTTTATACAAGATGAGTCACATCTCTTCATTGAGGCTTAGTGATAAACTTGAAACCTAAATTATGACTCTTGAAGCTTCTTTAATGATATAATAATGATGATAATACTTCTATATTACCTCAAATACCTTCCTCAATTGATTAAGAAACATTTTTTATTCAAGATCTTATACAAAAGTATAAAATAAAGCTTTTTAAGCCTTTATTTACACAAAAATAATACACATGTGCCAAAATTATTATTATTCAGGTGCTTAAGATAAGTATTAAGGTCATATAGATCATATAGATCCATTTTGAGTGTTTATAATGTCAATATTCTCCAATAGATCCTTTTTAGGGGTTTAATCAAGGTTTAAGAGCACTTGGAGTCTTAAAGATGATTCATATAGTTAAGGGGCATAACTCAATAACAAATAAAAATAATAATTATTATAAAACCCATCATTATTATTTTATAAGATTAATATCACATGCATCTCTTTATACAAGTTCACATGCACTAAAGTTACCCTTGTTAAATAATGCAAGTCTGATTATGTGTTTGAGAGGGATCATTTGATAAGGAATAGATATGATAATAATTATTTTTGGGTTATATAAACATAAATGAGGTATATACCACATCATGTGAGATTTTAAATTGATCTCCTGAAAGGATTGACCCCTCCAACAAGTGAAAAATACCTTGAGCCCTATTCTAGGGTTTACACATAGTCCTATCCATTTAACTCTAACATGCCTTTTTATCACACTTTAATTTTTATTAATATTTAAAAAATTCATGTAGTTTTTAAAAAACTTGTCAGCATCCCATTTTACTCCTTAACTGATGAAACACTAAAAACATGAAATTTTCTTCATGCTTCATACACGAGCATGTGCATGCTCATATAGGCCTTTTAGGCCTAAATACCATTTTTGAGCCTTTCAATGTTCTCAACCATGTTAAAAATAAATGGAAACCTATTATAATTTAGTATTCAAATGGAAACATCTATTTCACTATCCATTTAACTAATGTTTCAGTAAATTATCAACACCTTTTCATCAACTTACTCAAAACCTTCCTGTAGGTGCTTTATTAGACCTATCTTGACTATAGATGAGTATTATACTATTCATTAGAAATTTTATGTTTCTTAAATGATGCTTAACATGATATAAATGTTATTATTTAACTTTTTAATACTTTTTATACCTTGGTTATCTTCATTCAAATCTCATTTTGATTGTTTCTCTTGTGATAGACCTATAGGTAGTGTTTTAGGTTTGTCTTGAATGTAGTGTGAGTGTTGTCTCCTTTTGATGCTTTTAATCATAATTTTCACCTATTAAAATCTTTAAATATCTAACCTTTAAATCCTAAACAACTCAAATAACCCCTGATCCTCCATTTAACACATAAAATGTATCTTCATATGGGTAGGCATGTAGGTGTTGATTAGGACTACCTAACTGTTAGTTTGTCAAATTTGTGATCTATAGGATAAATCAGACATTATTATGAATTTTGTATTATCAAATATCTCAGTCACATTTTTTTTAATTGTTAAATTTTCAAAATTTTCAAACATCCTCCACCAATAATGAATTTAAACCTCACTACCTACTAAAGGCCTATAGGTGGCCATTTGGGTAAAATGTGGATTCTTCACTATTTGGTCCTATTTTGTGTTCAATCAACTAATGATGAAGCATTTTTTTGAGATGGATAATTTTTTTAAAGGCCATATGTAAATTTTATTTGTTTTAAATCACATATAATAACTTTTGAAACTCCTATTGTCTTCTCTTTGGCTTGCACAGTCACCTTGAGTTGCATAATCCTCCTTGTTTATACAACCCCTTAGAATGAAAAGATAATTAATAACTAATTTTTAATAAGAAAATTTTTATATTTATACCACTTTATAATAACTTAAGAATATAATTTTTAATACCAACAAGGTTTCATGAGTGTCACTTTCTTATAGAGACATGGCTGTGTGATAGTATTGCTTTGTGCTGCCTTGAAACTCATCTACTCACCATGAAATTGAAGAGGTTGAAACATAAATATTAAAAATATTTATTTAAAGTAAGGTATTACACTATGATATCTTCAAAATATTATAATATCTCTTCATAAATAATTATAACACCAATTGTGACCTATAGGTCTACAAACCTGTAGGTTCATAAACTTACAATGAACTAGACCTGAAGAAGAACCCTTAAATATTGATATCCAAGGATGATCACCATGAAATTTTTATTAAATTTTATAAAAGGATTAAATTATCCATTCAAGGATTATATATATTTATAACACAAACTTTTCTTGACAAGATAATTCTCAGCCATATCTACAAGTTCACATAGTCCAAATGTATATGCAAAAATCTCTCTCTATTAAAGATAACTGATTCAATGATGTCTAGAGATTATTGAAAGTTATTTAGGGGATTGTATAAAATATTATAAATTTCATTTTATATATTTAATGCATTTAAAATAACTCATAGCTCCTACAATCTGACTATCTTTACCCAACTATTAAAACTATATTATTTAACAACACGTCAAGCTTAATCATGAAGAAACATGAGGTAATATGATATTTTAGGGATAAAATAATGTTTAAGAGACAATTTAAATTAATTATCACACATTTATTCAACATTAAAAATATGTAATTAAGGAAAACCAACCTAGGTAGGGTTTTAAGTCTTTTTTGTGCTCCTTAACTTCTTAACAATTGTTCATAAAGTTAAGGAGATTAATCAGCCAAAAATGCCATAAGGTGGAAGGTAATTAGGGTCCCCTCATATGTAAAAGAGATAAAATCAAAAATTTCTCTCTATTCATGATTCCAAGTGAAAATTGGTTGACTATTTTCAGCTACAAAGAAACCTGATGGAGGAAAGGAATAAGTTTTTGCATTTTTTGTCTTTGCAACTCCACTTTTCATATGGATTAGAAAATAAGAATACTATAGGTATATTTTTAATTTATAATTAACCCATAGATTTTGAATAACTCAAAATGATTTTAAATAAGGTTTTCATGCTCACAATTTTTGAGTTATTTAAATCAAGTTGTGTACAAATGCCTCCTGTCTGTACCCTTGACCAACACAGTCAATGCAGATCCATGAATTGAGTAAGTGTGAACTTTTTTTCACAATGATTTTATAATATACATCCCATGATATGATCCTCAATTTCACAATATAAATGGCACATAGGTTTAATGGTTTAAAGTTACCAATTTTTATATAGTGCAAGAAAAGGTGCACAAGAAGCAATTCCATTCCACTTGTGTGCTCTCATAAATCATAGGTTGTGATTTATGATGCACACATGATAATTAATAGATTGATATGGGACCTAGGTATAAATAAAATAATTTATAATAATATCAGAAGGGGGACTTGGAAAAAAAGGGATAAAATCTATGTACCCCATAAAGGATTTTTACATCTGTACCCTTTACCAACTTGTAGCTCATTACACAGTCTAATTACCCATACCTCAGTGTGAATATTTTATTAAAATGTGTAAGAAATTTTTTCCCATCCAATGAAAAAAAATGAAATGGTAACTCAAGAGATACAATGCAATGATTGTTAAGTGGGAGCAAATTCTAAAGAGGTGGTTGAGAAGAGATCAAGGACTTATCACTAGGAATAATTTAAGAGGCATGGATGTGGTGCCTTAATATAATTAAAATATAATATGTACCACCCCAAGGGGAGAATTAATTATAAAATTATTATTGTATTATAAAATTTTATTTCTTCATTGTAAGAATGGTTGACATTTTTAGGCAACCTCACGCTACTAAAATTTGCCCTCTAAGAGTACTTATGTTGTCTAGACCTTACTTTTTAATGAGAATTTAGTTCGCCTCCCTCTATTATTCTCACATATTGTGTGTTATTTATGTTTTTTTACATCTTTATATGGATAATTTCTAACCTTCTCATTGATATCCAACCCTAGCACCTCTGTGTGAAACTTGGAACTCACTTGCAGGTCATATCTTGTGTGCATTTAGCTCTATGTAAACACTATCTATGGATCATTTTTCATCCCTCTTAATGTTACACTAAGTTATCATGCCTCTATATGAAGCACTTATGCATTTGAGGTTTCCATGGTAGAGTCTATGTGATATTTATTTGTCTTATAATATATATAATGTGTCTGTGGTAGTAGGAGCACTCTCTCTATTTTTTTTGCATCGCCTTTTAATTTTCATCAAATTTTTACATTTTCCCTCCCTTTTCCCTCAAAATATTAGGTTTAGGTTAGTGGTAGATTTACCTTTCTAGTCTTTATGTCTACGTATTGGTATTAAACTAGGTACACTTAGAATAAAAGAAATATGGCCTACTTTGAAGGATCATCCCAAGGAGTGCAAGGGTCATACACATTGTTGATGTTCCTATCATTATAATGAGACAATTGATGCTCCATGTGTGTAGGTGAATGATAACACTTATATGCCTAGTGTTGAACACTTTTTTGCCTTATATAATAGATTATTTCTCTACACCCTACCAAAAAAAAAATCTTGCACCATACAACATCTATATGTGCATGGTTTAAATGATAATAGTTTATGGCATGCTTGGTGGGAATAGTTTAGAGAAATAACTAAGGAATTGGTGTTACCCTTAGCTAATGAGTGTTACAATCACTCAATTAGATCACCTAGTGACTCCATACATTTTAGGTTTTCAAATGTCAGCCTTCTATCCACATGCTAGGACAATCTAAGTAATCTAAAAGAGGCATTAATTTCCATTGTGTTGATCTCTCTATGCCTTATAGAAGAAGAAGAGTAAGAGTATCTTCATACCCTATCAAGAGAAAGAGAGGGACAAGATAATTTTCCCTAGAGCTCAATCTACACCCCCATTTGGTCAGTTCCCTACACCTATGGGAGATTATTCCCTATCCCATTAATATATGTGTAGAGGAACCAACTATTTATGCCTTTGAATGGAGGTAGTCCATTGATTATTACCTAATATGACAACATTCTAGTTGCATCCCTCAAAATTTTATCTAGTTTAATGGTGATATTGCTTCTTCTCCTATAGAGCATATTTAAGATATTGTGTATATCTACTTAGTACACCATGTCACTAAAGACAATGCCACAGTTAGGCTACTTACCTCTTATTTCAAAGGCAAGGAACTTCAATGATACTAAGACTTGAGACTAAATTCTACCCATAACTAGGATGAGCTCAAGGAGTAACTATGCAAGCAATTCAAGGACCAAAGCAACCACACAAGATGATGGTTGATTTCAACTTCATATTCTAGAGAGTTTGGGACAAGATTCCACCCTTTTGTTATCTATCTCCTAATACTAATTTTTTTATTTTTTAAAGGCTCTTAATAGTGATATAACTATGATGATTCAATCCATGAGAAGTGCAATACTACCTTCTTCCTATGAAGTCATTATGCATGTAGAAAATTGCTTTATCTAGGTAGGAAAAATTATAACTAGACCTCTTATGCCTATATTCATAGAACCTCCTCCTATCCAACTAGTTGTGTAACCTATCTTAGCACCTATCCTTGTCATAGTAAACCCATCAAATTCATTTTCTTCTCCCCCTAACATATTTCACAAGGTTAAAACACTTTTTTAAAACTTTAAAAATTAGCTTGTGGCCCTCAAAAGATAGCAAACACAATATTATAGACCCCATTAACCTTTCACCCAACAATACCAATCAAGCAAACCTCCCTACGAAGGTGGAGTGAAAACACAAAACCAAATCACAAATAATAGACCACCTTTTATGCAAAGGTTTGATGCTGCAACATTTCTAAAGCCCTTATACCCATGTAGAATAATTTTGTCCATGATCTTGAATGGTGTTTCCTATTTAGTCAACTACATAATCAATATATGTGTTCAAATAGGCTCATGAACCAAGTGTTCATGGTGAAACATTTGTTATAACCTTAGGTGTAGGAAAATACCATAGATCTACATGAAGAAGAAAATCAAGTTCCAACACAATAATAAGATGGGTCTATTATTATTAACTGGTAGGAGGATGAATTTAACTATGTTAATCAAAGTGGTGCATCTAGTGGAGGAAGCACCCCAGTTACCTTCAATACAAGATTTAAAAAAAGAGTGATAGATGAGGTGTTACCAACTTCAATGCCTTCACCTTAAATACCCTAGGTCATGCATGTAAGTACACAAGGTAGGGTACCTATTGACCAAATTTGACTTTTAGGTCAAATTGGGGCACCCCTAGTAAAAACTTTATTTTAAGCTTATAATGGGGTATAATATAATTTCATAAGATGTTTCATGGGTCATTTGATTCCATTCAATGTTATATCAAACTTGTTCACTTATTTCATCACTTCATTTATCATTTTGAGCCATTTAGGGGGTCAAAATAGTGTATTTAATACTTTGTACATATTTTTTGGAAAATGTGAAAGTGTAAAAGAGTTATACCACGTGCCATGTGTCCTAGGAGGTCTTTAGTAACTATCACCAACTAAAAATTATTAGGTTACTCAGAAAAAGGTATTTTCTTGAAGAAAAGAGTGAGTTTGGCATTTGTACAACCTCCTTAGGAAGTGTGCCACTTCTAAAACATGTAAATGTGACTCTTAATCTCCCCTAAACTCATATCCATGATTGTAATCAAAACCATTCTGCTACATCTTTGTCCTTCTTGGCATACAAAAGTGACCTTCAAGTTTTTATTTGGTATGAATAACATAAGAAGTTTTAGAAAAAATCATTTTGGGAGATGATATTAAACTTGGATACCTTAATTTTTCATAAATTTATTTTGGATATTGGTCAAATTTGCTTCATGAAGCATCCATTTGAAGTGGACTATACAAAACTACTTGCTCATTCATGCACCCTTCATGTCTTGCCTTGGTTCAAGCAATTTCATTAGTTTTAGATGATGAGATTGATTGTAGAGGATTTTTGACTCACCCTATAACAATTACCATGTTTTATTTCATGTTTTAAGTTTTTTTGTCAAGCTGATACCCTCAAGTTTGTAGACTAGCCATTTTGGGTTGATTGGTAGTTTTCCTCCATTTTCAAGGATTCCATATTTTTTCATGGTTTTATATGGTTATTATACGTTAATTATATTTTTTTAAAAGTTATATTAACATCCTTTCACTTTCCAATCTCAATTTCAAATAAAATGCTCTTAGAGTTGCAGTCATGTGTAACCTGCCTTTCAATCTACCATGAATGTGCTTGCATACATATTGCTTGGAAAATAATTTCACATTGAATGGAATGTGTTAGTTATTTTTTATATCCATAATAGTTTGAATATGATTTTGGGACCATGAAAATGAGTTTTGGACCTATTTTAAACATAATTTTTATGCCTACTAACTTAATCTTACCTACATTGCCTAATTACAGTCAAAATCTCCACCTACATGTGGTTGAATAGGGAAAAATAGGTTTTGTATGGAGGGATGGAATCAGATTGACACTTATTTAGGACATTTTTATGATTAAGGATCCATAAAAACTCATGAGGAAGTGTTAAAATGTCAAAAGGAGGTGTAGAATTATGTTTGAAGGTAGATGACTGATACAAGGACTCTTTTCCCTAAAGGCACAAAACAATGTTCCTTAGGGTTTTCTTTGGATTTAATAAGGAAGGTGAAAGAGCCTATGATTCATTGTGATGGATTAATCTCATAGTATTTAGATATTACAAGACCTCCACTAAGTTTTGGGTCAAGAAACTAAGAGGAAGGCATCTAGTAAGAGAGTTAAATTTTCCATTTTATGACTAAAAACATACAATAGTATCCTACAGGGTTTGTATTACAAAATGACCTTAGTACTAAAGGAGAAAACAATACTTGTTTCATGTTTTGAATGAACTTTATAGGTGAAGGAAAAGCCAAGGAAAATATAGGCCATAAAAAAAGAGGTTATAATATGTTCCAACTCATAAGGAGATCTATAGGTATCCTTATATGGATAATACACTTATAGGTAATGGTGTCCCAGTCAATGACCTAGACATAAAGCTTGGTGTTGGTTTAAGGATTCTAAAGAGGAATACAAGAATTAAAAGTGAATCATGACTTAACTAAGTTTTAAGGAAGATATAAAAATACCATAATCAAATCATTTGAAACATAATGACCTACATAGAGTAAAGTGGCTCAGTCTAAAACATGGGTCAAAGAGATAGGGGTAGTTAAAGGCCCAGTCATGTTATAAAGATGTTATATAAGGTGATGAAGACATATCATCGTGTGAATAAGTTGAATAAATCTTATGAAAAGTTTCAAAACTAAAACACATGTTTAAAAACCATGACCAAGGCCCAAATATGAGCAAATGCAATATACAACAAAGTCAAAAGATAGGGTTCATCTCAGTCAACAATGAGTATAATGGTATTGTTCTGGGCATGTAAATTCCCAAAACAAGAGGCATAAAAACCTAAAATAATGAAAAGTGAACTTAGGGTAGATGTAATATATTTTGAGCACTTTTTTCAAGGACCATTTCATGCAGATACTCCATAGTCAAGACCCTGTTCTATAGAAAACATAGTTAATTGTGACTAAATGTGACTAGGTAGATAGTGAGTAGGTTGGTTTATATAAAAGTAAAAAAGTATTATTTTTTAAGGTCTAATACAAGGTATAATGATACCAAGAAACTCTAATGGGCCTCTAAACATTAAGTTCAAGCGTAATCACGTCAAAAGGAGCACCCTATAGTAGGGGTTAGTTCTAACAAGTAGGTTCTCAGTCTAGGGAAAGAAAGCTCAGTCAGGAGAGAGTAAAGTCAATTAGAAGGTTATCATGATGGTTTTAACCATTTTAATACCTCTTACATGGTCATGATGAGATTATAATCTCTAGATAAAGCATATGACACCTACAAGGGTCCTTCTCAAGTCAACACAATAAATTTAAACATAGTCTTATGGCTTCAAGGGCATAAAGGGTATTTGAGAGATCAAAGTGTTAGAATGATATTAGAATAAAATATAACATAATTATGAAAATATTAATAGACCCTTTTAAAGGATATTGAGCAAGGAGGTCTCTAAACATAACATACATAGTTAGCATAGTGGGTAGTGAGCTAAGATCTAGTCCTAAATGATAATCTAGCTCAAGTGTGAAAGGATTAGGTTAAGACACAAATAGAATATCATGGAAATTTTTATGAGGTTTAAATTTATTATATTTAATACCTAGACTACATATGTATACACCTACAAGAGGCTAGCAGGTAGGGTCATAAGAAGCATATCATAGTATGGAAGGTAGAGAAGTAAGGGGTGTTTTAACCAAGTATAACTATGAATGATGAAACATATGACCCTAAGTATTGATAAGAGACTATATTATAGGTAAATAATATTTTAATACTATCTTAAAAGAACTAACTCATGTAAAGTCCACCTAAAGGTGACCCTTTCTGAAGCAAAAATGTAGTTAATGGGTCTTGACTAGTATTAGAGGTTTTCAAACCCAAAAGTATGAAGGAAAGTAGAGATACATAGGGGGTTAATATTTTAAAGCTTAGGTGAGGATTACACATTGAATTTAATACATAGATACTATAGATAATATAATTAATAATCTTAAATAGGCCAAATACAATAAGGTTACACAGTCTATCTTACAAAAGTTTATCTTGGGTCTTTGGTGGATTGAAATGGTAAATGATGTAAAATAAGGATAAAAATTTGTGAAAACCATGTTTATGAGTTATTAAATATCATAAATTTAATGTTATATCTAAGCAAACAAGGGAAGTTCCCCTATTTTATCTCAATAGGGGGCACTTCACCCTTGTACAAACCCTACAAGTTTGGGAGAAAAATCATGGGAGGTGAAAAAGAAGTTAAATAAACTTGGAAATAATGTGTATACATTTTCAACACACCTAAAAATAATAATAAATCACATAAGGATGAAACCAAGTGAAGTGGTCTGGACACCAAGGTTTGTAGGCGGTCATAGCGAGCAAGGAATATGCCTAAGGGTGAAATAAAGGGAAACTATCACTTCTCACATGAATGGAAAAATGTCTGAGGTAACCTATTTGAGGTTTTTGAGCTATTTATATGTAGAGGAACCTATTAAAAATCACCTTGATCTTCAAAATCAAAATAGGCCTATTAGGCATGGTGAAGCCTAGTACCCAAATAAGGAGTTAGTCATATTTATGGAATGAGGTGAGCATTATAACTTTTTGTAACATCTATATCAGATGGATATGGGTGTGTTAAAGATCTCAAAGTGTAATGAAATCTAAATAAGCTCATTTTCTAGCTCAAAACCTATTTAGCCTTCCATGAAGGAGAAAAAAAGCTCTATATGCTAACTTAGAATGCTCACACCTTTCATGAGGAATTACATGGATGAAAAATAAGTCCATGGATGTTATAAGGGTTCCATTAGACCACTTTTGTGTAATTTTTTGTTAGTTTTAATCTCAGGTTTTTATGAACCATCCATAAAACCTAAAACTACCCTAAAACCCTACTAAACCCTTGTTAAGGACTAGTCTTGGAAAATGGAGTTGGATAGCTACCAAAGTGAAATATTTTGTTAAATATCATGATTTAATGTTTTAAAATACTCCCTCAAGATACTTTTCACCATGATTAGTTGTATGGACTTGTACAAAGGGAGGCATAAATAGGATTTTTCTCATTATTTTATGTGTTGTGTAGGCTATAGGAAGAGTTAAGAGATGAAACCAAGTCTAGGAGAAATAATTAAAATTATATAATAACTAATAATATTAATTTAATTCCATGAAAAAACTTATAATTTACCCAACTAGGTGTTTTAACTTACCTAGTTAAATCTGGCATATTAGACAAGCTAGTGAAGAAGATGAAAAACTTCAAGTGGAATTTTTTTAAAGATTTTATGATAATTAAAAGGACATGGAGGGTATTTTAAATTTTAATTCACTCCATCCCATGTATTTTCATGATCAAATAAATTTAAATTGGAAGCCAAGTGTGTAGGGTGCATGGAAGGGCAATTTTTAAGACAACAAATGATGATGGCTTACTTTCAATTGATTCTAAAATACCAAGCATGAAACCAATGCATGTCGAGGAATGTATTATGTACCTAAATTGAATTAAATTCATTATAACTGGTATTAATTAGTTATTTCATGTCCAAATAAATGCAATCATGAAGGTAATTGTTTTATGTAAAATGAGGAGTTTTTTACCACTTTTCTTCAAGTTTGTGATTTGCATTGACACTTATTGCTCATATAATTGCATGGATTGACCCATATAATATTATAATAAATTTATAACTTATTTTATAACCTTTAAAAGTGTCCTTGTGACCCTTGGAATTCTCTTTCTCTCTCTCTCTCTCAAACTCTATAAGAGTTAGCCATTTTGGCAATATATTGGATGCTCCACCTGAGTATGGTGAAGCCCTGCTCATTTATATACCTTTTAATCAATAAAATTACTATGTTTTAACTCTTCATGACTATTCATAAGTTTTTTTAGCTTGAATGATGAATCTTGTTTAGTGAAGACTATGGATTCCTAGCATGTGGTCTCATTATTTCACCTTGTTTATAGTTGAAAAACTTCTTACAAGGCATGTGAAGTGCTTTAGGTAATGTGAAATGGTGAGTGAGTTAGTATTTTCATTAGTTAAATTCAATTCCTCTTATCTATTCCTCCTAGATTTTCACATTCATCCATGACCTTAGAATGTAGCATTGATGTGATAATATGAATATTAAAGGAGTGTATTTGTAGTTTGCTTCTTGGTCTCACATGTAGAATGCAATTGGTTATAAGTCATAAAATTGATTTGGTGTATCACCTCCTTAGTTTATATTTGATTTTAGTTATCTCTTTCCCTTTTCACCCCCCAAAATTAGTAGTAAGTTTAATCCTAACTATTACATCAAGGGAGCTAGCCCTATCTAGAGACTCACCTCATTCCTTAGGCTACCCAAAAGCCTAGAGGTGATTCCACTATGCCACCTAGATGAGGAAAGCTTTGTATTTACTCAAAGAGTGAATATACAAGTGACTAAATTTTTTGGCATGCCTGAAATAACTCTTTTTCTAAGATTTGGAGGATTTTTGGTGTTGTCCTTCAACACATCAACCTTTAGAGGTATTTTTTGAAGCATCAATGGTGACTCCAAAGACATATCAACTAGTTAAGTAGTCCAATTTGTAGTTTGAATATTTATGGTAACATATTTATTTATGTCCATGATTTTATTGAAGTTTCATGGCTGACCTTGATTTGAGTTTTTTTCTATACAAGTTGGTGAAACATACCCATCTTGTCCCATTCCCTATCAGTATGAACAAGTTTTTGTTCAATCTTGTTATGATCATTGTAAATAGAAATATGACCATATTCAGACCTATCATGAGTTTTATTAGTCTTATAACAAACCTTCCCAATGTTTTACCCATCCTAGTTAGCCTAGTCCTTTCTTTAATCAACCAATTTCCACCTTCAAGTAAGCATTTTTGGGCTATGAGGGATACATGTTGGATCTTGACATGCAAAGAGAATGTGGTATAGAAGTTCCTAATCATTTCATTCAAAAGGTAAGAGATGAATTGGATTTTTTCAAGAGAGAATGGGAACCTATTGAGAGAGTCAATTGGAAAAGGCTCACAAGTGAGATGATTGATGTGAGTGGTTTATTATCTTCCTTATAGGATAGGCTAGAATTTCATGAAAGGCAACCTCACCATACCTATCAACCTTCATATCCATTTTGCCAAGTTTTATACCAGACATGAATGACCCCTACTCATGAGACAAATCAATCTCATCAAATTAATCCTTTTCCAAATAAGTTGGAGGAGAGAGTTGAAAGAAGAAACCTTATGTTTGAAGCTAATATTGATATGCATATTGAGCTGGCTAATATGCATTTGTAAAAGTCCATGTTGGCAGAAAAATAAGTGGATTTCAAGCCTTAATTTCCATCTCACATTGCATCCCCACAAACTCAAAAAGATACTTGTAATCCCAACATCTTAAGTTGGAAAAAAATAGTTTAATCATGGGGAAAAAGGAGGAGAAAAGTCTTAACTAAGAGTGTGAAATTGAGAAGACATATAATCCTAACATCCTAAGTTAGACCAAGATAGTAGAGTCATGGGGTAAGAAAGAATATGGAAGCATTTTCCAAGAGTGTGAAGTGAAAAATGGAGTTGATCCTTTGCAATTCCCTTTCACTCTTCTCAAGAAGCCTCTACTATTCCATGACAACCTTAATATAATCCTTATCCCCATGATGATTCCTATCAACTTCAAGAGAAGATTTTTAAGGAGAACCTAGCCAAAAAAATAGAAGAATTAGAATAAAAGATGAAATTGATAAGTCAAGGTGAGATGGAAGGTTTAGACCCAAAATAAGATCTTATGCCTAAACATGCCCCATCTCCCCTTCCTAAAGAGCTTCCTAAAGAGTCTCTTACCTTGCATTCTCAATCAGACCTTGAGCTATATATTCCACCTCCACCAACTAGTTCATCTTGTCATACTTAGCCTATAACCCTTTTCCTTGATGGACCTATGGTGTGGGAACCAAAGGATGATCAGTTGGTTAATAAATAAAGATAACTCTTACTTGAAGAAAACCTGCCTCCTTGGCACCCTCGTTGGGCTAGGTCACATGATTTCAACATGCCTAGTCTTGGCATCACCATGAAGGTAGTTGAAGATATTACAACCATTGATAAAAGAAATAAAATTATGATAGCTAGAGTTTATTTTGAAATCCCTTAAGAGGTCTTAAGTGATGAAGAGAAGGTAAGTTCTTGTGTTGAACCTCTTTACTTGGTTGATGATGAAGAATGTTTTCTTTATGTTGAAGAACCTATCTAAAGAGAGGCAAACAAAGAGGAACATGCTCAATTAATAGCTGATAAAGAAGACCTCATGAAAATTTATGAGGAAGAGATCACCATAGGGACTCCATTTGGTGAACAAAAGTGCAATTCACAAGCTTTTGCCTCCATTATGGAAGTGAAATGTGTTATCAAGAAGGGAGAACACTTTCAAGCCACCCCTAAAGAAGTGGTAGCCTTGGGAGAGTCTCATGAGACCAAGATAGAAAAAATATCCTTGAAGATGGTCTAATAAAAGATGAAGAAGAGGTGGTTTCTTGTGTGAAAATTTTAGATTAGGTTGATGAGGAAGGATATCTTCCCTTTTCCAAAGAGGAAGAAATGGTCATAAACTCTTTCATCGCTTTGCAAGATATCATGAATGGATAAGGACAAGTTATTAATAAAAATTTTGATGACTTGTTTAAATTCATTAGATAAATTTGTATTCCTCTTCAAGGAGGTTATGAGCTGGTCAAAGATGGAGAAGGCAACATTGGTACACACATAAGTATGCAAAGGAAAAGCATTCTATCAAATCTTTCATTTCAATAAGCATATGCATTTGATGATGACATGTTTGAAGTCATCAAGATGAGATATAATCTTATCAATTAGTTTGGAGTAAGATATCAACTCTTGAAGGATGGAAAAATCTCCTATTGGCCTCAATCTTCTAAGGAACAAGAAATCAATCCTCTTGGAGACATGCCTACTAAGGGGATACAAGTTTACTATGAAATGAAGAGTAGGTAGAAACATGGAGTATGTGAACATGTTCAATAGGAATATATCTAAACTGGAGACCTATTTAAGGATGATTTATTTGAGATCAGATTAAATGAAGTGCTAAGGAAGAGGTTTGGTCCACAAAGCACTCAATCCAAAGAGAAACATGCTTGGCACTATGTTTCATCTCACTATGAAGATGATTAAATAAGTTTTCCTTTTAATGATACAAATGAAGTATGTTTAGTTTCTAGTTTTTCATAATAGGTTGTTTCATGATTCCCCTAAGTGATTATGCACATGTGTGTATCATGTGCATTTTTTTTCTTTGTTGTGTGTGTCCTTTTCTTTTGTGTGGTCGAGGTAGTCTTAGTATCTTATCTTGATAAAAGTTTTGTGGTCAATGGTAAAATTTTACCTTTTTTTATATCCTTAGATTTATCCTAATCCTAATGGACTAATAAAGTTATTTTTCTAGTTAGTATAACATGCATACTACCCCTATGAGTCACCGATTTGTTGACCAATTTTGACTTTTAGGTCAAATTGGGGCACCCCTAATAAAAAAATTATTTTTAGGAATATAAGGGGTATAATATAATGTAATTAGATTTTTCATAGGTCATTTGATTCCATTAAATATTATATTAACCCTGGTCACTTATTTCATTAGTCCATTTATCATTTTGAGTCATTTTAGGGGGTTAAAATAGTGTATTTAATGTTTTGTGCAGGTTTATTAGAAAATGTGAAAGTGTCAAAGAGTTGTATCACATGACATGTGTCTTAAGAGGTCTATAGTAACTATCACTACCTAGATGTTTTTAGGTTACTTATAAAAAGGTAGTTTTCTTGAAAATAAGACTGAGTTTGGCACTTGTACAGCCTCTTTAGAAAGTGTGCCACTTGGAAAACATGTAAATGTGAATATTAATCTCCCCTACAATAATATACATGCTTGGAATTATTTTAAAGTGTTATTTATAAGCCAAAACAATTTTGATACATCTTTGTCCTTCTTGGCATACAAAAGTGACCTTTAGGTTTTTTCTTGGTACGAACAACATAAGGAGTTTGAAGAAAAATGATTTTGGGAGATGATATTAAATTTGGATACCTTAAGTTTAATATATGGATTATGGATAATGGTCAACTTTTATTCATGAACCATCTATTTAAACTAGACTACAAAAAACTACCTACTCATCCATGCACCATTTAGGTTTTGCCTTGGTTTAAGAAATTCCATATGATTAAAATAATGATATTGATTAAGGATGTTGGCCTCTCCCTATAACACTTCCCATATTTTGTTTATATTTTGAATTTTTTTGACAAGCTGATACCCTCAAGTTTGTAGACTAGCCCATTCTAGGTTGATTGGTAGTTTTCCTCCATTTTATGGATTTTGTGATTTTTCATGGTTTCATATGGTTATGATAGGTTCATTATCTTGTTATCCAAGTGGTATTAACCTTTTTTGACTTTAAAATACCACTTTAAAATCAAATTCTCTTATATTTATAGTCATGTGTAACCTAATTTTCAATATGTAATGAATGTGCTTGCTTACAAATTACTTGGAAAACAATTTCACATTGAATGGAATGTATTAGTTATTTTTTTACATCCATGTTAGTTTGAATATTATTTTGGGATCATAAAAATGAATTTAGGACCTATTTGAAGGCTAAATTCTATGTATACTACCTCAATCTTACCCATAATGCCTAATTATAGTCAAAATCTCCACCTAAAAGTGGTTGAACAGGGAACCATAGGTTTTGTATGGAGGGATGGAATCAGATTGACACCTATTTAGGATTTTTGTATGATTAAAGAGCCATGAAAACTCATAAGGAATTATCAAAATGTTATAAAGAGGTTTGGAATTATGTTTGAACATAGATGATTGATATAGGGACTCTTTTCTCTAAAGGCACAAAATAGTGTTCCTTAGGGTTTTGTGGATATTTCATAAGGAAGGTGTAAGAGCCTATGATGAATTATGATGGATTAATATAATATTATTTAGATAGGATAATACCTCCACTAATTTTGGGGTTAGAAAATTGAGAAGAGGGTAGATGGTAAGAGATCTAAATCTACCATTTTATGATTAAAAGCATATAATAATATCCTACAAGGTTTGTATTACAAAATGAGCTTAGCACTAAAGTAGAAAACAATGCTTAGTTAATGTTTTGAATGAACTTTATAACTGAAGGAAAAACCAAAGAAACTATAAGCCTTCCAAAATAATAGGTTATAATATGTTCTAACTCATAACGAGACCTACAGGCATCCTTGTCTGGATAATACACTTACAGGCAGTGGTGTCCTAGTTAATGACCTAGACAGAAAGCCTGGTGTTGTTTTGAGGATGTTACAAAGGAATAAAATAATGAAAATTTAATTTTGAATTAAATAAGTTTCAAGGAATATCTACCAATACCATAATCAAATCATTCGAGACAATGACCTACAAAGAGAAAAGTGGCTCAGTCCAAAATAGGGGACTAAAAGATAGGGGTAGTGGAAAGCTCAGTCATGTTATCAAGATGATATATAAGGTGAGTGAAGACATGGAATGGTGTGAATAAGTTAAATTAATATTATTAAAAGTTTAAAAAGTATAACACATTCTTAGACACCATGACCAAGGTCTACATATGAGCAAATGCAACCTAAAACAAAGTCAAAATATATGGTTTGTCTCAGTTAATAGTGAGAAAAATGGTATTGTTTTAAGTGTGTAAATATCCTAAATATTTGGAATACAGACCTAAACAAATTAAAATTGAACCTAGGGTAGATATAATATATTATGATCATTTTTTCCAAGGACTATTTCATGCAAATACCCCATAGTCAAGACCCTGTTCTACAAAAAACATAGTCAATTATGACTAAATGTTACTAGGCAGATAATGAGTAGGTTGGTTGATATAAAAGTACACAAGGATGATTTTAAAAGCTTAAATCTAGGGTATAATGATACCAAAAACCCCATTGTGCCTCTAAACATTATTTTCAAACCTAAGCACATCAAAAGGAATAACCTATAGCAGGGGTCAATTCTAATAGGCAGTTTCTCAGTCTAAGGAAAGAAAGATTAGTCAAGAAAGAGTAAAGTGAATTATAAGGTTATAATTATGGGTTTAACCTTTTTGATACATATTCCATGGTTATGATGAGATTATAAGCTCTATATAAATCATATGACACCTACAAGGGTCCTCAAGTCAACATAGTCAATGTAAACCTAGTCTTGTGACTTGAAGGGCATAAAGGGTATTTGAGAGATAAAAGTGTTAGAATTATAGTTGAAGAAACTATAAAATTATTATTAAAATTTTAATAGACCCTTTATAAATTATATTTAGCAGTTAGGTATCTAAACATAACATACATAGTCAGCACAGTGGGCAATGAGCTAAGATATAGTCCTAAATGATAATCTAGCTCAAGTGTGAAAGGAACATGATAACACACAAAAATAATATCATGGAAAATTTCATGAGGTTTAAAATTATTATCTTCAAGACATATATTACATATGTATACATCTACAGGAGGCTAGTAAGTAGGGTCATAAGGAACAGATCATAGCATGGAAGGTAGAGAAGCAAGGGGTGTTCTAACTAGGGTCTATGACTATGCATGATTAATAATATGAACCTAAATGATGTGAAGAGACTATATGAGAGGTAAATAATATTTTAACCACTATATTCAAATAAATAACTCATGTAAGGTCCACCTAAAGGTGACCCTTTACCAAGAAAAAAACAAAGTCAATAGGTCTTGACTGGTATTGGAGGTTTTCAAACCCCAAAGTATGTAGAAAAGAAGAGATATAAAGGGGGTTCATATTTTAAATATCAGGTGAGGCTTAATTTTTTTATTTAATTCCTAGACACTATAGAGAATACACTCAATAATCCTAAACAAGCCAAATATAGTAAGGTTACACAGTCTATCTTTCAAAAGTCTATCTTGTGTCTTTGGTGGATTTAAGGGGTAAATGATGTCAAATAAGGATAAAAATTTATACATACCATGTTTATAAGTTATGAAATCTCATAAAGTAAATGGTTTATCTAATAAAATAGGGTAAGTTCTCCCTATTTTGTCTCAGATAGGGAACACTTCACCTTTGTATAAATCCTACAAGTTTGGGAGAAAAACCATGGGAGGTGAACCAAATTTTAAAGGAACTTTTAAATAATGTGTATATAGTTTCAGCACACATATAAAATAATAAGGAAAAAATAACATAAATATGAAACCATGTGAAGTAGTCTAGACACCAAGGTTTTCAGGTAGTCCTAGTAAGGAATAAGCCTAAGGGCCAAATGAAAGGCAACTATCACTTTTATCATGAATGAATATTTTTAGTTAATAGAAACATGTTTTAGGTACCATATTAGATTTTTTTGAGATATTTAAATGTATGGTAACCTATAAAAACTCACCTTGATCTTGAAAATCAAAACATGCCTACTAGGCATGGTAAAGCCTAGTACCCAAATAAGGATTTAGTCATATTTATGGCATGAGGTGAGAATTATAACTTATTTTAACATGTGTATGATATGGATAAATTTTTTCTCAAGATATCAAAGTGAAATTAAAGATAAATAAGGTCATTTTATAGCTCAAAACCCATTTAGACTTGCAGGAAAGAGGAAAACAATCTCAATAGGCTAACTTATAATGCTCACATCTTTCATGAGGCATTGCATGGATGAAAAATAAGTTTATGGATGTTATCAAGGTTACATAATCCCAATTTTGTGTAATTTTTTATCAATTTCAATGTCAAGTTTTGTGAACCATCCTTAGGACCTAAAACTTCCTTAAAACCCTACTAAACCCTTACTAAGGACCAGTCTTGGAAAATGGAGTTGGATAGCTACCAGAGTGAAATATTTTGTTTAGTATGATTATTTTAGGTTATATAGGACTCCATTAAGCTACTTCACACCATGATTAATTTTACATACTTATATGAATGGAGGTAGAAACATATGAATGGAGGTAGAAACAATATTTTTCTCACTTTTTTATGTGGTGTGTAGGATACAAGAGGAGTTATGAGATGAAAACAAGTTTGGGAGAAATATTGAAACTTATAATAACTAATAATGTTAATTTAATTCCATTAAATATATTTTAAGTGCCCCAATTAGGTGTTTTAACTCACCCAGTCAAATCTGGCATATTAGACAAGCTAGTGAAGAAGATGGAAAACTTCAAGTGGGATGTTTTTAAGGATTTTATAATTATTCCAATGCCATATATGGTCTTAAAAATTTTAATTCAATCCCTCCCATGTATTTTCATGAATAAATAAATCCATATTAGAATCCAAGTGTGTAGGGTGCATGAAAGGGTAATTTTTAGGACAATAGATGATGATGGCCTACTTTCAGTTGATTTCAGAATACCAAGCATGAAACAAATACATGGTGAGGATTAATTATGTACATAAATTTAATTAAAATAATTACAAGTGGTATTAATTATTTATGACATTTCCAAACAAAATAAATCATGAATGCCATTTTTCTATGCAAAATGAGGAGTTTCTTACCACTTTTCTTCAAGTTTGTGATTTGGATTGACACTTGTTACTCATATACTTGAATTGTTTGAACCATGTCATATTATCATGCATGGATAGATTATTTTATGAGCTTTAAAATTTTCCTTGTGACCCTTGTAATTCTATTTCTCTTTCTCTTTTTCTCAAACTCTATAAGAGTTAGCCATTTTGGCATTGTATTAGATGCTCCACCTAAGTATGGTGAAGCCCTACTCATTTGTATGCCTTTTGATAAATAAAATGACTATGTTTTATCTCTTCATGATTTTTATTAAATGTGTTCCACTTGAATGATGAATCTTGTTTAGTGAAGACTATGGATTCTTAGCATGTGGTCTCATTCTTTCACCTTGTTTATAGTTGGAAAAATTCTTCTTGTAGGGAATGTGAAGTTTTTTAGGTAATGTGAAATGTTGAGTGATTTATAATTTTCATTAGTGCCATTCAAGGCCTCTTTTATATTCCTCTTATCTTTGCACATTCATCCATGACCTCATAATATAACATTGATGTGAGAAGATGAAGATTGGTGGAGTGTATCTATAGTTTGCTTTTTATTCTAAAGTGTAGAATGAAATTGGTTAGAAGTCATAAAATCAAATTTTTGTATCACCTCCTTAGTTTGGATTTGATTTTAGTTATCTCTCTCCCTTTTCACCCCCCAAAAATTAGTAGTAAGTTCAATCCTAAGTGGTACATCAAGGGAACTAGCCCTATCTAGAGACTCACCTCATTCCTTAGGCTACCCACAAGCATAGAGGTGATTCCATTATGAAACTTGGATGAGGAGATATTTACATCTCCTCAAAGGGTGTAAATCCAAGTGATAATAGTACCTATGTAACCTTTAGTGTGCATGGAATAAGTTATCTAAAGAGAGGAACTACCTTAAATAATTATACAATTATGAGAAGAGGCTACTATTCAAAAAATGCAACCGAAAGGATCTCAAATTTCCTTCAACATAGTAAAACATGTAAATAAGATGAGCCTCAATGTAATCATCTGGGATGCTCATGTTATTCCTTCTTAAAGGACTTTGATACAAGACACTCTAATTTTGTTTGAAGAATGTAAGACATCATAACTTATGTCTTTCATCTCCATGAGTCTATGCCATCCCAAAGAAGAAGAAACACAAGTGTGTAGTATTACCAAGCTATCCTTGTATTATATATCCTTTATTATCAAGCAACATCTAATATAAAATTGCATGATTAACTCAGGCATGAGTATCTCAATGATGCTAAATAAGATCATAGATACACTTAAAATTTCATATTCCCCTATTTAAAAGGGGGTGGTCTATCTAGATGTCATGACAATTAAAAATTTGGTAATTATCAAGTATTTAAATATTACACTACATGCATTCCCAAGGCTTTCAATTGTACAAGATATTATAGTTATTGACTTGCCCCCTACTTTTCCACTACCTCTCCTAAGACTGCATGGAAAATATGGGTGGATATTTATCTTTAGATTAGATATATATGTTATTCAAAACTAGATATGGAACTAAGGTGACCATTAAGGTTGAAACCATCTTCAAAATTCATGTTGAACAATACTTTCCCAACCCAATTGAATTAAACTACACAATGTTTAGTCAAGAGGAGAATCTAATTCTCCATGAATCCACAATACCACTTGAAGATATCTTAGATGATTTATTGGATGAATGGGCACATGAATATTATGAATTTAACCCATATGATAATGTAGAGGAGACAAGGCTAGGTACATATTGAATCTTGGATGAGAAATCTATGTTCCTCGATCTTGTAAAGGTATAGGAGAGACCTAAAGGCATGTGAAAATCATATTTTGATGGTTCCTAAAGTAAAAATGGTGTTAGATTTGGTGCGATGCTAGTATCCCCTCAAAAAGAGAAGTATTTCCATGCCTTTAAGTTGTGGTTTAGTTGAAAAAATAATGTTATAGAGTATGAAGCACTAATCCAAGGTCTCCAAATAGCATAGAAGAAAGTAATCAAGGCACTATAAGCATTTAGTGATAGTGAACTAGTTTTAATCCAAGTTGGAGAATAAATCATGTCCAAGAATAGCTTGATGAATGCATATAAGCATAGAGTGTGGGATAATATTTAAGGATTTAATGCATTCAATATCAGTTCATACCAAGATCATAAAATGGTAATACAAATAGACTCACATTGTAGGTGTATAATATGACATCTCATGAAACATAATGAAAGAGTTTGAGTAGCCCGTGACGTTTATAATCAGAATAGAAGTCCCTAAAAACATAGATAATTGGTAGGTATTTGAGAGTGATGATCATATTATCAACTTCCTACAAGAAAAAGCTAACTTTAACAACAAGATACAGTCATGGCTTCAAGTCCAATATAAAGACTAGATTATCCAATTGAAAATGGAATAAGCTTCCCAAAGGGTTAGTTACCTTGGAGAGCATATTCAACTTTGATGATTATTTCAAGGGAGAAAATTGAAATATTATAGTAAAGGAGGATATCTCTATACAAGTAACCATCTCTGAAGGAAATATCCTAAAATATAGCAAGGTGTGCTCACCATTAGAAATTAAGGGATATATTGAACTCAATAAGAGATATGATGATATATTAACATGGAGAAATAAGGACCTTATAGGATTTGATCTAGGATTAGTCAAACACACTATTGAATTCAAACCTAATACACAACTAGTTTGCCAAAAGCAAAGGCTTGTCAACCCAAAACATGAGCCCCTAATGAAAAAAATATCTTAAACCACATCAAATCCAACATAATATTTCTAATGAACACTCTTGATGGGTTGCCAACTTAGTCCCAATATGGAATAAAAATGGGTAAATCCATATTTGCATGGAATTTAGAGACTTGAACAAATCCTTCCTTAAAGATCACTATCCTCACCCACCAATAGAGCAAATCCTATAAAAATTTGTAAGCACAAAGATATTTTTGTTGTTAGATGGCTACTCAAGATACAATTAGATTCTTATGCAAGAGTGTGATATCTATAAAACAACATTCACCACTAAGTTAGGAACCTTTGTATACCAATGGATGCCTTTTGGTTTGAAAAATATAGGAACAACCTTCCAAAAATCCATGGATATGTAATTTTAGGAGATCATAAACAAAATCATCTTGGTTTATCTCAATAACATAACTATTTTATCTAAACATGCAGAAGATCACCTAGGCCATCTGGAGCAAGTCTTCAAAAAGTGTTAAGAGTTAAGAATATCTCTGAACCCTAGAAAGCGTATCTTCATAGTTTATGAAGGTTCCCTACTAGGGCACATTATTTCTATAGAGTGGATAGAAATTGATCTAGAGTGATTCAAATATATTTCTTCTCTCCCTCTCTCAAGTCACAAGAAGAGTCTCTATATCTTCTTGGGGAGGATAAATTTTGTGAGGAGATTCATGCCTAATTTCTCTACTCTAACCAAACCCCTCACTATGATGATAAAAACACATGTTGTATCCAGTTGGAATCATAAAGGCAAGAGTAGTTTTGAATCTATCAAATGCACAATTGTGCAAGCTCCCACCTTGATCAACCCAAATTATAGTAAGGATTTTATCCTTTATGTATTTTATGGAATCAAAGGAATCTTAGCTATTCTTGCATAGTAAAATAATGATTAATTGGAGCAATTAGTTTCTTTCTTTATCTAGGCACTAAAAAATTATGATTTGCACTATAGCCTTGTGGATAAGCATGCCATCATAGTTATAGGAGTGATAAATAAGTTGTAACACATGATATCTAATAATAAGATTTATCTAATGTTCCCACATATAGGCATCACAGAGTTCCTCCTCATCAATGACATCAATGAGAAAAGAGCTAGCTAGATCACAAAGGTGATGGAATATAATATGGACATACAGATCACCAAGTTCAAGTGGAAAAAGGTGATATGTGAATAAATGGTAGATAGTGTGAAAGAAGAAAAAAAAGTAGTTCATGCATCATCCAAAGACCAATTAGAACATTAGAGCATCCCAATAAGTTGGAATAGAAATATGAAAGCCTTCATTCAAAGTGGTGTATATCCCCCTGGCCTCAATAAGGATAAGTGAAGACACTTTAGGTTACAATCCATTCCTTATGTGATTTTCAGTGGTGCACTTTTTTGAAAGTACCTCAATGGAGTCCTCTTTAGATCCACATAATCAGACTAGGTGAGTAGAATTATCCAAGAATTCCATAATGGGCCATCAGGAGGCCATTGCCATTATTCACCCAAGACTATTACCATAAATATTATGTGAGATGGCTATTATTGTCTAACACTATTCAAATATGTGCATGTATACATGTGAAGTTACAAGAAATGTTCCTTATTTATAGGCAAACAAAACATGGTGGCTTTACAATTATGTCCAATTCAGACTTATCAGTCCTTTGCATAGTGGGGCCTAGATTTCATAAGCATGATCAACTTGCCATCAAATGATGGGAATAAATGGATCCTCATGACCACATAATATTTCATGAGATGGATAAAAGTAGTAACACTCCTAGAGGCTATTGATACATCCATCCTAGACTTCTATGAAATTATTATGCTATGGTTTGGTGTTCTAGCCACTATTATCTCTGATAATGCTTTGGTCTTCCTTGGTACTAGGATCAATTAATGGTACATCAAACATAACATACACATAAGTGCCTCATAAAATTATTAACCTCAAGTTAATTGTCTATTCGAGTCCACAAATAATAATTTGATTTGTATTTTAAAAAGGACCATGGAGGATAATCAATGATATTGGCACACTAAGCTCAAGACTACCTTTTGGGTTGACTGAGTCATGCCTAAAAGAGTTTTGGAAAAATTCACTCTTAATTTTATTTTATGGAAGGGAGGATAAATTTCCCACATCCCTTGAGTTGAATTTATTAAAACTCACCCATCAGTTAGAGTTGCCTGAAAGTGATCCCCTCAGAGTAAGGTTGGTAGAACTAATGGACCTTAAAGAGACTAGAGTGTTATCTACACAAACTATGGAATGCAAAAACACCTAAACAAAGAGGAAATTTTATAAAGGATTTTAAAACATAAATTTCCAAGAAGGAGATTTAGTTCTCAAATGTGATGTAGACAGAGTGAAAGTTGGAAGGCATACTAAATTTGATGTGATATGGAGTGGTCCATATACCATAATCAGCTACAAGCAAGCCAATGCCTTCCAACTCACTAAATTTAATGGAGAATAACTATTATAGACATAGATTTCACCCTAATTGATCAAAGGATTATTTAATTCCTGTAACCAAATCTAGTCCAACATGGGAATGACCCTAGGTTGTGAAAAACTAATCTTGGGTCAGACTTCTAGAATTTTTAATGAGGCTAGCTCTTCTAATATATCACTTAGCTTATTTCCAGTAAAACCTACTGATTAATGGGTAAAAGGGAGGGAAAGATGATTGAAAGGTAAAGCTAAGCTAATGTTGGTCATGGACCTAAGATGATTGTTCATCCACTCTTACTTGAGCCTTTTAAAACACTAATGAGATAGATTAAATGACTGGATCTAAAAATCCAAAGTTTATTAAGCATAAGTATTTCATGCAGAGGTTCACTAGGTGATCAAAACATAAAGGAAGTGATTGAGATGCCTGATTCAAGGCACTAACCAATCAATGTATCCACATTATAGCTTTGATAAAATGACACTAAACACTAAACATGACCTGTATAATAGGATAATTAGTAGCTAGGTGAGATCAAGACTTGATAAGGGAGAGATTTATACCAGATATGCAAATTAAACTAACATTGACACACTATATGAAAATAATGAAATATGAAATAATATTGTATTCATCTAAAGAGGTTACAAATCTCAATCTTGGAAGAGTCTAGTCATGCCCAAGAGAGGGATTGAATTTCAAGGCTAAGAAGCCTATTTATATAGCAGAATAGGAATGAGAGAGATGGGGAAAATTCATGGGGGAATGGAGAAGGAGCCATTAATAATCAAGAAATGTAGTGATATCTCATTGATATTTTTTGTATGCATGCTTTCTTCCAAGGAGGACTAATCCTTTATCAACAAGCTAATCTTAATTGTATCCAATAATCTTCAAGCTTTATCATTGGCTAAGAGATCCACTAAAATATAAGTGTTTGTTTTGTATGATGATTCATGACTAAGTTTATTACAGAAAATATCTCTAAGATCTAAACAAAATCAACACTCCAACTATTTCTCCAACCAATATCTCTCTTTATTTTGATCCTCCATGCTATCTCAACTTGATTCACACTATAAGGACAAAGTAAACATACCCTTAGGCCTAAAAGGGACATCACAATGTCTGATTTTAGTGGTTTTTTATTGGAGCTATGAATGTATCAAAATATGAGACACTCTTTTATTAATCACATATCTTTTGTATTTTAATATATAAGCATAGGTCTCTTCTATATATTAAAAACCAATTTCCTTTATTAGTTTTCCTATATCTATTATATCGATGTAGACTTATACATGCATAGCTTCCTTCTTGATCTCTATGATATGTCTAAAATAGACCTATCCTACCTTTGGACCCTATGTAAGCTAAGAACTCATTATATGCATGAATACTTATTTAAAGAGAAATGATCATAATCATGAATTTTTTTTGAAACTCAAAAGGATGGGCTCTACATGTTCCAAATATTCAAACTAGAGGTTCATACTTAACTTCAATGGATTCAGAGCTTTATAGTTAATGACCTTGATTATATAACTATTTCCCATTTTTAATGGATGCCTAACTGAACTCTAATGTTAACATAAGCTTTTGAAGCATTTTCTTTGGTTCAAATTGGATCATGTTTCGATATCTAATTAAAGTCTTATAACTTTGAACTTTAATTTTAGTTTTTGATATTAATTTGGGCCTTCAAGATTATATCACCTTTAACCTTCATTAATGGCCATTGATCTTGATCTAAGCCTCTCATATTGTGCCAACTGTCAGCTTCTCATTTTATCCACAAGATTCTTCTAACTCTTTGACCTCTCATGCATCAAGATCTAATTATATATGAATAAACATGTACCATTGATCTTATACCAGCCTAACATAATTATGACACTTATTAGCTTTTCATTAGCCTTTGAGATCCATTAACGTTTTGACTCATTACTTATTGTTATATCTCTTCAGTATGATTGAATGCTCACCCATTGATCTACCTGAACCTAATGAACTTATTAGTAAATGTGTACCATTGAATCTTTGTTAGGAAACTTTAGATATTTCCACTTTTCAAATTCTTTCTTACACTAACCTTTTGACTTGATGTTTATCATTGATCTACTTTGCATGATCAAATACATGCCATTAGATCTTGGGACCCACTGACATTTATCAAATTGATGCTCACCATTGCATATTGACCTTATCTCCTATGATTTGGACACTTATCACTCTCACATTAAACTTTGGGATATTTTAATTCTAATGGCTACTTCATAGAGCTTAAACTTGACATCTATGTGATTATTTGATTCTGCAAGTCTAACTTTGAAGCTTTATATCTTGAGGTAGAAAACTCATCAAGACATGAATTTTATAGAGGATAATATAAGTATGAAAAAATTCATGTCCATGAATTATTTTCAGTTAAGAGGCTCCCCAAGTGCATTTTTGAAAATGTAAAATCAAGCTAACCAGTTCATTTTTGCATGATGTGCTCATGATGGTTTAGTTCTTTTGGACTTGTTCAAGAACATTCAAGGCTCAAAATGAGTTTTTGAGACTTCTAAAACCTATTTTATGTGCATGAAATATTTAACACCATAAGAAATATATAGATCTTATTTTCTTGTAAGTCTAGACCTATCTCAAGAATTATTTCTCAAAGATCAACAAATTACACTTTAAGCTTAATTAAAGTGTTTCAAAAGCTTTGCAAACAATATGAGATCTATGGAGCACTCATTCCATTTATAACTCTTGCTCAACACATCCATCTAGGCCAAAGATTAAAATGTAGGCCAAAATTGGTCAACATCTTTGGTGACTCATAGGGAAGCATGCTTGTTATGCTTGAGAACCTAGACTAGTTACCTTTTTTGATCTATTGGACATGGATTCTCCTCTTTGGACCAACATATTGATCTAAAGCTGAAAACTAGATACCGACCTCTAGAAAACCTCTCTTGAAACAAATAGGGACCAAAAGGAAAAAATCAAAACAAAGTACCCAAGGCACTTATTCAAGGGAAACACATATGAATATGGAAAATAATCTAAACAAAGAAATGACATGTAACTTAATTTGATAATACAAAACTTGGATGAAAATAAAAACTAATTATGTATAAGGGACCTAACTATCTAAGACAAAGCATGATCCACCTAGATTTAAAGGAAAATTCATAAACTTAGTCCAAGATATGGTACAAGTTTCAAAGAAAGATGTTTATTGAACATGACCCTTGATAAGGTACTCTTATTACACACTAACTCTCTTAACATCTCTTGAGTGAGTCATTAAAAATAAATAATTCACCAACAAAGACAAACTAGTCTTGATATTCAGGATTCTTCTCATACTGCTTATCATTTACAATATCTATAAGTGACACCTTATCTAAGCATTTTAATTGAGTCCTTTTGGCACTTTGAGTGACCTTTTTCTCCTTACTATTAGTGGTAAACTCATCAATATCTTTAAGGAGATTTGCATAGTCCACCCAATCATGGTCATTATCTTCCATGCAAAACCTCTTTTCTACCTTCTCAAGCACTTAACCTTCAACTTGGTAAAACTCTTCTTGGGAGAGATCCATTTGTTGATTCCAAACATATGAGAGTGGCTCAAAATTAGGTTTAGGTATTGATTCACCTCCAAAAATAACAATTTTCACCTTGGTTTCAAGATATTCCTCTAGGACTATAACCTTTTGAGTAATGACTTGAAAATTTTCTCCTTCATCCTTGATAGTACACTCTAACTAATGCATAACTTCAAAAGAATCTTCAATATAGTTTTCTTCATTCAATAAGGTTTAATTATTCTTGTGTTCACTAAGGGGAGTCCCTATGAAGGTTGAATTATTCTTTTATTCACCAAGGGGAGTTCCTATGGTTATTTATTCCTCATAGTCACTCATGACATCTTCTTGATCAGTTATGGCTTGAGTTATTTCCTCCTCACTTCTCTCAAAATTGGCACCTTATCAATAAAAGGGTCGGGTGTAAGGTTGATGGATAGGCTCATGGGTTTGAGGTGAAGGATAAAATATGATGGGGGATGATACATTGAAGATGGAGTATGAGGTATGATGAATGGTTCATGGATGGGTCTATGAATGGAGGGAAATTTATTATAGCTTAAAACCTTGAGAATGGTTGCCTCTTAAAAAAACTCTTATAGGGAAATCAAGTTGAGTTTGGAAATGGAAGGAGCACCTCCTTACATAAGAACTTCATTTTTATCATAGCCTTTTTGAGAATATTTAATAGTTTTAAACTACCCCTCAACATTCGTAATTGATTTATCCCTCTTATTTTGAGAACAACTTTGGATAGACCTCTAAGATGGAAAATCTAGACGTTGTTATTTAACCTTTTGATTTTGTCTTTCCTCCTCCTTCCTTATCTTCATTTTCTTTTCTTAAACAATCACCATTTCCTCCTTTTTTTAATATAACTTTGGATGGATCTCCATGTGGAAAAGGACTTATATTCTTGAGGAGGGAAGGGTAGGGATTGAGTGAATTTGGATTTACTTGAATACATAACTTGAATCCATGATGGAAACTTGGGCTCATGATTTTATTGTATAGTGTGTATTGTGGTTTTAGGAATGAAAGGAGGTATGTGCAGTTGGAATGATGTTTCCTTTATATTTACTAATTTCTAGTATAAATGTTTATCTACATCTTCAACTAGCCTAACAATGGAGGCTTCAAAATCAAACCTCAATTGCTTATGATGGCTATCTCTTTCAACACAAACTTTCCTTTCCTCCTAGACTCTTTCTTGGATAGATTTACATGAGGGGAAGGTTGAGAGGAGTTTGGGGGAACTATGATGGCTTTGAAACTCATTTGGTGAGGTTTTATGAGTGGTGATGGGAAGATCAACATGAGGTTAACATGGGGTAAATGAAGGAAGATAAGATGGGTGATGGGGTGTTTGATGTTCTTCATGCGTTATCAGCTTCTCCTCAATCTTGGAGACGAGTCTATATATGTCAAGCATGTCACCATTATTTCTAGGCTGACCTATCCTAATGGAAGACATCCACTTATCCTTTGCCTATTAAATTGAAGTCTTAACCCCTATAATGACACGTTTTAGAATTTCCTACCCATACCCATTTAATGTATCAATGTTTATCATATTTCTTTCTTGGTACAATAGAGCCTTTTTAAGGCTATATATATAATGGCTTGGGGTATGAGTAGTCTATTCAAGAATGTCATGTGGCTGCCATGACTAATCATGAGGATCATCATAGGATTGGTAAAAGTCACCATACTATTGTTAAGGCTTTGTATAGGGTTGGTGATACCCATTATAAGGTTTATATGGATCATAATGAAGGTAAGATCCATGCCATTGATAATAAATATTATGATAAATTTGATATTGGTCATCATAGATTTGATATAAATCTTGGTAAGGTTGATTGGGATGATATGGATCATGAAGATTATATTGGAATAGTTGATAAGAAGGTGAATGATAGAGGTATTCACCATAGCTATTCTTATCAACCTCATATTTAAAATGAGATACAAAATTGATCAAAATATTCAATGAGACATACCTAGGTTACTTAAAACCATAGACTTTGATTTAAAGTTTCCATTAGTGATAACTTACTTTCTTCCAAAATATGATTATAGGAAAGACACACTAATAATATTTCCACTCTTTTGGATCTTTCTCCCATTGGGTGTGCCAAAAATATTGTAGACATAAATTGCACCCTAGTTGAGCAAAATATTATTCAGGTCCTCTACCCAAATCTATTCCAACATGAGAATGACCCTAGGCTATGGGTTACCTAATCTTGGGTTAAACCTATAGGGTTTTTGATGAAGCTAGCTCCTCTAATGTATCACTTATCTCATTTACACTAAAACCTACTAATTGTTGGGGAAAAGGGAGATAAAGATAACTAAAAGGTAAATCTAAGCTAATGTTGGTGATGCACCTAAAATTATTATTCATCCACTCTTACTTGAGTGTTTTAAAAACTAATGAGATAGAACAAATGATTGTATCTATAATTCCAAAGTCTCTTATGCATCAATATTTCATGCAGACGTTTAGCAAGTGATCAAAACCTGAGGGAAGTGATGGAGAGGCCTAATTTAAGGCAATAACTAGTCAATGTATCCACATGCTAGCTTCAATAAAATGGAATTAAACACTTAATAATACTTTCATAACAAGATAACTAGTAGTTAGGTGAGATCAAGACTTGACAAGGGAGATAATTTTACCACATATGCAAATCAAACTAATATTGACACACTATACCAAAATAATAAAATTTGAAAGTCTTCTAATTCTCTCAAGAGGTTACAAACCTAAATCTTGGTAGAGTATAGTCATGCCAAAGAAAGGGATTGATTTTAAGTCTTATAAGCCTATTTATATAGTATAATGGGAATGAGAGAGATGGGGAACATGTGTGGGAGAATGGATAATGAGTCATTAATGATCAATAAATGTGGTGATAGATTATTGATTCTTTTCTCTATACATGTTTTACTCCAAATAGGATTAATCCTTTGTCAATAAACTAACCTTAATTTTCTCTAATAATATTCAAGTTTTCTCATTGGTTGAGAGATCCACTAGAAAACAAGGGTTTGTTTTATATGATGAGTCATGACTAAGTTTGTTGGAGAAAAGATCTTTAAGATCTGAATAGAATCAACACTCCAACTACTTCTCCAACCATCAACTCTCTTTGTTTTGATCCTTCATGCCATCTCCATTTTCTTCATGTTATAAAAATAAAGTCCTTATACCCTTGGGCCTGATAGGGACATCACCATGTTTGATTTTAGTAATTGTTTATCAGAGATATGCCCTCATCAAAAGTTGAGACATTCTTTTATTAATTACATATCTACCCCATTTTAATATATGAGCATAGGTCTCTTCTATAGATTTAAAAACCAATATGGTTTTCTTATAGATATTATATCAATGTAGAATTATATGTCACATAGCTTCCTTCTTGATATCTATGTTAGGACTAAAATAGACCTATCCTACCTTTGGACCCTATGGAAGCTGAAAATTCATTGTATACATGGATATTTATTTTAAAATAAATGATCATGGTCGTGAAATAACTATACAACTCCAAAATATGGGTTCTACATGTTCCAAATCTTTGAACCAAAGGTTCATACTAAGATTTGATGGTGTCAAACATTTATTGTTAATGACCTTGATTGATAACTATGTCTTATGTTTAATGGATTCTTAACTAAGCACTAATGGTGACATATGATTTTGAAAAATTTAATCTAGTTTCGCTTGGATTGTGTTTTGACATCCAAATGAAGTCTTATAACTTCATCCTTTAATTTTTACCATTGATCTTAATATAATCCTTCAAGATTATAACACCTTCAACCTTAACTACTAGTCATTGATATTGATCTAGGCCTCTCATATTGTGTCAAATTTCAACTTCACATTTGCTCTATAGGATCCTACTAACTCTTTTACCTCTTATGCACCATAGATCTACTTCTATATGAATGAATGTATAGAATTGATCTTTTACCAACCTAATGTATTTGTGACACTTTTCATCTTATCATTAGCATTTGACATCCATTGACTTGCTGACTCATTTCTCACCTTTAGATCTCTTCAGTATGATTGAATGCTTCTCATTGATCTACTTAGACCCACTGACCTTGTTAATTGATATATACCATTATATCTTTGTTAAGACACTTAAGACCTTTTCAATTATCAACTTCTCTCTTATGCTAACCTTTTGACTTGATGTTTACCATTAATATGATTTACATGATCAAATATTCACTATTGGATCTTAGGACCCATTCACATCTATCAGACTGATGCTTACCATTAGATATTGACCTTAGCTCCAAATATTTGGACACTTGTCACTCTTGCATTAAACCTTGGGATATTTGAATTCCAATATCTACTTCATAGAGCTTAAACTTGATGTCTGCATGCATGTTTCATTATGTAAGTCTAAATTTAAATCTTTATATCTCGAGATAGAAAGCTCATCAAGATATGAAATATGCATAAGATGATCTAGGCATGAAAAAATTCACGTCCATGAAATATTTTAGCCTGAGAGGCTCCCCAAGTGAATTTATTAAAATGTACAATCAAGATGACTAGTTTATTTATGTATGATGAGATTGTGATGGTCTGGTTCTTCTAGACTTGTGCAAGAACTTTCAAGACCTAAAATGAGTTTTTGAGACTTATGAAAACTATTTTATGTCCATGAAATATTTTAACACCATGAAAACCTATTGGATCTTCTTCCCTTACAAATCTAGACCTATCTCAAGACTTATCTCTCAAAGATAAAAAAATTTCACTTTAAGCTTGGTTAAAGTGTTTCAAAATCTTTATAAACAATATGAGATATTTGGACCACTCATTCCATTCATAACTCTTTCTTAGCACATATATCTAGGTGAAAGCTTTATATGTATGCAAAAATTAGCCAATAAAAATTACCCATCCCAGTCAATGGGATCCATCTCAAGAATTATCTTTACTAATTCTTGTATAGTTTGTAAATAAGTAGATTAGAAATTTTTAATTTCCCGAAGTGCCTTACACACATTATCTTAGAATAACTTTTTTTTCTCCAAATGCTTACATGTAGTGTTCTACTTAGCTTAGGTATTTTACTCTAAATGCCTTTGGCATAGTTATTTTATTTTTTTTGGAGGATCTCAACAAGAATACACATCCATTACATTTAAGAACAAGTGACTATAATTTTCAATGACTCTATGCCCAGTGGATTTATTTTAAGGCTATTATATTCTTGTCAAAAAGGTAAGTATCCCATAGAGGTCACCAAAAGTGTTGACTTTATAAGTCACCCCTAGCTTGCTCAGAACTCAAAAGGATCCTATAGAAGCTTTTGATGCTTGAAAGTGTCAAATTTTTTAAATCAAGCCATGCATATATGCCTCCCATATGTGCATATGCCTAAAGAAATCATTACAGATCCATGAATTGACTAAGTGTCAACTTACATTCACAAGGATTTTACAATTCATGCACCATGTAGGGATCCTCCATTGCATAAGTTGAATGGTTCATAGGTTCAAATGTATAAAGCACCCAATTTTTAGATAGCATAGGAAGAAGTGCATAAAAAATCATTCCATTCCACTTTTGCACTCTCATAAATTATAGGATGAAATTTATGCTATGAACATGCGACTTCATAGATTGATATGTTCCTCAAGTATAAATCAAAGAATTGAGAAGACTATTAAAAGTGGGACTTGGAAAAAAATAGTTAAAATATACAAACCCCGCTTAATAATTCTACATATGTACCCTTTACCAACTTGTAGCTCACTATACATTCTAACAATGCATCCTTTAGTGCATAGATATTCTTAAAAGGTATAAGATAATGTTTCCCATTAGATGAAAATCAATGATGTGACAATTCAAGAGAGACCCATATAGTGATTCAAAAATGGGAATAAAATATAAATAGGTAGTTGGAAAAGTAGTTGAGAAGCATTCAAGGCATTCAAGGCCTTGCTAAGATAAGTAAATGTAGAAGTAGATATCAGACATAAAAATATGATCACATGGCACCCCTTTGACTATTTCAAAGATCTTATACTCTTAGACATTCACGTGGATCCAAAAGAATCCTACCACCAACTCCTAGATCTATATTGTTAGGCATAATTTAAGAGGAATGGACATGGTGACATAATATAATTAAAAGATAGTATTTACCACCCCAAGGAGTGCATTAATTACAAAATTCTTATTCCCTTATAAAATTTTGGTTTTTCATTATAATAAAGGTTGACATTTTTAGGCAACCTCACACTACCAAAATTTTCCCTCCAAGAGTACTTCTATCTATTGGACCTTAAATTTTAATGAGTTTTATTTCACCTCCCTCTATTATTATCATCTCATGTGTGATATTTATGTTTTTTGACACTCATAAATGGGTAATGTCTACCCCTCTCATCATTTTACATCCATAGCACTTATGTGTGGAAATTGGAACTCGCTTGTAGGTTATATCTTTTACACATTTGGGTCTATATAGACATTGTTTGTGGATCATTTGTCATCCCTCTTAGTGTTATGTTGCATTATTACCTCTATACAAAACACTTATGCATTTAAGGTGTCCATGGTATAATTTATGTGATACTACCTTATCCTCTCAGATTTGTAGTGTGTCCACAATAGTAGGAGTGTTTGATCTATTATTGGTGCATCATCTTTTACTGCTCATCAAATTCTTACCTATTCCCTCTATTTTCCCTCAAAATCTTAGGTTTAGGTTAGTGGTATAGTTACCTTTATTCTCTTTAGGTTTTTACATTAGTCTTAAATTAGGTACACTTACAATAGAATAAATCTATCCTACTCCATAGGCTCTTCCCAAGGAGCACAAGGGTCCCACACCTTCGGGATGTTCCCATCATTATGATGAGACAACTGATGCTCTATGCTTTTAGGTGAGTGATAACACTTACATACATAGTGTTAAATACTTCTGTACCTTATAAAGACATTCATGCACTATATAACATCTATGGGTACATGTTTTGAATGACCACATGACCTATAAGAGAGCTTGTATGTGGTCATTCAAAAGAAACCTCTTATAGACAACTTTCAAAAGATTATTTTCTTCCAAAATCTAACTATTCTACCCCTTGTTACTAATAGAGATAATGACTAGGGGAATATTTAGCTTCTCCTAACTTGTATAGATATGGAACAGTGTGACAAAATGTTTCCCACCTATTTTTTCCTTTAACTATTAAAAAACTCTTCATTTGGCCATTGTAAATGATGAGTGGTGGTTAAAAAAAACTTTCAATGTTATAAATTGGTTACATAAGGCCTTTTGGAAGGTGTATCAACACATACAAACATGATGTCATCATTTGATGTTAGATGACTTAAAGAAGACATCTATCTAAGATATAAACCTTCACATTTGTTATTTTATATTAAGTGTCATTTCAACATTGTAATGAAGAAAAAGACTTTAACAATAAAATACCTTAATCTTATCAAAATTATATTAAATATTCCAAATTTATTGAAAAATAATGTGATAAACTTACTAGTTTTTCTTATTTAACCACTTTGATCATCTTTAGACCATTTTTATTCATTGAAGGTTTACCACCTTGTCTCCTTGAACAATCTTCTTCATGGACTTGATTTCCATTTAACATTAACTTTTTCAAAATTACTTTAAAAAATTTTAAACACATGATTAAGTATTATAAATATTGACTCTTTGATGGAAAAATAAAGTGACTTGAACCCACTAATTATTAGACTATCATAAATGACTTGAAAGCTATCAAGAAAGACACCCTACCTAACATCCCAGATCATTAATGACCAAGAAAAGACCTTCGTAATGGATATAAAAAATTTAAGGTCAAATACATCAAAATTTTAATGACTCTCATTTATGATGGCCAAATTTTGTCTAAAATATTTGGAAACCTCCTAGGATTGCATGTTTGTGATACATCTAGACTAGTGGCGTTGACAATCCATTAGGTTATGGGTTTCATGAATGCATCTTGAATTGAAGGAAAACTGAAAACTAGACTTGAAAACAACCTTGAAAAAAAATATAAATAAAATCAATCAAACACAAACCACACACAAATGTGTCACAAGACACTTGAAGGAAATAAAACCACCAAAAACAAACAAGAAACATATGCACTAAGCACTTAGAAAAAGCAAACCTACTATACTATGTAAAAAATTAGAAATTTTACCTTAATACAATGGATTCAAATCTATCCCATTGAATTGGATAATTAACTCTTTTCCATAAAACCTTATAAGTTTAAAATCATTATGTTCTTTGTAACCAATGATAATATAGGGCACACTCCACAATGTGTCAAACTTGGTATGTTTATCATATTTGGCCCTATCTTAATCCCATTTCAACATAGGATCTTCCACTTGTTATGTTCTTGAAATAACCCTCTTATCAAAGGTATTATTTAATTGGGATTGGTGGTATTCCATGGTGTACATAGTATGATTTTTATATCTTTTAAAGCCATCAATTTAGTCAATCTTATCTCCATAGGATCACTCTCCATCATTTCAAGCTGATGAGCTAGTTCAAGAGCTGGTAGTTCAATAGAGATAGGTAGCTTGGATTATCTCCCATATACAATCATTTATGGTGAGTTTATAATAACCTTCTTTGGGGTGATCCTATTATCTCATAGAGATATCCTCAACTTAGTGTGACAAGCTCTTTTGATTTTCCTCTATTGTTATTTTAATAATTCTAATCAAGTTCTTATTATTGGAATAATATAGCCCATTACTTTGAGGGTATTAATTAGAGTAAGAACTTAGATAAATACCATTCATAAAATCCCAATCAATTATTCTTACGCCACCAAATTCTAAAGCATTATTAGAAATTATTATTGAAGGCACTCCAAATCTAGTCACTAGGCTTTCATAGAAGTTAAGAACTAAGTTTTCACTAGCCTCCTTCTGAGCTATGACTTCCACCCACATTGTAAAATAATCAGTGGATGTAAGCATCCATTTATGGCTAGAAATTTAATGTGGATTTATCACACCCATTAAATCAAGACCCTAGTTCATGAATGGATAGTCTACCTGAATAAAATTAAGAGGAAGGGATGTGAGCCTTTGTTTACCTATAGATAATGCACAAATTTAACACCTTATAAACCATGCATAATAGTCCTTGAATAAACTAGGCCAATAGTACCCATATCTCATTAATTTTATAGTTATTGTCTTAGGTGCAATGTGGCCTTCAGCTAGTCCATCATGGAATTATGCTAATAGCTTATCAATCTGACTAGTTTTAATGCATCTTAGTAACATATCATTACAATATCTCCTAAAAATAACTCTATACATAAGAACATAGGGTATATATTGAAATATAATGTATCCTCTCTTTTACCTATCCAAACTTATAGGATACTCACCTATTTACAAAAATATTACCATGTATTTTGTCTAACTTAGAGAGATAGAAGGTAAAACTATAATATGATCATATTAAAGTGATAAAATAAACTCTTTTTCTTATTTATGGTCTATTTCCAAGTTTTCACATATCCCTCTCCCTCTTACCAATTTAGTGGCCTTAATATCCACATCATACTCCATGACTTTAGTTAATAATCTAGCCCTCTTCTCATTCAAATACTTAATCAAAATGAAGTATATTATACTTGGGTGGCACACCATGACATGAATATTCTTACTATACACCATATACCCAAACTTCTTGAGGATCTTTATTATCGACAACACTTACTTCTCAATAAATGTGTACATTTATTCATACTCTTATAACCTTTAACTAAATAAGGTAGTGGGTTGCTTAATACCTTCTTTATTTTTTTGATTTAACATATATGAAATGGTGTTAATGTTAACAAAGGCATACAAGAATAAATCCTTAGATAAATTAGGGTTAATCAATATTGGTGATTATGTAATGGCTTGTTTTATGGCCTCAAAACTATTTTTCCTTTGTTATTATAAATTAGGCTTGATGTTTATTCAACATAGCTATAAAAGGATTCATAAGGTTATCAAAACTAGGTATAAACCTCAAAATGTTTTTTTCCAAAAAAACTTTGCAAACATTTCTTATTTTTGGGCAAAGATAAAGCCAATATGGCACTCACCCTTTAAATATCTATAGTAAACCCATCCTTAGAGACAATATGGCCTAATAAATTATCTTCATGAATTATAAAAATACATTTCTTGGGGCTTATAGAGATTCCATATTTCCTACACCTATCAAAACTTAATCTAAGATGAGCTAGATGATCACTAGAATTTTTAAATCAAACCTTGATATCATTAAGATAAAATAACACCATTTTATCGATCAAATATTAGAAAGACATATCCATGGCTATTTGAAATGTATCCCCTATATTAAACACCCAAAATGACATTATCTTATAGGCATATGTGCCCCATTTAATATTGAAGGCTATTTTATACCGATCCTCTTCTTTCACCAAGACTTGGTTGTAACATGAATAGCTATCCAAGAGAGAGAAACATTGAAAACCTGTAACCACTTGAAGTATTTGATCCATAAAAGGTAAGAGATAGTGATCCTTAAATGATACCCTATTCAAATCTCTAAAATCCACACCTAATCTTATCTCTCCACTCTTCTTTCTCACATGAATTAGGTTGGAAACCTATGAAGAGTACTTGATAGGGAAAATGGTTTTTGATTCTATCAACTTGGTTGGCTTTTTTCTCATTATCATCTCAACTTTAGGATTTATGGGCCTTTGTATTTACATAACATGTTTAGAATTTGGATAAAGTTTTATAGTGTGTTGGGATACTATGGGATCAATCCTCTTAATATCATTATATTCCCAAACAATGACATTAAAAAATTAGCCACATAAACAAATAAACACATCTCTCTTAGATGAAGTACATACCTTTCCAAGCTTTAGGATCTTATCCTTGAATATGGCCACCTTTTCATGATGTTCCTGTTTGGTATACATGCTTACTTTATCTCTTCTCATTTGGTCACTTTCATTGTTTATGTTCAAAAGAGTAACCATCCCTTTGGGAATCTTATTAGACCTTAATTACATAAATTGGCCTCCATATTAGTGCTAAAATTTGGCCTAGTTTTTAAAAAAGAACTCATCCTATTATTGTAAAAAACGTGATATTTGTTTGTCACAATGAAACATTATCTAATTGACATCATTATCCAATATTTATTGCCTTACTAACAACATGATATATGGATGAATTTGAGTTCTTGACATTATTGGTGATCTAAAATTGTGATCCAACTAAAGCTAACCTATCAACATGTTGATTATCTTCCCTTGGAACATATTAGATGTTGAAGGTCTCAAAATCTTCAATAAGGTCCTATAATCTATGCTTTTAGGACTTCAAAAATATTTTTTTGGAAAAAAATAATAATAGACACTAAGACCATCCTCTTCAACACCTCTATATGGGTCATAATCTTGATTTCATACCTCCCACTCATCAATGAAGAGATCTAAAATGTCTTCAAGAGGAAAAATTGGTTATTGATCACTAGGATGATCCTCTTCATAAATGATGGTGAAAATTACATTGTACATGTTTTTATTTTAAGGATATAAATGAAAAATATAAATAGGCTTATATCTGGTGGTAACTTTGGTGCCATATCTAGTCCTAAAAGCCATGTATGACCAATCAATGATAATTCACTTCTAATCTTGGTGGTGAAATATATTGACAAATAAAGAGAAACATATGCTGGAAAATACACTATAACCACATCTTGAGATATGGATAAATTAGGAAAATAAGGAAGATTAAGGTTTAAACCTTTTATTACACCTACAATCTTAGTATTTAAACCATCTAGTTATAATACACCTCTAGAATTGGGCTCATACTTTAGGACTAACTTATAAACTATTTTTTTGGGAATCATCGAGATAATTACCCCACCATATATCATAAAAATATGTAGTATAAAATACCCAAATATCATTAAAACATAAAAGGTAGGTGTTTTACCATCTTTGCTTAACTACCCATTAGAAGGAGTAGGATTGTTTATGAAAACTTACCCTTAACTTCTAGCTAGTGTCTTTGCAAGGATAAACTTTTAAAATTTATCTTAAATCATATCTATTTGATTAGGAAGAGATAATTTATGCCACTTAGGAAATGTTACATTCAACTTATTTATTTGATCTATAATATTGATGCAAGAGCTGCTAGCTCTTGGCTATCCTCTAAGAGCTGTCATATTATTTTTTGGCTACATATTTTAGTGAATGAAATTAACCTTAACATTATAATTTATATAAGTTTATTGATAATTTTTTATATAAATTAACATTGATTTTTTCTTGATACATATAAGGCATGGTTTTTTCACTTTTACCCATCTCTTGAGTATCATCAATTATGCTCCTCTTAGACCCTGTACTGGCTACAATAGGAACATCATTAAATTTACTTATCCTTTCCAATTTATTGATTGTAAAACACTCTTTATCTTTCCAATTAACTAATTTAACATTATATTTTACTTGTTTTCCACCTATCATAACCTAATTTAAAACTTTAGTTTGTGTCATAAATGGAATGGTTCTATTTTGTGCCATACAAACTTGAGTAAACACTTCACTTTGACTAGAGGGTTGATTAGGGGGTTGATCCCATTGAGAATAATATTAATTCTCTTGAAAATTTTTATTTTATTAGGTACCAAGGCTATATAAGTAGAGGAAACATTAGGATTATAAAAACTGTATGGTTTGACATTGGTAAATTTCCCTTTCCCTTGAGAATTACCTTGGAAAGGTAGCATATTGGGCTGATATGATTTATTTGATTGGTATGGATCTTGATAAGGTATAAAGGGATGGATTTTTTTCCTTTGATACAATTCTATAACCTTGTTTATAAGGGTATTAATTAATCCTTCAAAATCATTTTTTTATTGGTTGACTAGGAAAAACCAACTTGTCACCTACCAATGTAGGAATGGGAGCAAGAGTGGGAGTAGGAGTATATATATCAAGAAATAATGGAATGGGAGTCTTTGTAGATATATTTATATACTATATGGTATTAGTATAATATTTTATGTTAAGGTCATAGTATTTTATTAAGATCTATCCTCCCATAGATTGTATCATAATAGCTATATCATTATTCAATTATTTGAGATAGTAGAGGAATTCATAATTAGGAGTGGATATCACAAGAATTGGGATCATATCCCATGTCTTTTAGAACCTATAATTTATGTCTCACATGAATTATTATGGGTATATCTTAATAATAGTCAATTGATTAGCTAGTGACATATGGTCACTCTTGTCTTCAAACCTCCTACTAAACCTATCTCCCAATTCATCCCATGTGTTAATTGAATCACAAGATAAAGTCCTATACCAATCCAATGATTTTAATTTTAAATAAATTTAAAATAAACTAATAGATAAATTATCTTAGGTTACATTATGGATATTACAAAAGTTAGCCATATTTATTATATGTTCAATGGGTGTAATAATGCTCTCTCCACTAAAATATGGAACAATGTTGAGGACTGTCATAGGGATTTCATCATATTGGTCAAATTATAAGGGATACCCAACACTAAAGGGCACAAAATTAATATTTATATCCATATTTATAACCTTAGGAGAGCTTGGAATATATGGTAAATGAATTTTTCTTCTATGTGTCTTGGTATAAGGAAGAGTATGGAAAAATCTCTTTCTTTTGACTAAAAATAAACGGAATTCAATGAAATAAATAGGAATAACTTTGTACCTTGACATTTTTATCACCTTTGGCATGAAATATAGGTTTATATTCTGCAACCAAAAGTTAAAACTTTGTTTGAGTTGCTAAATGCTACATTAAGGAGGCTATTACAACTACAAATCTACCAAGACCAACATCAATCTTGGAAAACCTTATTAAAATTCAGTCCCACCAAGCATAATATAACTATTATCTATCTAATTTTCACCCTTAGGAAGTTTTTTAAAGACTTATTAACTAGATGATAGCATGGTAAAAATTCTAGGTTGTGGGTGACCTACTTAATGGATTAAACCTCTAGTTTGGGCTATATCCCTTAATGCTTCACCCAAACTTTATAAAAAAACTATCTCACTTGAAAATAAAATGGTTGGAAATGAAATAAAATTAGTAATAAAAAATTTAAGTGATGTACCAAAGATAGAGTCCTTAACTTTCTATTATTTTCACCATGAAGATACCAATTACAATCTAATTTTCATAATTTCAAGGTAGCTCTTACCACACTAGTGTTTCTATATGAAGGATATGGATGTTTTAATAGATAAGGTGATCAATAAATAGGAATAATATAGACACAAATGAATTTTCAACACTTAAACTCTGTTAACCATGTATTACACATCATATGACCTATGGAAAAGAAACTAGCTTACATAGATGCATGAAAAAAGAAGCACAAATACATGGAAGTAGTCTCAATATCACAAAAAATTAATCAAAAAGTCATTAAATATCATTGAATGCAATATTAAAATGATAGAAATCAGTTTGAATTACTTTCAAATGCAATTAAAAGTCTTAAAATTGGCATGGCTTTGATATAACCAAGTTGAGGATACATTCAGTGCCTTTCAAGGCTTCATTTATAGATGAATTATAATAAAAAAAAAGAGTAGGGCAAGAAAATAAATTCATGAGATGCCTATCATGATAAAATTAGTTAAAAAAATAGATAAATAATGACACCAAGCTTACAAAATATGTATTTTCATCTTCCTTTTTGGCCTTATATGACATGTGTTAGATTAACTCTTCTCAAGGGTGGCATAGGAGGACTTCATGATATTTTAGATGCTTTCTCAATCATAAATCTTCAAAGAGTTACACATATGCCTCTTGAGGGAAGTTAAAATAAACCTTATCAACATTTGGCATGGTTGGGAAGCTTCTACACCCACTCTCTCTCTTTGCAATGCTTCGTCATCACATGAAATTTGTATTTGTTGACAATAGTGACTAATATTCACAATATCTCTTGCTACCAAGGCTATACTTTGTATGTATACTCTAATTTTATGTTTTAGATACCTCCATCACAATGTGTTGTTTATTTTAGGTCTTATATTAGGTAATAGAACCTCTGTTCAAACACTACAAGTCACCTTACAGTTATAGTACTCACACTTGTTTGGTAAAGGATAGTTTGAGACATTTATGTATTAAATATCTAATGACCTTGGGGTTAAGAATGGTTTTTATCCCTATTAAATGACTTATAAGACCTTACATATGTATTACTATATGCTCAAAAATATGTTTTGAAAGTCATTTGAGCTCAAGTTCTTGCAACATGTTTTCACTTTACTCTTTTGATGCAAGATGAGTCACATCTCTTCATTGAGGTTTAGTGATCAACTTAAATCCTGAATTATGACTCTAGAAGATTTTTTAATTATCTAAGCATGATGATAATGTATACACATTTTCTTTAAAGTTTATCAATTATTTATTCTCTATATGTTGCAAGAACCCTTTGAGTCTCAATCTCTATGAGTGCATGCCTTAAGGGGTGCATTAGGAAAGGGGTGGGCAAACCATTAGTGCTTTGTAAGATTATTATCCCTTTACTACCAATTGTTATCATTCCAACAAAATCCTAAAATCATTTCCCTTAGATTTGCCTCCTATTTTCACCCTCTTCTAGTCATTTTCCACCTTCATTAGCCCTTTTCTAGCCTTAAATCCTATTTTAGTAGTCTATAATACAACATCAAACCCATCGACCCTATACTCTAATTGACAAAACTCATTTAGATTTTTTGTCAGCCCTTGGTAGACCTAATTTATTTTTATCAATAATGATACAAATTTTATTGGGTTGACTCTATCAGCTAAACTTTTGGAAAGGACTAGGGTTACATTTATCTATATAAACACATCCATTTCACCATTGTTAGAGAGACAACAAGAGTTAATTATTCATTTATGCTTCTTTACAATCTACTCTTCCATAATTATACTTAAGAAGTCTTAGTTTAGGGTTTATAATTTGAGAATAATCTAGTAATGTAGAAAAGTCTTGGATGCTTTGGCCTTTCTTAGTGATCCTTACAAACCACAACAACCTCTTGTGAAGCACCTTTGGTGAAGGGAGAGATTGAGTCTCGATAGGTTCATCTTCAAGGTAAGTATCTCTAAATTTTCTCCTCACTTTTATAAATAGAAGTAGCATAAGTAAGGGATTTTTAATATATTTATATCTCCATTATTAGAGTCTTATCTATATATAATTTAAATATGATTCTCTTATTCTTGTTTACTTTTATGTTTACTAGCTCCGTTTTGTGCTACAAGATTTGGTGAGCACTAGATTAGACTTTTAATTTACTTATTATTTTATTGAATATGAAAACATAATACTTATTTTAAATCAAATATCACAACATATATAAGGTTTACCAAACCTACTCTAATATTTGGACAACATTGGAATACCTCTAGGGTTGTGGGTTGCCTATAGTAGAGGTAGACCTCTATGTTTAAGGGTTAGCTCCCTAAATTGACCTTTGAGTGCTTATCACCTATACTAACTGATTGGTTTGATGAAAATAGGTATAAATATGCATTAAATTAAAATCATACAAGGGTTTGATACACTATAAATATCTCCATAATATCATCATACTCTTGTACTAAGAGAAATGACCTACAACACTAGCTTCCAAATCCTAGAATACTCTATCATTAGTATCTCAAATGGAGGTGATATGCATGAAATATAATAAAGGTAAGTAAATAAAGATTATTTTTAGAAACTAAGGCTACTTTTACACTTGAAAATAGGCCCATGTACTTAAAAACACTTCATATGACATGCTAGAGTGGAATTACTTGCATCAAACATGGAAGGATTGAGAGAAAGTAAGGATGGCTATAAATCACTTATATATTCTCTATACATCTCTTCACACAGTTTTAAAATATGGTTTATGAAATCAAAACTAATTTAATTATTATTCAAAGTAAAATTACAATATCAAACTATCAAGGTTTCACCAAACTGTGGAACAAGAATACAAGAGCCAAAATGGCTAACATTTATATAATATGAATAAGGAGAGAGAATAATGAATCTCAAGAGTCTCAAGAACAAGTGTAAAGTTAATAGAGAGAGTTAAATTTTTAGGATAATGAATTATGAAATAGACCATGAAAGGTCTCTTTTGACAAATGTACCTCACAAGCATCAAACTCCCTAAAACTAACAAAGGATATTCTCAGCTAGTTTATTAAAACTACCTTCATCATTAGGCCTCTCTTGAGTGATCCAAACTATAATAGGGAGAGATGAAACGTGTAATATCAATGAGGAGTTATAAAAAACCTACAACCATTATTATATGTGTCCTTAACTCATGGCCTTCTTTTGGATACTTGTTTTCACCATCTGCAATCACCATCACTAGATTTATAAGTTTGTCTTCACATTTGGAACAAAAATGGCCTTCATTTATTCAATAAAATCCATGTACTAGGTTATAAAATACATATTAATAACCCCCTTACATTCTAATCCATGATTCAAACCTTAAAAGGCCCCTAATTAGACTTATCACTTTCTCACTTGATAATTAATCTTCATTTTCATTGTCTATCACAGACTGCCTAAAGTGAATGACTTATAATATGTGTATATGTGCCTATATTATGTGAATAATGAACATTAATATTTAAATTATGTCCCAATTGACCTTACCAATTGATTCTACTCCTTCAACTCACATCTAAACCTACAAAACACATAAAATATGTCATGAAAGCCTATTTTATACCCTATTCATACAAGTAGGGTACCAAAAAACTATATTGGATAGATCTTGAGACCATATTACTAAATACCAAAACAATTTCTAGGTCATATTATCTCTCCTAGATGCACCTTTACTTAATTCTTTCTAATCGGGTCCAAAGCAAGGGTTTTAACATGTTTTAGTCCTTAGGGATTGTTCATAAAAAACAAACATTTAATCCAATAATAATTAATACTAAAGGAAATTTTAAGACCATATTAAAATTTCCAAAATAACTTGGGTCACCATGAAATTGATCCATATTGGTGTGATCATCTATAGATGGCCTATCAAACTCCTTAAGTGTATTCTACATACCCTATGATAGGTTTGAGCCAAAAATGACTTTCTTGTAATTGTTATATATAACTTAATGGATATAAATCACCTTATATCTCCATATTAAGGTCATCAAATGTGTAATAATGTTCATCTTTCCTTGGAAGTGAGATTTAACCCTTTATGGCTTTAGGCTTAGTTAGGGCTTAATAGGCCTGACTATTCTTTTATGGGCTTAGGCCTCCATTTGAATGCTAATGTTTATTTCATATCCCTATATACCTTTTTAAAAATGAAATAAAATTATTCACAACCTCTTTTAAGTGCTCCAATACTCCTATCTCATCCCCTTATCCTATTCATGTCAAACCTGTAATTACTTTGTTTCCTAGAATGCCCTCTATTTGAGATAGAATAGATGGAATATCCCCTATCTAATCCACCAATATTAAGGTACATGAGGCTCATGAGTGTCTTATATAATTAATTTCAAGGTTGTATCACCTTTATAGGGCCTTCAAACTTAATAATATTTAAAATAAACTTGTATGATAAGACTATGCAGTGTATTGAGTAATTTGTAAGGATATAGCTATAAGACAATACCCTTACCTTATTTAATTTCCTCTAAAGAAAACATGATCTTGAACCTAACACTATTTTATTTATCTAATCATGTTCAATTCCTTTTTCAACCTTTTCCAACTCCAACTTTCACTTATCTCTACTTGCCTAGCTTGGCTAGTAGACTATGATTATGTTATTCACTCAAAAAGAGGATATACTTTTAGGTGTCCTCCAATGATATAATTTGTATCTCATGATTCAAATTATCATTTAGGTTATTTAACTCATTTCATACTTTTTTGGGCTCTAAAAAATTATGCATTGGGTTTTTCCAACGTTCAAACTACTTACTCCAACTACTATCATACTACAACCAAACTATAGGTGGTCATCATGAGAGCCAAAAGGGGTAGTTTTCCATGTTGAAAAATGGATATTTATACCCTATGTTCTTCATTTTACATTTTACCTCACATTGATAATCAAACATATCCATAACATGCTTAGGATTTGAGCTAATACCCAAACTTATCATGTTTTATTATGTTACTAGTCTTCAATCAGCCTACAAGTGTACTCTTTTAGAACAAAAGAGACCCCTGTAGGTGGTTTTTGGAAAATGAAAACTTGTAGTTTATGGTTTGGGATATTTTTAATTTCATTAGATCACTTATCATATAAATGAAGTCTCTTTTTTATCAAGTAATGCTTCTATTGTATCTTGGTGCATCGAAAGACCATATGAACCTAAAACACTGTAGAGAATATTAGAATTCTATAGTGAAATAATGCATGAGATGGAGGCCTCATCTAAATTACTTATCAGGACCAAAAACTCATTCTATTTGGTCAAGTACTTGCTCTTATGTTTTAAATTTATGATATAACATTTGGTCTTATGTAGACCTTAGGACATTTTATTGTGAGAAGATAAAGGACAAAGCAAAGACTCTATTTTGAAAAAATTAAGGTAACATATCCCTGAAGTAACTTCATCAAATTGTGTACATAGGCTTCAAGTCTATTTGTCACTTTATGGCTCCACCATGGATACCATGAAATTATACATGTTCTAAAATACCCATGAAATTCTATAACAAGTTCAAACACTTGCACTCTGATCTCTCAAACCTCTATGGAGCTACTTGTAGATGTACATCAGTTCATTGACTATGTTCATTAGAGAATTGGTTGTCACAACCAATCCTAAACCATATTAGATATCTCAAAAATGTTAATTTTACCTCAAGAAACCTCTCACCACCTTGAAACCTTCATGTTTGACCATCATGACCATGTACGGATCTTCTTTTACTTGCTTTTAGGTGGGTGTTTGTAGGAAACTAACTATACATGAATATGGCTAGTTTTTTTTACCAAGTGCTAGTATTGAGACTAAGATTTGAAAAGGAATATGATAAACATGATCATGAGGAGCATGAAACATCAATACACCTTTGATCTGAAATATAAAACATGAAAAATAACTCCACTACTAAGGAAATCTTATCTATAGACTATGATAGTGTCCTTCACTAGCTAACTGAGGTGGTTTTGCTCATAAATTATCCCCTACACATGAAATAAAGGATGAAAACCATGAGATAATAAAAACACAATATTAAACACCATGTAAAATGCTTGGTTTGTATGGGATATCTCAAAAAAATAGGAAACCATGAGGTGATGGGGATGAGTATGTAGAAATGAGTGGCAGACTTCCATAACAAAGGTTTATAGAACTTGATACACTAATCATGGAAATATATCCATGAAATTGAAGAAGACAAAGGGTAATATCTCCCACCAAGTGCATTTGACTTGATTCAACTCCTGTTGGCTATATCATCAAAAAATTGGTTGACCAATTTTGCTTACCTAAGAGAGTGATTGAAGAATGAAATAGTTTTTTGCCATTTTTGAGATTTTAAAGAGTGACCAAGTGTGAAAATGAGCTCAAAGGCCTTGAAAGGTCATTATATAAGTCTTCCACATATGAAATATATGCTTTACAATCTGTGTAAATACCCAAACTCTCTCTAGCTACTTGATTTTCTTCTTCTAATGCTACTCTTACATTTTGTTAGTTATTAAATAGTATGTTATGACTTCCACTAACACATGGATGTTAAGAGCCACTTTTGAAAACTTTTATATAATACTAAATTGTACAAACTTTATAAATGACTCAAATATGACCCCTAAAATGACATAAGACTAAAGATGAATGTGATAAAGCTAATGACACATCAAATAGCCTCACTAGGACCATGATACACCCTATTACACCCTATAATGCCCGTATATCAAGTTTTTAACTATAAGGGTTGACTTATTTTGACTTGTGATCAAAATAATTAATAGGACCTAGTTAGGGTTATTGCATAGTTTTGCTTGAATGGAGGCTTTGGAACCCTCCCTAGTGATATTATTGTGGTAAGAGATCTCTTAGATAGGTCTAGTGGATCTATCTTGGTCATGAATTTAAATATATAATGTATCAATAATTAAAAGTGTAAGTATGATTTATCCTATCCAAGCTAGTATTGATTTATAAATCAGTTGCATTTCCCATTACATACGTTTTGGTGAACCCAACATGAATCTAACCCTTACAAGTTTTCTTTCATGCCATAATTTTTTTCATTTTATTATATTTTTCCATATTTTTAGTATTTTATCAAACCAATCTATATAGTTATAACTTTATGTGCATATGTTTAACACATAGTCTCTTCAAAATGACTCTATCACATCTGTGTAGGTCTTCATCAACTACAAGTTACTAAATAGTATAGTTCAACATAATATTCTTATTCATTTATAGATTAGCATAAACTATCAAATAGGTCAACTTTATTAGTCAATTATTTCTACTAGCATATAGTTCAACAGACACTATTCAATATGTTGACTTTATTCATTATTATTCTTTAGCATACAAGGTTTTGAAGAACTTGGTCAAACCATTCAAACAAGTTTATATATTTTTCAAGTATCAACTAAAGCACTATAGCATAAAATTTTCAAGATAAAACATCTTTAATCAAACCAAGGTTCCATTCTTTTCTCTCTCTATAATTTCACTTCTTTCTTTAGTTCTATTTTTTCACAAGTTATAAGTCTTCAAAACTCCAACCCTAAAGTTAACCAGGTTGACCTAATAAATTTATTTTTGTAGTCTGTCTTCTATCTAAGAGACATAGTCAACCTGTTTGAATCTATTTTTAAAGACCTTGCTTCTTTAAAACAATAGTGACCTAGTCAACTCTATTATGTATTATTTTCATATAATGTTGCCTAAATCAACTTTGTACTATTCTTAATCAAGGAATTAATATATATATACTATTAATTAATTCACATTTATTTTCATGATTAGAGAACTCACATAGTCAAAATAGGTGTTTTTTTAAATTATCATTTTAGTTACACCATTTTAATCTTTTGTACAAACTACCAAATCACTTAACATTCGAATTCATTTAAACATTTGTCTTCTTGAGGCCCAACTACTTGGATTTCATCACCAAGGTGGAAGTTAATTTGGTTTTCTAGCCAAGTGTAAATACATAGTTAATGGTATATATTGATAAATCACCCAAAAATCTTATTGTTATGAGAATGTGAAGTGAGGGGGTATGCCCCAATACCAATCTAGTACCATTGCCAATATAGATCCCTTTCATCCCAAACATCTTGAAACCAAATTTAGACTACTTTTTAGTTCCCTATTTCAGCCAACTTTCATATCACATTAAAATCAAAACATTTTAATAATCTAATAACACTTAGGGTGACCAGTTAGTTAACTTTTAATTCTTAGTTGTTTGATTTCTCTTTGATCATTATGTGTTTTATTTTAAAACTTGTATTGACCAATGTTAGTGGAAGGTTTGTATTGTGTGCCCTAATTGAATCAATCACACTGATCTAATTATTTGTGTGCTTTTTTCATTCTTGATTGAAATTGTCTTTTAAAATTTTCCCTATTTTAGAAAATTATCATCTTTTTCAATACACTCTCTTATAGACTATTTTCCACCTTCTTATCTATAGTACACAATCCACCTAAATGATTGTTTATTCCTATCTCTTTGTTTTATTCCCTATCTATAAGTATATAATCGAGCCATATGATTATGTACTCTTTTCAACATATATCTAAGAAGTAATTTGTTGACCTAGTCAATTATGTACCTATTGGCCGATAATATCCCTTGTTAGTTGACCTTGTTCTTTATCTAGCTAACTTTATTCTTTGTCTAGCCAACTCTATTCTTTGTTTGGATGACTATATACCTGATTCTCCTTCTTCTTTCCTAAATTTTATTTCTTTTATCAAACATCATGAAATCCCCCATCATAATCTTCTTAAATAACCTAAATCTATTTAGATACTATATAGGGTGATCATTTCTTCCTTTCTTTACCTCCTATGAGAATATTCCCTCCTTGAGTACTTCTTCCCCTCCCTCATCTTTAGATTACAACATGGTTCAAATTAATCCTCAAGATGAGGTAAGTGGAACATATCCTTTTTGTGCCTATCAAGATAATTCCCATCTTCAAGAATCTCATCACAATGTGGGAGTAATTGACACAAGTATATCTAACAATCCCACAAGTAATCAACATCCTAACAACCCTCCCCCTAATACTAATTTGAGAAGTCTTCTTACAAACACCAACCCACCAATTGATACAACCCAAATTCTTTCATCAAAAGTGCAACAAATCAACATAATACAAACATATAACACCTCTAAAATGATGCAACTACAACATCATTTGATCAACATGGATAATCAACCTCTCATTATTCTTCCTCAAGATAACTAAAAATTTATTCCTCCACCTCTTATAGATGCCATGGGAAATGTCATCCCCCAATCTATCATGAAAAAAAAGATGCTTCAAAACATAAAAAATTAACCTTTGTCCCATTTCATTATTTCCATTTATATTGTTAACATATCTCCAATTATCAAGTATGATGGGACTAAAGACCCTCAATCTTTTCTCAATGCATTCAACAAGTTTTACAAGGAATAGATCTAAACTAATACTTTTGGCCACAACTAAACTTTTGGTTATAACTTTCACTGATGATTTATTGGAATGGTATAATAAACTTATCCAACATTTCATATGGAAACTATAGGATTTAGTTAATCCTTTGGTTAAAGAGTTTCAACACAATGATGTTCTTAAAAATTGCCTTAACCATTTCATCAATGCTAAGCAATCTCCCATTGAATCAGCTCATGATTTATCAAGTGATGGAAATATTTGGCCCATAAGGCTAATCATAACATGACTAATGATAATATATTTAAACTCTTTATAACTAACTTAAATCCTTCTCTTTAATATAAGGTTCAAACATTTTCCCCTCAAACTTTTATCAAATCGCTTGACCAAGCTAAGTATCAAGACTTCTTAATGAAGTAGTTTGAACCTAATAACAAATTACTCAAAGGTTATTTTCAACATTCCACTAATGAAATCATTGACAATACTACTCAAACCAATCTAGGTGTTTCCAAAGCTGACAATCCCCCATCTTCTCATACACCTTTACCTTTCCCATAAATGAAACAATTTTTAGTGCCCTCTAAACCATTTAATTATCCCAATAATCCTTCTAAATGGTATGAACCTAATAAAATTTAATGGTTCCACATCGACATCAATCATTCCCATGAAAAGTGTGGAGGGCATACCAAAATTATTGTCTAATATATTCTTGGCGATTCATTTAATCACGAATCCATGATTCAACTCCATCATCAAGATTACAACATTATTTCTCAAAAATGATAAGTTCCCAAATCTTCATATTCTAATAACCAAAAATATTTCTCCACATATGATTATCAATAAGCCAACAAGAATGCTTATGCCATTGATATTGAATATGATCAATATTACAATAATTATCAATATGTCAACATGGCTAAGGTCAATTATCATCAAAAAATGGGTCACAAAGATCCTATCATTAAAATTAAGAAACCATATTTGGAAGAAAAAATCCTCAAATATATTAAAACCACTCACCTATATTCATAACCTAATGAGGAACCATCTCCTTATTTCAAACCCCCAACCACTTTTATTCCTCCAAAATATAAGTTACATTCTAAAACTCATGTTGGTTATTCTTCTAAAACCAATTGGAACTTGTTAGAAGATCTCATATCCATGCATTAAAAAATTCCTCTTATGGAGTTAGTTCATACATCCCATTATTAGCGTAAGTTCCTCATACAACAATTTCAAGAAATAGAAGAACCATCTTGTGTAGATGAAGAACCACCTTCTCATGAGTCTCAAACAACCAATGTGCATACCATTAAATGGATTTGTCCTTATTTGTAACCTTCCATAGAATTCCTAGAAGAAGACATGATTAATGGTGAGATCCTATTTCATGTTGATGATCCACCCATATTCATTAAAATAGTGATTAATACCACCCTCACTCATAAAGTATTAGTAGATGAAGGATTCAATATTAATGTGACATTTTGTGGCTCATCTAAAAACTTGGTTATAATAAATTTTAACTCAATAAAATCTACCCAACATGTCATGTACTTGATAAAAATAATCAAAATCCACTTGGTTGTATTTGAATCCATCTTACAATTGGACCTAAGACTTTTTAAACTAAGCTTATGGTCCTTGATTTACTCATATCTTACAACATAATCCTAGGATGACCATGGAATCATAAAATGAGGACTATCACCTCTTCTAGTAGCCAGTGTATCAAGTTATTTCATAATGGAAAAATTTATGAATAGAGGATTATCCCAACCCTTGGAATATTCAACTTTCAAATCTTAAATCTTAATATCACGTTCACACCAGTCTAATGATTAATATTGTTCCCTTACCTAAATTCATCAACATAAATCTAGAAGTACATATCATTCTTGATGATTCATATGAAAATGAACCTAATGACTTGAAAAAATAATTAAAACACTACCATGCTACCTCCTTACATATCAAAGTGTCTTCTTACTTATTTATTTCATTGTGATCATACCATCTCCCTCATTAATAAGATCACTAATTTCCCTCCTCCATGTAATATTTAGGAAGCCTCTTATATAGAATATTCCTTCAAATGTAATTATCATGGAGTGGATAAATTATTCCAATATCATTTAATCATGTCTCCATGTAAATTTAGTAATATAGGCATTGCCACATCCAAAATTCCTCTTGAATCTCAAGTATGTACAATTTATCTAACCTATGGCTATAACTACATCATGGACCTATTTCATTCATGAGAGTTGGATGTTCAACATTATCATAAAACTTTAGCTCAAATACATGATTTCAATCATGATGTTTATACCATTTACACTAAATTTTAATTAGCACCTAAAGGTCACATACCTCTTACTAACTCTCTAATCCTTGATACTCCTTGGGTGGTCAAACAAGTCTTACCTTCTGAACCTCTAAAAATTATTGCATCATCTATACCACCTACATACCCAATCATTACATCTAATTCTTCCCCTATTAACGATGCTAACAACTCCTATCAACTTTCATCTCCTAATCCACCTACTCTTGAGATTAAATTAGATGATAAGGCCATATATGTACATCAAAAACATTTAGAATATGATCACCATGTTAATAAAAATTTTGATCTCAAAGTGGATGTCAATTATTATGGTCCTCTTCTCACTTTGTCTAGTGATGACTACATTATTTAATTACTTCATGCCCAAGAACCTTAACTACATCATCATCATAACAAACTTAATAATTTCAAGAAGAAATCCCCTTGTTTCAATAACTTTATCGCTAGCATTGATCCTAAATCAAATCCCATTTTATCTTCACCTAACACACCATATCATTTCCAATATGTAAATGTTATGCTTATCAAAGAACTACCCAAATAAAATATGCTACCTCATCATGCCCTCAACCAATTATAGTCTCTCACAAACTCACACCAATTAAACATGATGACTTTAGTTTATTCTTTGATAAATATCATGAGACTTTTTCTTGGTCCTACAAAAACATGCCTGATATTGAAATTACCATTGTGGTACATAATATCATCACATATCTCGATGCCAAACCTATATAATAAAATCAATGCAAATTTCCACTAGAAGTTTCTACTTTATGCCATGATGAAATAATTAAACTTATTGATGTTAAGTTTATAAAGCTTATGGACTATTCAGAATGGGTCTCCAATATTGTTCCTATTTGAAATAACGTCACCATGGTAATTTTCATTTGCATTTATTTTCATAATATTAATCTTTCTTGTCCCAAGGATAATTTCCCTTTACCTTCTATAGATGCCATCATTTATTTCATCGTTGGTTATGAAATCTTATCCCTTATGGATGGTTTCTTGGGCTATAATAAAATTCACATTACCCTCAAAGACCAACATAAGACAAGTTTCACTATAAAATAGGGCACCTATTATTACATTAAAATGCCTTTTCAACTCAAAAATGTTGTAACCACCTATCAATGGGAAAGGAACCAAAATTTTCATGATCTTATTTGTAAAATTATCAAAAATTATGTGGATAACCTCATTGACAAGTCTAAAAGATGCAAGACTCATCTCTATGATCTTTTTATCTTTTTTGATCACCTCATTAAATATATACTTAGACTAAATCCCTACAAATGTGTTTTTAGTGTCACATCTAGAAAATTTTTAGGATTTTTAGTCTCTCTTCATAGCATCAATGTTGATCCCACCAAGATCAATGCTATTTTTAACATGCCTATCCCTCGTTCCATCCCATATATTCACACTTACCTTGGTAAACTTGGAGAAATTAGATTATTTTATCCCTACAATGGTTTACCATATCTATTTTGTTAATTCTATTCTCAATAAAGGTAATGCCTTAGAAAGGATAAATCCTTTTCAAAAATAATTTGACAATATGAAAGAATATTTACTTCACCCACCCACTCTTTGTCCACCTTATAAAGATCATCCTTTAATGTTATATACTTTTTACACACCCATATTAGTTTGGGTAATGCTTTCCTAACATGATGATACCAGAAGAGAATATTCCATCTATTAGATTAGTTGAGGCCTCAAAAATATGATAAATGTTATACAAAATTAGAATTTGATTACCTCACCATTTATTTTACCACTAAAAAGCTCTGACATTACATGCATTATCAACCACTTACATTATCATTCATTCTGATCCACTCCATCACTTCTTATCTAAAGCCTTCCTTCTTGGCAATATAATTGGAAAGTAGATGGTCCTTCTCATTAAAGTTTATCTCCAAATTTTTACATAAAAAACTATCAAAGGACAAATCATTTCTAATCAACTTGCCATATCCCCTATGCTAGATACTAACCACCTCCAAGATAGTCTTCTTGATAATAATATTCTCTATATTGAAGTTCTTAATCAAGACATATATCTTAAATACTAATTGAATAATTTTACTATTGATCTTGAAGCAATTAATCTTGAAGAGTCCTCTATCTTCCCTAATACTGCTAAACCAAAAGTAGTTATCAAATAAATTCTTGAAATTAATGTTGATTTACATGAAAATACTTAAACCCTTCATTTTGATGGTGCTAAATGACTTGAAAGAGTTGGGATAGGTTGTATCCTCATTATTCCTCTATTAAAAATTATCCCTTTGTAATTTTGACTTACATTCAATGTCACTAAAAACATGGTAGAATATAAAGCTTTAATCCTAAGCATGAGAGCAGCCCTTGATTTAGACATCACATATCTACATGCTTTGGGTGACACCAAACTCATTTTATGTTAGGTTAATGGTTATTATCAATGGAAAAGGGAACATATCATTTATTATCATCAAATATCCATGACCCTTTCCAAATAATTCACTTATTTTACGATCGATCCTATCTTTTGAGATCAAAATTCTATTACTGATTCACTTGCTTCTTTAGCATCTATTTTTCATCCACACCAAATTCTTACCAATTCCAATTTTTCAATACAAATAAGAAAGTCCCCATCTACCATTTAACCAAATATTCACTTATTTTCCACATTGAGGCTATCACCATTTGATAAATCCCATGGTACAAAGACATTATTTAATTTCTTGAATACCAAACCTATCCTCCAAACAGTTATTCCTATAAAAAGACTCAAATTAGTAAACAAGATTTCAATTATGTATTTAGATATAAAATACTTTATTATCATAATGCTGAAGGTACCCTAATCTACTATGTTATGAAATAATAATTTCCTCCTCTTCTTGAATAAGCACATGGGGGAATTTATGGTGGCCACTATAGTGGACATGATATAACCTATAAATGCTTATGTATGGGATAATTTTGGCCCACTCTTGAAAAGGATGCCATCAATTTTTTTAAAAATAATGTGTTTAGCAATAGTTCTAATCTTTTTATCCTTGTTCTCAAACTTAAATTTCGCTTTGCTTATAGATAAAATTTTCACAATAATGAGGTGATATCATGTTTTAATACACTTCATTATTATGACCAATAATCAAACTTCACTATCATCATATCCCTTTTCACTATTTATCACATTTTTTGTAATTTCAAATAATTTAAATTGTTTCATGTTTCATTCCTCTTGATTTATTTTTCTTTCATTCCACATTTGATAAACCAAGGTTGAAGTTAAGATAGCACTTTTATTTCACCTGAATTAACAAGAATAGTAGATACCATGCTCTCAAAAGTTCTCTTTCTTAGCGACTAAGTCCAAAATATTCAAATGAAAGTCATCTTTAACACCCATGTTTGGTTTTCAAAATCTATATGGAGGAGGAATAAAAAATCCATCAAGAAAGTTAAAAGCTAAACATTTAAAATAAAAGGCAATGATATAAAAGGCAACATACATAGACAAAAATTCAAAATCACACCAAAATACATTATTCAAAACACATCTCTAATTTATAATCAAAGCTCAAACTCCATATTTTTTCTAATGATAGAGCTAAGGTCCATTAAGGTGTGATAGGATAGTAAATTAGAATAGGAGAATTCAACAAACTCTGTGGTGCTACCTACTTTCTCACATAAGTACCCAATCTTCATAATAAACTGATAGCTTTATAAGGGGTCCTAAAGAGTGATTAATATGTTGTGGGAAGGTACATCCATTTTAATTTTCATTCAAATAGCTTTCATTGGATGATCTACATGCTTCATTTTGTTGACCTAAATACTTGTGTGGCTAGGTGACATTCTTCAAAGTCCTTAATGTCGAAAGTCCTCTTATTTTGACAAACCTAATTTGAGAGTTTTTAATTCAATAAAGAGTGTATCTACCTTGGTTTTTCCTTCATCCTCCCTTCCACTCATTTAATTCCCCCCCTTAATAGGCATGTGTGATTATAAATATATTTTCCCATTTCTTATATATCTTCTCTTCTTCACATTCTTAAAAACATTCTAGTATTACTTTGTTTCAATTTTATCTATCCTTAGAACAAAACAATATGATTGATCAACTATGGATTATATCCTTTATACCATTGCTCTATATTTATAGATTTGATTTACTTTATTTTACCATTTTTATATTTATATTACCCCTTTTTATGGACACCTGAGTCCATTTTTTCTTTCATGTGCTTTTTCCATTGTTGAGTGAGGTTGTCTTGTTACTTGTCACTCACCAATGTTGTTTTCCCTTTTATGCACTTTTTTCATTCATGATTGAGTAAATATTGTTATTGCTCACTCATAAATGTTGTTTTATCATTTTTCTTTCCCATCTTTATTTAATTAAGGATTGTTACTACTTTCACATTGATGTTTGATTACCATTTCATGAATTTTCCTTTCTTACTTAAGGTTTACTTATCTGAGTTTTTCTATCTTTAGTAGTTTTAGCTTTTCAGTTACCCAGTTTAATCTAAAATTTGACTTGGCCCTTTGGTAAAAGATATAACTTGTCACCTTATCTTGACAAATTTTCATGTATGTCCTATCCACATAGCATCAATTAACTTGGCTTTCTCAAGTTTGTTTATTTTTGCTCATTAGTTTTGTATCCTTGGGTTTGTCAAAAGTAGTCTCTACACACTCCACAATCAAAATTCAAAACACAATAAAAAACCATCTAGTAATGAAGGTAAGTCAAGGTAAGCATACACTTTTTTTATTTTAATTTATTCTAATTTTAGTCATTTTATGCTTTAAGTTACTAAAAAAAATTAGCTTCAACATTAGTGTTGCTATGTTCTTTTCCCAATGCACCATCCCATGTTACACTTGAGTGACACATGATGATATTTGAGTGGTTCATATGTTTACACATAATATTTTCAATATTTATCAATTACGGATGCTTTCTATCTTGTAAGAACCTATTAAATCTCAATCTCTCTTAGTACATGCCTTAAGGGGTCCACTAAGAAGGAGTGGGTAGACCATTGGTGCTTTGCAGGATTGTTATCCCTTTAATACCACTTATTATCATTCCAACCAACTCCTAAAAACATTAACCTTAGCTTTGACTCCTATTTTTCACCCTCTTTTAGTCATTTTCCACCTTAATTAGCCCTTCCCTAGACTAAAATACTCTTTTAGAAGTTTACAATACATTGTCAAACCCATCGACCCTATGCTTTGATTGACAAAATTTATTTAGGGTATAGGTTGACCCTTGGTTGACCTAGACCAAGACCTAATTTATTTTTTCAATAATGATATAGAGTCGATTGAGTTGAATATATATAATAAACTTTTGGAAATGACTAGGGTTAGATTCATTCATATAAACACATCCATTTTTCCATTCCTAGAGAGAAAAAAAGACTTAATTATTAATTTATGCTTTTCTATAATGTGCTCTTCCACCATTCTACTTAAGGATTATTAGCTCAGGGTTTTTATAGTAAGAATAATCTATTATTGTGTAAAAGTATTGGATGCTCTGGCCTTTCTTAGTTATCCTTACAAACTACAACAACCTCTTATGAAGTACCTTTGGCCAACGGAGAGATTGAGTCTCAAAGGGTTTATCTTCAAAGTAAGTATCTCTAACTTTGTTCCTCTATTTAGTGGATATAAATAACATAAGTAATGGATTTTGAATATATTATTATATCCATGCATTAGGGTCTTACCTATACATAACATAAATAGGATTCTCTTATGCATGTTTACTTTTATGTTTACAACTCCATTTTGTGCCCATAAGCTTTAGTGAGAAGTAGATTAAACTTTTACTTTACTTGTTATTATTTTAGTGAATATGAAAAAATGAGACCTAGTTAGGGTTATTGCATAGGTTTTATTGAATATAGGCTTTTTAAGCCTACATAATGATATTATTTTGGTAAGATATCCCTTGTTTAGTGAACCCATCTTGGTCATGCCCTCAAATATCTAATGTATCAACAATCAGAAGTAAAAGTATGATTTATCTTCTTTAAGCTAGGATTAATTTATAGATCAGTTGCATTTCCATTTTCATATAAATAACACTTATATATTTCCTTTAAGACTTTCATTAATTGATTATGAAGTTTTATTTAGTTTAAAACTCTTTACACAAGCATAAAAGAAAGATTTTTAGGCCTTTGTCCATACAAGAATAGTACACATGTGCCAAAATTATGCTCAATCAAGTACCTGAGAGAAGTATGAATGTCATACAAGTTATTATGAGCTCATCTCAATCCATTTTGAGTTCTTATAATGTGAATATTCTCTATCTGGTCCTTTTTAGGGGTTTAGGTAGGGTTTAGGAGCACTTAGAGTCTTAAAGATGATTCATAGAGTTAAGATAAATAACCAAAAATACTTATTAGATAACCCAATTATTAACCTATGATAGGATTAGGATCCCATGCATCTCTTCATACAAGTTTGCACATACCAAAGTTACCCTTCTTGAAAAATGCAAGTCTAATTATGTATTCAATAGGGATCATTTAATAAGGAAGAGAGATGAGATTTATTTATTTGGGGTTGGATTCACCTAAATGAGATATATACCACAAAATTTGATATTTTAAATTGATCTCTAAAAATTATTGACCCCTCAAACCACTAAAATCTATCTTGATCCCTATGCCAAGGTTTAGACATAGTCCTATCCATTTAACCCTAACATGCCTTTTTATCACACTTTTGTTTTTTCTTGGTGTTTAAAAAATTCATGTAGTGTTTAAAAAATATCACGCATCCTATTTTACTCCTCAACTAACCAAACACTCAAAACATGCAAGTTTCTTCGTTCACACACATAGGCTTGTGCATTCTCATTTAAGCCTTCTATGCCTAAATACCCTTTTTTGAACCTTTCACTATTATAAATCATGTTTAAACTCAATGGAACAATGATATAATTTAGTATTATAATTTAAAAATATATTTAACTATACATTTACATCATTTTTCAATCAATTGTGAACACCTTTTCATTAATGTACTCAAAACCTACCTATAGGTGCTTTATTAGGTTTGTCCCAACTATAGATGAGTATTATACTCTTAATTTCCAATTTTATGTTTATTATAATGATATAAATGTTAATATTAACCTTTTTAATACCTTTTATACCTTGATTCTCTTCATTCATATCTCATTTTGATGGTTTCTCTTGTAACAAACATGTAAGTAGTGTTTTAGGTTTATCTTGAACGTAGTGTGAGTGTGGTCTCTTTTAAATTATTTTTTCCCTCATTTTAACCTATGAAAATATTAAAATATCCATCATTTTAATATTACAAAAATTAACTAACCCTTTATTCTCGATTTAACACACAAAATGTATCTTCATATGGGCAGGCATGTAGGTGTTGATTAAGACTCCCTAACTATTAGTTTGTCAAAGTTGTGATCTTTAAGATAAATAAACATTTTTGATGAATTTTGGATTATAGTAAATATAATTCACATATTTTTTGACCTATTTCATCTTACAAAGCTTTCAACATCCTTCTCTAATCATGGATTTTGATCCCATTGCCTACTAGAGCCTTGTAGGTGGCCATTTGGGCAAAATGTTGATTCTTCACTATTTGGTCTGCTTTTAGGTTCAATAAACTGTTGGTGAAACATTTTTTTGATATGTATAATTTTTTTAATGACCTATACACATTTTATTTTATTTATATCACATGGAATAAATTTTGAAACTTGTATGTCTTTTCCTTGGATTACACAGTCACCTTGAGTTACATAGTCCTTATTTATACAACCCATTTAAATGCAAGGTAAATTTATAAATGGGTTTTAATAAGATAAAAATGTTATTTTAAACAACTTTGAATCACTTAATAAGATTATTTTTAAGACCAAAAAGGTGTCATGAGTGTTACTTTCTTGTAGAGACATGACTATGTGATAATATTGCTTGGTGTTGCCTTAAAACTCATTTACTCACCAGGAACCTAAAAAGGTTGAAATATGGATCTTCCATATATTGATTTAAATTAAGGTATATAATTATAATATATTTAAAATAATATATTCACTCTATATAAACAAGTATAACATCAATGGTGACCTAGAGGTATAAAAACTTATAGGTTCATAGACTTCCATTGAACTAGGCCTAAAGAAGAACCTTTGAATATTGATATCCAAGGCTGGTAAATAGAAAATGGTATTAAATTTTATATAATTATGTCATTATACATTAAATTATGTTATATAATTATAATATAAACTTTTTTTGACAAGACATCTCTTAGCCATATCTACAAGTTCACATTGTCCAAATGTATATGTAAAACTCTCTCTCTCTCTCTCTCTCTCTATATATATATATATATATATATATATATATATCACTCTCTCTCTCTATCTTGAATATAATTGAATCAATGATGTTTAAAAATGATTTATATGTATTTATTGGATTGCATAAAACATTATAAATTACATTTCATCCATTTAATGTATTCAAAATAACTCACAACTTCTACAATATGGTTGTCTTGATCTAAGTATCAAAACTAAACTATTTGAAAACACATCAAACTTGATCATGAATAAACATGAGATAATATGATATTAAAAGGATCAAGGAATGTTTAATATATCATTTAAAATCATTCTCACACATTTTTTTTTGCCTCTGAACTTTTTACTTGAGGAAAATTGACCAAAATAAGGTTTTGAGTCTTTTTTGTGCTCCTTAAATTCTTAAAAATTATTCATAAAGTTAAGGAGCTTAATCATCCAAAAAATAACACAAAGTGGAATATAATTATGGTCCCATCCTATGACAAATATCTCAAATCCCAAATTTATCTCTCCTCAAAATGCTAAGTGAAAATTGGTTGAATATTTTTAGCTACCAAGAAACTTGATGGAGGAAAGGAGTCAATTTTTGTATTTTTGGCTCCATAACTCCACTTTTATACATATTTAGACCTAGAAAGACTAAAGGGAACTTTTGGACAAATTTTATTTTGTCATTAAACAAAAAACTCTTGAAAAGGACCTCCATAAGCTTATTTTATTTCAAAATATAACTATTCTACCCTTTGGTACTACTGGAGATGAATGATCAGGTGACTCTTTAGCTTCACCTGACTTGTAAAAATATGGAAGAGTGTGTCAAAATGTTTCCCACCTCTTTTTTATTGTAACTCTTTAAAAAAATCCTCATTTGGCCATTAGAAATGATGAATGGTAGTTACAAAAACACTTCCAATATTAAAAGGTAGTTATATAAGGCCTTAGGGAAGTGTATGGACACATATAAGCATGGTGTCATCATTTGATGTTACATGACTTAATTAAGATCTCTATCTAAGAAATAAACCTTCAAATTTATTATTTTCTAGTAAATGCCATCTCATCATTAGAATTCAAAATAATATAAGCAATAAAATTCCTTAATCTTGTCATTACTTTAAATTATCCAAATTGCTTTAAAAATAATGTGATCAACTTACTAGTTTTTCATCTTTGACCACTTTGATAAACTTTAGACCTTTTTATTCCTTGAAGCTTTTCTTGTCTCTGCAAGCAAGATTCTTCATGGAGTTGATTTCCATTTAACCTTAACTTTTTCAAACTTACTTCAAAAAATTCTAAACACATGTTTAAGTCTTACAAAGAGTGAATTTTTGATGATAATATCAAGTGACATGAACCTAGTACTCACTAGACCATCTTAAATGACTTTAAAGATACCAAGGAAGAAAACCTACGTAGAATCCTAGATCACTAGTGACAAAGACAAGAGCTTCATAATGGATATTAAGAAATTTAAGGTCACATACATAATATTTTTGAATGACTCCCATTCATGATGGCCATATTTTGGATAACATGTTTGGTGACCTCCTAGGAGTGCATTCTTGCTATGCATCTAGACTAGTGGCCTTGATAATCCATTAGGATATGGGGGTCATGAATGCATCTTGACTTGAATGCAAACTAAAAACTAGACTTGATAACAAACTTAAAAATAATTGAAACTAAACTCACTCAAACATACACCACACACACACATGTATCAACAAACATGGAAGGAAGACAACAACCAAAAGCAAACAAGCAACATGTGAAATATGCACTTAGAGAAATCAAACCTACTCCACTATCTACAAAATTAGAAATATAACCTTAATATAATGGTTTCAAATGTATCCCATTGATTGGGATACTCAAATAATCTCCATTAATCCTTGCAAGTTAAAAATCATTACATTATTTGTAATGAATGACATTATAGGGCCCAGTCTATAATGTGTCAAACTTGGTATGCTTAGAAAGTTTGGCCCTATATTAATTCCATTTCAACACAAGATCTCCCACTTGGTATTTTCTTGAAACCACCATCTTATTAAATGTCTTATTGACTTGGGCTTGGTGATATTCCATGGTGTGCATAACATGATTTATTGTCTCTTCTAAAGCCATCAATTTAGTTAACCTTATCTCATTAAAATCACTCTTCATCATTTCAATTTGATAATCTAGTTCAAGATCTAGTAGTTCAAGAGAGATAGGTAGATTGGCTTATCTTACATATACAAGAATGTAGGGTGAGTTTCTAATAGCCTTTTTGGGGGGTGATCCTATCATCCCATATATTTGTCCTCAGCTTAGTGTCCCAAACACTCTGATTGTCATTTGTTTTTCTCTTAATAATTATGATCAAATTATTATTAGTGGACTCAACTAGCCTATTCACTTGAGGGTAGTAATTAGAAGAATAAAATAGACAAATACCATGGATAAAAACCCACTCAACTATTCTTTCACCATAGCACTCCAAATCTAATCACTAAGCCTTCATAGAAGTCAAGAAATAAGTTTTCATTAGCCTCCTTGAGATCTATGGCTTCCAACCACCTTGTAAAATAATCAATGGTTGTAAGCACCCATTTATGGCTAATACTTGATTGTGGATTTACCATGATAATAAAATCAAGACCCCATTGCATGAATGGTTGGTCTACCTGAATATGATTAAGAGGAAGGGTTGTAATCCTTTGCCTATAAAAAATGCACACTTTGTACACCTTCTAATCTATGAATATTAGTCCTTAAATAATCTAGGCCAATAGTACCTAGATCTCATTACTTTTTTAGCTATTATATTAGGTATAAAGTGGCCTCTAGCTGGTCCATCATGGAATTATTATAATATATTATCAATCTAATTATCTTCAATTAACCTTATCAATATATCAATAAAATATATCCTATAAGTAACTCCATCCACTAGAACATAAGGTATAGATTTCAATATAAAGTATCTTATCTTTGCTCTATCCAAACTTATTGAACACTCACCTATTTTAATAAATATTACCATGTCTCGTGTCTAAGTTAGAGAGAGTGAAGGTACAACTACAATAGGATCATATTGTAGTTAAAAAATATCCTCTTTTTTCTCTTGAAGGTCTACTACCAAGTATTCATATAAATCTCTCCCTCTTACCAATTTAATGACCTTAATATCCACATCATACTCAAGTACTTTAGTTATCCATACAACCATCTTTTAATTTAATTATTTATTAAAAATAAATTATCTTATTCTTGGGTTGGTCACCATGACATAAATCTTGTTATTACACACCATATGCCTAAATTTATTGAGGTTCCTTATGATTGACAACACTTACTTCTCAATAAAGGTGTATTTATCTTCATACTCGTATAGCCCTTGACTAAAAAAGGAAATGGGATGCACAAGACCTTCATTATTATTTTTCATTAACCAAGATGAAATGGTGTCAAGGTTAGAAAAAGCATACAATAATAAATCCTTAGAGACATCAAGGTTAGTCAATGTTGATGCTTATGTAATGGCTTGCTTGATGGCCTCAAAACTATTTTTTCATTCTTTAGTCCAAATAAAGTCTTGATGTTTATTCAAAATAGATATAATAGGCTTCAAAAGGTTAGCAAAACTAGGTATAAACTGTATCACAAAGTTTATTTTCATAATAAAACTTGGGAAAACTTTATTATGTTTGGCCAAAGATAAATCCAATATGCTACTCACCCATTTAGGATCTATAAAAAGCCCATCCTTAGAGATAATATGGCCTAATAACTTACCCTCATGAAGTGTGAAAAATTCATTATTGGGGTTTGGAGAGATTCCATATTTCCTACACCTTTAAAAAATTATTTTAAGATGAGCTAGATGATTACTAACATTCTTAGAGAAAATTGTGATATGATCAAGATAAATTAGTACCATTTGATTGATCAAATATTGGAAATCCATATCCATGGATATTTTAAATTTAGATTATATATTAGATATCCAAAATGGAATTATTTTATAGGATATGTGCCCCATTTATTAGTGAAAGTTGTCTTATATTGATCCTCTTCTTTCACCAAGACTTAGTTGTAACCTGAATAGTCATCCAAAAGAGAGAAATGTTGAGAACCTACAACCACTATAAAGATATGATATATATAATTTAAGGGATAGTAATCCTTCAATGAAACCATATTCAATTTTCTAAAACATACACATATTTTGATCTCTCTACTCTTCTTTCTCATAGGAACTAGGTTGGTAACCCATGAAGATTAATTGATAGGGAAAATGATTCTTGATTCTATCAACTGGGTTAACTCTTTTCTCATTATCATCTCAACTTTATTATTTATGGGCCTTTATCATTTCCTCATAGTAATATAATTTGGATCAATTCATATAGTGTGTTGGGTCAATGTGGGATTAAACCCATTAATACCACTATAGCACCAAGCAAAGACATAAGACAATTATCTATATAAGTCAACAAATTCATCTGTCTCAATTGAGGTACATACCTTTCCAAGATTTAGGATATTATCCTTGAATATATCCACCTTCTCATGATTTTATTCTTTGTTATACATGTTTTCTTTATCTCTTCTCATTTGATCACTTACATTCAATATGTTCTTAAGAGTAACCAATCCTTTGGGAAGATTATTAGACCTCAATTATACAATTTGGTCTCCATATTGGTGATGATATTTATCATAATTTTTACAATAAAACTAAGCATTTTATTGGAGAAAAAAATATTTGTTTTTCACACTCAAAAACTTGCCAATTGACATTATTATCCGGTATTTATGACCTTACTACCACCTTGATATGTGGCTGAGTTTTTGAGTTCTTGACATCATTGGGGATGTCAAATTATGATCCAATTGAAGCTAACCTATCAACATGTTAAATATCTTCCCTTAAAACTCATTATATGTTGAAGGTCTCAAAATTTTAAATAAGGTCCTAGAATCTATTATTTTAAGACTTCAATGATGTGTTTTTGGTAGCACTCTTTCTTTTTACTTTGTGGATGACTAGTTCACTACCTCCAAAATCTTGTACTTGATTCACTCCTTTTTTTTCCATTAAATCCCATGTATAAGATATGCATACTCAATTACATTACAAGTATAACTAAACTTAAATCTAATTGTATAATAGTACCTTTTATTTAATGAAGAAATTAGAATAATACCTACATCTACTTCATTCTTACTTCTTGAGCCATCAAAAAAGAATTTACATAATCCATCACTATCATCATTTGGATTAGAGATAGGGTATGGTTGTAACTTCTTCATTAAAATAATAGACACCAAGACATACCTCTTAAATAACTCTATATGGTTCATACTCATGATTTTATACCCCCAACTAATCAAAAAATAGATCTAAAATGTCTTCAAGAGGAATAATTGGTTCTTGATCACTAGGATGATCCTCCTAATAAATGATGGTGTAATTAAAATTATAAATTTTTTGCTTGTAAGGATCCAAATGAAAACTATACATAGGCTCAAATATGATGGTAACTTTGGTGCCATATCTAGTATTAAAATCCATGTATAACCAATTAGATGATAAGTAACCTCCAATATTGGTGGTGAAATATATTGATAATAAAAAAATTATGGTGGGAAATTCATTATAATCACATCTATATTAATGGATAAATTAAGACAAGCATGAATATTAAGGTTCAAGCCTTTGATTACACCCAAAATATTACTATTTGAACCATCTAGCTATAATACACCTCTAAAATTAGGCACATACTTTAATCCTAGATTATCATCTATTTTTTTGGCATCACCAAGATACCTTACCCACTATCTATCATATAATTGTACACTAGGCAATCCCCAATGATCACTGAAACATAAAAGGGAGGTAGCTAACCATCTTTTCCTAGTTGTCCACTAGTAGGTATAGGATTTTTTATGAAAAATTCCCATTCTCTTCTATCTAATATATTTATAAGGATATTATTTAAAAATTACTATTAAAACATCTCTCTTTGACTAGGAAGATACAATGTATCCCACATAGTAATAGTTACATTCACCTTTTTCATTTTATATACAATATTTATGCAAGAGCTTCTAACTCGTAGCCATCCTCTAAGAGTTGTCATACTATTTTAGGGATACATAGTTTGGGGAATGAAATTAACCTTCAAATTTTAATTTATTTGTGGTTTTTGATTTTTGTTACTTACATTAACATCACTTGTTTCTTTAGACATATAAGTCATGGTGGATGCACTTTTACCCATCTCTTGAGCATCATCAATTACCCTCCTCTTAGACATTGTATTGTCTTCAATAATAATATCATTATATTTACTTTTCCCTCCCAATTGATTGATTTCACAACACTCTCCCTCTTTATAATGAACTAATGTTGCATTGGATTTCACTTATTCTCCACTTATCATAACCTGATTTGAAACTTCAGCTTATGTCATATATTGAAAGGTTCCATTTTATTCCATACAATCTTGAGTAAACACTTAATTTTGACTAGAGGGATAATTAGGGGATTGATATAATTTAGAATATCCATCATTATCTTGAACCAATTTGTTTTCAGTAGGTACCAAAGCTCTAGAATTAGAGGTAGCATGAGGATTGTAATGACTGTATGATCTCACATTGGTAATTCACCCTTGCCCTTGAGAATTTTCTTAGAAAGGTGGCCTATTGGGTTGATATGATTAATTGGATTGGTATAGAGATTCATATGTTCTAAAGGCTGGTTTGTATACCTTTGGTCCAATGATATATCCTTATTTGTAAGGTTATTAAGTAATACTTCAGCATCATTTTATTTTCTTGTTGACTAGGAGAAACCAACTTGTACCCAATCAATGTAGGAATGGGAGAAAGAATGGGATCAAGAGGTTATATATCTAGAAACAATTCCATGGGAGGAATTAGGGATATATTTATATCATGTATGAGATTATATTCATATTTTATGGTAAGGTCATAGGCTTATAGTAAGGTCTCTCCTCCCATGTGTTATATCATTACATCTATATCACTATTCAATGATTTTAGATATTAAAGTTATGTATAATTAGGAGTGGGTCTCACAATAATTGTGATCATATCCCATGTCTTTTGGAGCCTAGAATTGAAGTATCACATGAATTTTTATGGGGATCTCTTGATAGTATTCAATTATTTAGCTAGTGATAAATGGTCACTCTTGTCTTCAATCCTCTTGCTCAATATATCTCCCAATTAATCTCATGTGTTAATTGAATTAGGGGCCAAATTCCTATACCAATATAATGCTTTGCATTTGAAAAATATTACCAAAAACCTAATGTATATATTATCTCAAGTGACATTATGTATATTATAAAAGTTAGCCATAGCTCTTATATGCTTAATGGGTTTAATAGTGTTCTCTCTACTAAAATATGAAACATTTTTAAAGGATTCTATAGGTATTTCATCATATTGGGAAAGGTAACTAAAGGTATATTTTTATCCATATTTCTATCCTTGAGAGATATTGGAATATATGGGAAATGAAGCTTTCTTCTAGGTGTCTTGGTTTAAGGAAGAGTATGGAAAAATAAGATTTGTTGTAGGATCTAGCCTAACAATAAAATTATTAAAATAGGGAGTATTGCATGTGAAGTTTCTAAGTTTATGATGTTGTTTGGGAAGTTGAGGTTTTATAGCATGGAGTTGTTCAAGTATAGATTCATCACTAGGGATCATGGGTAAGGTTTCATTATATTTAAAATCTATGTAGATATCAATGATTTTATTACCATTACGATAATATTCAAAATGTATTTGTTTTACATTTATGGCTTTAGTGTCTAAGGTAATTTTGGGTGTAGGTTCAATTTTAGGTTGAGTGTTATCAACTAAATTGGTGATAGATGTGTTATTTTTCATTGAAGATAAATTTTTAATTCTTTAATTGTATCTATAGAATCATGATAAGGAATAAAACTTGGTAGATTATTTGGTTGTGTAAAAGGTATAGAAGGGTTCAAAATTTACAATTTTTCTAAAGTTGAGAATTGTCCAAGTGTCTAATAGTGGAGGATTAATAGGAGATACATGACATTTAGGTTCTAATTTGATATTAGTTGATATGTAAATGACATAGACATCATGGTTGAAGGAATGTATTTTAGATAATGTCTACTGATAGTTTTTTACATGTAAGTCTCATGATTAATCTTGGGATATGATATAATTAGCATCATTTGTGTGGGAAATAATACATATATTTATTTCTAAGGGAAAATTAGAGTTGGATACACCTAAATCACTAAATTTATAGGGAGATTATATGCCCAACAATTATCACATGCAAATCTATGCACTTGACTCCCTAAGGTTTGGATGAGGTATTAACATAATGTAAGGACCAAGGGTTTGGTTTATTCTTGAGTGGGATGGGATTTGGGATAGGTGGTGATAATGGATTCTTGTGATGGAACCCAAAGGCCTCAATAATGTCTTAATGTTCATTGAGAACATTGAGCTATGTGGAGATAGAGATCCAAGGCCCTTCAGTCTCTATTATCACAAGAAGTAAAAAGTTCTTGGTTAATGCTAGGCTCAAGGAAAAAAAGATTGGGCTTAATGACTCATAGGAGAATATGTAATCTATCAAGTTAACTTTTCCCAAACAATGTCATCTACTAAGTGTGAATGATATAAGATGAGGCTATACCCTAGGATAAAAATAATGGGATGGATGGGGGAATAAACTTGGATAACCTTGTGCCAATGTCCCTTATTTTATGGGAAAATAATGATAGGTGGATTTGGGATACGATCTTGTTCTTATAAAGTATCTAAAGACTCCATGATGAGGTGGGGAATTGGATTGGATTGAAATACCTCACATCTCAACTCAATACTAATGTTAGATTATGTGGTAATATTTGGACTAAGTTCTCTAACTCTAAGGAAAAGGTCATGCCAAATAAGATCTGATGTCTTGGTAAGGGTCACCCAAAAAAGACTAGGTGAAATCTAGAGAAAAGTGTATGAGCTTGTTCAGTCAATGGATTAAAAATTATTCTTGATGGAATGTTTAATCAAGGATTTGATATGTATTAATTACATGAATGTAAATGATTATGTGTGATGTGTTTACATGCATTGATGGAAAAGGCTTTTGATGTGATGTGATTACTTGCATGAGTGGAAAGGGTTTTTTTGTTATGTTTGTGTTGACCAATTTTGAACCCAAGTCATATTTCTCACCCCCTATAAACTCAAAATTTTCATATGGTCTTGTCATACCCTATATTTCCCCCCTAGAGTATTCATTTAACCTTGTTATCATAGTTTAAGGCTAGTTTGGAGTAGCTAAGGTAAAGTCATATTTTTGTCATATAGTGATATAAGGATGTCACAAGAAAATAATTCATGGTCAATTTATTTCATAGGTGATTAGGGTTTTATTAATGTAATTTTTTGTCCTAAATATATTTTCATAATGTTCATAAAGTTCAGTAAAGTTTGAGGTCTATTTGATAGCTTAAAGGTGATAAAAATGCATAAAAATGTGATTTTTTGTTAACATTGATATATGTTAAAGTAAAAAAAGAGACAAATCCATACCATACAAACTCCAAGTATCTTATATCAGTCACATAACTTTCACACCTACCATCAAGTTGGAGCAAAGTTAGATTTTTTATTTTCAACACTAGGTTGAGGAGTTAGAGTAAGTTATATGGACTATTGAAGTCACTTTCAAGAGAAAATATATTCAAAACATCCTTTTTACTTCTACATGTTATTAAAAATCATTTTAATAAGTTTTAATCTCCATAATTTCATAATTTACTCTCTCTCATCATCCCCTTCACAAGTTAGTGAAGGCCAATTTCAAGCAGATGGTATAGGTAGTATAGTAAGAGTTGGCGGATAAAATTTTGGAAAATTTTGGGGACACCTATGTGATTACAATTCATGCATTGTTTCTCTAATCTTTAAGTATAATCACTAAGATCCTAAACTACTTTTTAAAGGAGTGAATCCACACATGCTAAGTTTGGAGTAACTCCAAAATAAATTATGAATTCATGGATGATTAAAACTAGATGGATTAGTTTCTCAGATGTATATATATTCCTCCCACACATTCATTCATCATGGTGGCATGTGTGGGTGTCTTTTTGGTAATAAAATTGACTCTTGTGCATAGTTTGAAGTGCCTATCATAATTTTCTATGTTTATGAGCTTCTCCAGGTGGTTTCATGAATTTTAATGGTTTTACATGGTCCCCTACCATATTTTTAAATCCATAATTATTATCCTAATTATTCATATATTATATACAAGTTCAAACTAGTCACATTACCTCTATTCACAATGTGGACTGTGTACTACCTGTATAGCAATTTAAGGTGATTTGAGTGTTTGAGTATGTGTTTAAAATAATTTTAAAGTTGCGTAATAATTTTTGATGATTTGATGAAATGGAAGAATTTATATTAAATCATTAATAGTCACATTTTCCCCCTTTTAAGCTCCAACACACAAGTTGTAGTCTCCTTCACCTATAGGCTTGTAGGTCTACTAATTCAAAGAGTTATATGTTATCAATGCTAATATCATGCATGAAATCACATGGTTAAAGTCCAAGAATTGTTAAATGTACCAATAGAGAAATTAAAGCATTTGAATCCATGTAAATTTGAATATTTAGATGATGGCCTAAGACACACCTACAATTTTATGAGTGGATAGTGTTGACAGTAGATAAAGAGTTTAAAAATTATTTGATGAGATATATGGATCCTAAAAGCAATTAAAAAATATCTTTATGAATTTTGATCTATTTTAAGACATCATAGTTTAATTAAGATAGGCATAATATCCCTAACCATTTAGTTAGGCCTTCTGAAATGCATACCTACAATCAGTTGAAGATGAATGCCTTCAAAAGGATAGGCTGATAGAAACACTAAGTTGAAAGGCATTAAGAGAAGTGTCTAAAATCTCAAAAATATAGACTGAGTGATGGATTGGTTTTGGATATTGGTTTGAAGGTTCTAAGTGTTCATATACATAGCCAAATTGCCTAATATGCACCTATACTAGGCCGAGCAAGTTTTACCTTAAGATAGTGATGATGAATGTAACAAGAGCTTTAAGGTGTTGAGAAAGTGTTCATATTAAATATAAAAATGACATGTTATGATTTTTAAAAGGTTTCAATTTTTAAATAATCCCTTAAAGTACCATATATGCATTCACATTCTTATTAATATAAGTAGACAATCACCTATAATTGTGAAAGAGGTTATTTTAGATAGTAGTTTGATGATGGAGCCTAGATTATTAGGAAAATGAAAGAGTTTATAAACTCTCAACATGAAATGGGACCATTGGTAAGTTTGAGGATTGTTTGAAGGTCTAGGAATTTACCTAGTTAGTCAAAACTCGTTCAAATTACTACCTATAGATAGTTGATGATTTTGGCCTTGAATAGTGATAATGGTAGAATATAGGGTTCTATGGATTTTAGAAATGTTTATTATATCCATAGTGATAAGACATATCCAATAGAGATGTTTGGAAACCTAACACCATCATACTTAGTCAAACCTAAAAGATAGTCATCTATAAGACTACAAGTAGATGGAAATATTGAAATCAAAAGGTTTCAAAGAATCAAGGAAGGTCTCATATAATCAACTATATCAATGGCACAACATGAGTTTTAATAGTTCAGTTTTGAATAAGGTTCCTAGATCATCAAGTAAGTGGACTAGTTCCAAAATGCACTAGATAAGTAGAAAGTCACTTATATATCTATTTAAGCAACTCAAGTCTCTCAAGATAGTGATAGAATTCCTAAAAATAATTGAAGTTTGACTCAATATATGGTATAGGCCATTAATTAATTAAATCACTATCATCCTAAGCAAGGAGTATAGAGATAGGGGTCATGAGGTCATTATGTACACACAACCCTTACACACTCCTGCTTGAGCTCATAAGAGAAGTTATTTTATTGAAGAATGTTTGGAGGGTTGTAAAAAGTTATTGATGAAATCTAGTGTTGTAATATGATCTCAAATTTACACCTTTGTCTCATAAGAGCCTTTAGACCCATCAAAAAGTGAATAATAGTTAGGAAATAACCTATTTAGGCCCTGCATAATACTGGGTGCCTACATAGATTTTTTTATCTAGATGAGATAGTTAAGGGAGTGAGATGAGACCCTAGAGACCTCAAGAGATGATGAAAAATATGCATGAATATTTCATGATAAATTATAACTCTCAAGGCACCAAAACAAAAGTGACTGAATAGGAGTCATATACAGTCCTATTCATACACAATTCTTCCTACTCATTGGATAGTTTCTTTTTTGAAGGTATTAAATACTTCAGAGGTTATAGAGAGTAATGTTTGAAGGTGATTTAGAGGTGATGACATTTGTCTCATCATAGGATCATACTCAAACATTGAGCTAACATAGACATAGCCTATTATAAACCATCAAACATGTTTTAAGAAAAACCACTAAGAGGGGGGGGGGTGAATTACTATGAAAAATCTCATTTCAATTCCATATATCATTCATTACTAATTCAAACAAATCTGGCGATATAGCAATGCATAATCAATCATTTATATGAACATGAAGTAGGAACATAACACATGGACATAATATCAATGTGGGAAACCATCGTAGGGAATAAAACACACTAAAACACAGCTTGGAATATAGTATTATAAGAAATTAATCAAAATTTAGTGAGGCACCAACCCCACAAAGAACACTAATCCTTCACTAGTCAAGCATAAAATCAACTAGTCCTTTCACAAGCACCAATATGCAAGGAGGCACCAACTCATTAGGTAAATCAGAACCAAATTAGCCACCTAGAACCTATGATCACCTTTGGACACATATTTATCACTAAATTAAAGGTGACCGACTTTTTTTATTCTCACTCTTCTATCTTTCTCAAACAACCTATTAGGCTTTCTCTCTCAACTAGCCTTTTCCTTTGTAAAATTAGGTCATATGAAATTTATCATCACCTATATAAATATATTTATAAATTAATGACATGATAAATACATTTATATTATATTATTCACACCCTATACCTATTTTCAAAATCTCTATATCAATTACTCATATCCTCAATATTCTAATTAGTCAAAATAGGCCTATTAGACCTCTTTATACTTGATTCTTGATCTCACCCATTTTGGTCAAAAAATAACCTATAAATAATTTTATCACCATTTTAATATATAAAAAAACAATTTTAACAATTGAAAAAACCATTACATAGGTCAATCACCACCCATAAGGACTAAAATCACCATTAGGCCTAATAGACACCTAATGTAATTAGTCCTTCTCAAAGCACAAGTTTCACCTTGACCATTTTAGAACACCATGAGCCTCCACCAAAAAATTAAAAAATTATTAAATTATAACCTATATAATCTCAAATTAGGTCCCAAATTACATTTATGTCATTTCACTCCTTGAACCACATAATTAGGTCTACTCACAATTAGGCCTTCTCACTAGTAGAAAATCTACCTTACAAATATGATGCATACACTCAACTTTGACACATAAAAAATAAAATATCATATGGATATAACATAAATTACATAAATTTATTAATAAATTCCATTAAATTTCAAAATATATGTAAAAATATGTCAAACAGATCATCTTCATATGCTCACTCAAAACTGCACATAGGCTCCAAAAACCCATTCAAGAGTCTTTAAATTTTCACACTTTCATAGGAGTTTAAAATGAATATAAATACATTAAAAATAACCTATAATAAATATATAAAAACTTAATTTTCAATTTATTCTTAAACTCTATGAAAAAATACTCAGGAACATTAATCTCACATATACATAGAAAATTGTCTGTAGCTCCAAAAACCTAGTTATGAAAACCAAGTCTTAGAACAATTGTGAGAACACTTTTATGAACTTAAAATGGGTTTATATTATGATTAATAATAATTATAACATATTTAAATATATATATATATATATATATATATATATATTATAATTTTAAATATCAATATGGGTATTATAGATCAATCTCATGCCTTCACCCTACACAGACTTCACTATGTTAGACAGGTCACTTTGAGAACAAATTTTTACTTGTATATGATAATATTAAAAAATTATAACCAAAAGGGATATGTGATATATGTATTTAAAAATAAACCCATGAATTTTTATCCATCCATAATCCACTTCAACCTATCCCTGATCTCATTCTCACTTCTTCTTGGGGTTCTCACTATCTTCTTCATTAGGCCTATTTAGTAGTAGGTCAACTTCCATGAAAAATTTAACATATTTAAGGTTTTAAAATTTCTTATAAACTCACATGGTAACAAACTAAAAGTCACATACATCATCCTCTAAACATTTTCATGCTTTGACCTAGTCAACCCTACCTACTATATTAGAAATCCAATAAATAAGGGCCTTCCTATAGCTTCCACTCACTCTTTTGATAGAATGATACCACTTATACAAACTTAAGAGAGTATTTTACATGATAAAATCATAAAAATAGGTCATCCAATCCATTATGAGAAATTCACAATAAGAGTTTCCATATCAAGCCATTATTAAGGTTTTAGAGAGTGTTTAGATTGTCTTACATTCTTAATAATTATTCATAAATATTAAGCCTCAAACCTATAAAAATATTATAATAAATTAAACATAGGAACCTTACCCAACTACCATGAGATACTTTGATCCTCATGAAAAGGTTTGATGTGCCAATGAGCATAAAAAAATCCTTCTCAGGTTTACAACACCTAATTTTGTGCACCAAAAAAACCTCTACACCAATTTTCATGATTTATCCTTTATTATATGAGATAAATCTTGGTGAAAAAACTTTAAAAAACCTGTCATACCTTATACAATTATCTCATGATATTTTTCACCTTGTTAAATGAATTTGACCCCTCATTAGACTACACTAAGTCTCTTTACACATTAGGTCTTGAATTTATAGTCACACTTAGACCTTGAACACACCTTGAAGCCTCTTAAAATACTCTAAAAACCTCAACCTCATTCCTTAAAACCTTATACCATGAACACACACTACCAAACTTATTCACATAAGTCTCATACTACTCACCTCAACATGCTACCCAGCCTATGCCATCACACTAGGTCTCTCAAGTACATAGATATTGAAATCAACTTAAATAATAATAAAGATAACTAAAAATTAAATTAATTACATCAATTAAAACTTCATTCATACCTTATAACACATTCTCAATAATCTCCCCCTTTGTCATTGATGGAAACCACTCGTTGATGGTAATTATCCAAATAAGCTTCTCTTAATGGGACATATCTCCCCCATATAAATCAAACTCCCCATTTTAAATTAATGAAAAATCATTAAATACAACAAAAATCAATAAAAATTAATGATATATCATATCAAAAATCCCGCCTATCTCATTTCACACCTCGCACATCTTCTTATTGACAAACTAATATGACTCCCCCTTTGTCCTCATATCTTATGCACTTCTTTCCTACTCTTGGAGCTAAATCACCTCCTTATTATCTCCCCCTAAGTATTTTTACTTTATTAGTGATTAATAGGAATAGGAATCACACCCAAATCCTATCTCATATGTTTAAAATTAACCTTTGGAATAGGCTTAGTCAAGATATTTGTAATTTGATCCTTGGTTGACATAAATTCAAGCTTAATATTGTTTTCACTTAATTATTATCTTAAGAAATGATACTTGATAGGAATGTACTTGGTTCTTGAATGCATGACTAGATTATTTGAAACACTTATAGCACTAGTAATATCACAAAAAATAGGACTAGGACCATCAAACTCCACCTTGTAGTCTCTTAACGTTTATCTCATACACAACACCTGAGTATAACATGACATTGAAATAATGTACTCAAACTCAAAATTAGATAAAGAAACTTATGCTTAATTCTTACTTATCCATGAGACTAGGCACTTACCTAAGAATAAGGCTCCTCTAATAGTGCTCTTTCTATCATCTAGACTCCCATCCCAATGTGCATATGTATAGGCTACTAGGTTCAACTCCTTGCTCCTTAGGTACCATATCCATACTCCATAGTTCATTTGAGATAAATAAGTATCCTATAGAATTATTTTAGATGAATTTCCTTAGGATCTTCTTGAAATATTCCCACCAGACCTACTACTTTCATGATGTCAAGTCTATAATTAGTAGTATATAATAAATTTCCAATCATTGATTTATATTTTTTTGATTAACTCTTGAGGATTCATCCTCCTTTCTTAGCTTACATCCTATAACCATAGGTGTAATTACAACCTTAAAATATTCCATTTAAATTTCTTTTAACATCTATTTTATATACTTTACCTATGAAATGAACATGCCTTTTTACAAATTAACTAATTTGAATTCTAAGAAAGAAGGATAGTTCTCTAAGCATAGACATTTAAAATTATGACTTAATCACCTCTAAAAAAGCCTTGGTCATGTTATTATTAGTTCCACCAAATATTATATCATCCACATAGACCATCTCTATCAATTTATGGTCATTTTTAGTCTTGATATATACATTATTAGCTTCAACTCCTCTCTTGAAACCTTGGTCTAAAAGATACTTGTCTAGTCTAACATATCAAGCTCTAGGGGTTTCTTTTATACCATAGAGGTCCTTCTTAAACCTATATAAAAATTACTTGTTATAAATCAATATGAAACCCTTAGGTTTATCAATGTATACTTCTTCCTCCAATTTCCCATTTAGGAAAGATGACTTGACATCTATCTGGTATATCTTGAAGCTTTTAAAACTTGTATAGGCAATAAACATCTTAATAGCTTCTAACCTTGCTATAAAATCAAAGGTTTTCTAAAATTACACTCCTTATAATTGAGCATATCCTTTTCATACTAGTATATCCTTGTTTTTAATGACTTATCCATTATCATTCAAGTTTTTTCTAAAAACCCTTTTTGTACCAATGATATTTTTTTTCTTTAAGCCTAGATACTAACTCCCAAGTCTCAATATTCTCAATTTTATTCAAATTATAATGCATGGAATCTATCCAAAAATTATCTTCACTTGATTCTACATAGCTTTTAGGTTCAAATTTGGACAGTAAGGTAGTATTCTCTTGATTAACATCACTTACCATTATTCTCCTTATTTGTATGCCTGTACTTTTGTTTCCAATGATCTGAGATTCAGGATGATAATTTTGAATCTACATTGAAGGACCTTTTGAATCCTTTCTCTCCTCAATTTATTCTTCATTCTCATCTATCTCTATTTATCCTTCATCATTATTTGACTGAGAATATTATTTCTTCATTTCATCAACCTTCACATTTGTACTCTCCACTATATTTTATAACATATTATTGTAACATTTATAGGTAGTAATTATTAATGAATATCCAAAGAAAATACATTCATCAGACCTTGAGTCAAAATTACCTAAGTACTCATCATATCTGTTGATATAACATTTACTCCCAAATACTTTAAAATGTTCAACACTTGTAGGTATACCATTCCATAATTCATATGGAGTCTTATCACCATTGATCCTAATATATCCTATGTTCAAAGTGTAAATTGAAGTACCCACATATTTTCTCCAATAACCATAAAAAAAACTTTGAATCATTCAAAATGGTCCTTGCCATTTATTAAATTGTTCTATTCTTTCTTTCAACCACCCCATTCTGTTGAGGTTTTCTAGTCACTAAGAATTGTCTTCTTATTCCATTGACATCACAAAACTCATCAAAATCATTTAGCCAAAAATGTCCTCCTTTGATATAAATAAAAAAAAATTATATACATATTCATCTCATTTTCAACCAAAGCCTATACAGTTTTAAACTTACCAAGACCTTTTGACTTCTCTTTCAAGAATGATATAGAAGTCATTCTTGTGAAGTCATCTATAAGCAACATGAATTAGCTATCTTCTTGGATACTTTAAATCATTTTAGGAACACATATATTAGTATGAATTATCTCTCAAGGTATAGTAGCATAGTATTCTTTAAACTTGAATCTCATCCTATTATACTTACCATGTTGACATGCCTTGTAAAGAACATCTACAGGTTTAGAAATTTTGGGCATATTCTTCACAAATCACTTAGAGATGATATTCACTAGATTTACAAAGTTCATATGACCTAACCTAATATGCCATATCCAAATTTCATCTACCTTTCTCATAAATAAATTATCTTTTGTGATATCATTTAATACATATATATTATTCTCAGGTATCTTGAATGTAGAAATAAAATTTATTGATTTTGTTATTCTTATCTCACATCCTTTGTTATGGAAAGTTAGGGTATTTCCTTAGGTGAACATTAAACTTACACTCAAAAATTTATGTTTCAAGCCATCTCAATACAATACATTTTCTATCTTGGACTTCCCATTATCTAAGCTCAAATCACCTTTACCAACTATATTATTAGATGTGTTATATCCAAATCTCACTGAACCTATGGAACTCTTATTCAAGGTGATGACTTTTATCTTATCTTCTATCATGTGACTTGAACAACCACTATCTATGTACCACTTTAAATATTCATTCTGAGTATGAAAGGAAGTTTGGGTTATCATAGATTCTTCTCCTCTAGATTCTTGAATCTCTTCCATCTTACCCATAGAATTTGATTTATTGATTCATTATTTAGTACCATGACTATATGTCTTCTTAACATGACTAGCTTTACTTATAGATCTTCTCTTACAATCTCTTGTAATGTGTCATTTTTGGTTGTAGTTATAACATAGGATTCTTCTTCTCCATCTATAATCATTAACTCTATGTTGAAATTTACCACAAGAGAAACAATAACCAATGAAATAATCCACATACTATGATGGTTTAACCTTATTTTTATTTTAATGATAATTAGATGATACACCACTACCTTTGATATCTTTTGATGGAGTAAAACCCTTTTTAGCTTGTTGATGATTGACTTCAAACTTGAACACTTATGCATAGGTATTGATTATACCAGCTTTATAATTACTTGACTTATCAATTAATTTTGTAAATTGACTCTCTTTAACTCCTTTTATTATTTTTTTAAGCCAATACATGTCATATCATAAAAGGACCTTTGACTATTCAAAATGTTTTTAAGTTTTCTAGTACTCTCCTCAAATTTTTGATAAGTTTTTATCTTGATTTCATCTTTCTTAAATCATGCCTCTAAAGTCCTTAATTTCATTATAATATGGATGAAATTTTTTATATTATTCTTCTCTTTTGAAAAAAATTCACAAGATATTTTAATGACTATGGATTTATCCTCATTACAATCATAGAAAACATTTTCATTAACAAAATCCATACCTATGCTTTAAAGATCTACCTTAGATTATTAGGCCTTCACTAGGGACCTCTCTCTGATACCAATTTTTAGAATAAAAATCACTAATATTTTAGGGTGAAATATTGTAAAAAATATTATTTAAACTACATATATCATTCATTAATCATTCAAACAAATATGGAGATACAACAATGCATAATCAATCATTCATATGAGCATGAAGTAGGAACATAACACATGAACATAAGATATATGTGGGAAACACTCATGGGAATAAAAAACACTAAAAATTTGATTTTAATATATTCCTATAATAAATTAATCAAAATATAGTGAGGCACCAACCCCACAAAGAATATCAACCCCTCACTATTCAAGCACTAACTCAACTAGTGCTTTAGAAAATAGTAACTTGCAAGGAGGCCTCAATCCCATATGTAAATAAAAACCAACTAATAAAAATATAAAATTTTATCACATTTTGACACATATTTATCACTGAAATAAATATTACCACCTTATTTTTCTCTTCACATTCTTTTATCTTTCTCAAGCAACCTATTAAGCCTTATCACTCAACTAGCCCTTTCCTTGGCAAAGTTAGGTCATATGAACTTGATAATCACCTATAGAAACATAGTAATAACTTAATGAAATGATAAAAAAATATATATATATATAATATTATTCACACCTCTACTTGGTTTACAAATCTCTATATCATTTGCTCATATCCTCAATATTCTAACTAGTCAAAATATGCCTATTAGACCTTCTATTTATACTTGACTCTTGATCTCCCCCATATTTTTCAAAAAATAACCTTTCCATACTTTTATAAAAAAATTAATATATCAAAAAAAAAATTAATAATTTAAATAACCATTACATAGGCTGGTCACCACCCATAAGGACTAAAATCACCTTTAGACCTAATAGAGACCTAATGCAATTAGGCCTTTTCAAAGCACGCGTTTCACCTTGACCACTTTGGAACACCAAGAGCCTCCAAAAATGTATAAAACACTTAAAAAATTATTAAATTATACCCAATTATAATCTCAAATAATTTAACAAACACCATTTATCTCATTTCACTCCTTGAACCACATAATTAGGTCTACCTGTAATTAGGCCTTCTCACTACCATAAAGTTTGTCTTAAAAATATGATGAATACAATCAAATTTTACACATAAAACAATAAATAAATAATATGGATATAACATACATGAAATTATTGTCATATTAAAATCAATTATATTTCACAATACATGGAAAAATACCTTAAACTGATCATCTTCATATGCTCACTCAAAACTGCACATAGGCTCCAAAAACCCAGTCACAAGTCTTTAACTTTTCACACTTTAATAAGAGTTTATAATTAATATAAATAAATTATGAGACTTATATAAAAAAAATATTTTCATTTTATTCTTAAAATCTATGGAAAAAGACTTAGGAACATCATTCTCACACATATACAAAAAATTGTTTGTAGTTCCAAAAACACTATCATGAAAAGCAAGTCTTAGAACACCTATGAGAATGATTTTATGAACTTAAAATGGGTTTATATGATACTTAATAATCCTTATAAAATATATATATATATACATATATATATATATATATATATATATATATATATATATTGTTTAATATCAATATTGGTCTTATAAACCAATCTCATCCCTTCACCCTACATAGACTTCATTGTGTTAGACAGGTCACTTTGAAAATAAATTTTTACTTGTATATGAACATATTAAAAAATTATAATAAAAGGGGATATGTGATATAGGTCTTGAAAAATAAACCCATGAATTTGGATCCATCCCTAATCCACTATAACCCATCCCTAATCTCATTCTCACTTCTACCTAGTTTTCTCATTGTCTTCCTCATTAGGCTTATTTAGTGATAGGTCAACTTCCATGACTGATTTAACATGTTTAAGGTGTGAAAATTGGACATAAAATTAAATTATAAAAAAATAAAATCACATACATCATCCTAAAAATATTTTCATGATTTGACCTAGTAAACCCTACTTGCTATATCAAAAATTTAAGAAACAAGGGGTTTCATATATATATATATGTATGTATGTATGGTTTAATATCAATATTGGTCTTATAAACCAATCTCATCCCTTCACCCTACATAGACTTCATTGTGTTAGACAGGTCACTTTGAAAATAATTTTTTACTTGTATATGAACATATTAAAAAATTATAATAAAAGGGGATATGTGATATAGGTCTTGAAAAATAAACCCATGAATTTGGATCCATCCCTAATCCACTACAACCCATCCCTAATCTCATTCTCACTTCTACCTAGTTTTCTCATTGTCTTCTGCATTAGGCTTATTTAGCGATAGGTCAACTTCCATGACTGATTTATCATGTTTAAGGTGTGAAACTTGGACATAAAATTAAATTAGAATAAAATAAAATCACATACATCATCCTAAAAATATTTTCATGATTTGACCTAGTAAACCCTACTTGCTATATCAAAAATTTGAGAAACAAGGGGTTTCCTATAGTTTCCACTCACTCTTCTGACAGACCAATGCCACTTTGAGAAACTTAAGAGATTCCTCTAAATTATCAAATCATAAAATTAGGAAATCCAATCCACTAAGATTACATCCCAATAATAATTTCCATATTGAGTCATTATTAGTGTCTTAGAGAGGGTTTAAACTATCTTACATTCTTAACAATCATTCATAAAGCTTAAGAGCTCAACCCAAAAATAAATGCTAGGAAATTCAAGATATGACCCTTCCCAAACTACCATGAACTTATTGGATCCTCATGCAAAGGTTTCATGTGCCAAAAATCATAATAAAATCCTTATGAGGTATATAACACCTCATTATATGAACACATAAAACCTCAATACCAATTTTTATGCTTTCTCCTTTAAGATATGACCTTATAATTGGATAAAAAACTTGACATAAACTATCATACCTACAATAATTATCTCATGAGCTTTGGCACCTTGGGAAATGAACTTGACCCTAGATTAGACCACATTAGGTTTATTTGCAGATTAGGTCTTAAACTATCAGTCACACTTAGAACTTAAACACACCTTAAAGCCTCTTATAATTCTCTCAACAGCTCAACATCATGACATAAAACCTTATACCATGCTCATACACTACCAAACTTTTTCACATAAGTCTCATATTACTCACCTCAACATGATATTAGGATTATGACATCACACTAGGTCTCTCAAGTACATTGATCTTGAACTAAACTTTAAGAACAACAAAGATGACTCATAATGAAATCAATAACAAATTCATGCATACTTTAAAACCTATTTTCAATAAAATAGTATTGAGTGTATGCACAATCTTGATAAGAAGTAGGATGAGATGATGGAAATTCAAGTGGAGTTAAATGAGACATTGAGAATCCTAATAAGATAGTGAAAATAATGTACAAACATTTCATGAAAATATAGAGTCCTGATAGAGATAAAAATGGGATAAAACAATGAGATAGGGTATGTGTTGATGATTTAAAATTGTGATTGTTATAAACACAAATAATGGGAAGTTTCAAGATGTGGGACTTATGACTTGAAACAACCTCCAGATTTTAGAGAAGTTGGTTCTTCTTTAAATCAAGAGTATACTAATAAAAGGGACATGAATTTTAATAGAAACACAAATGCAATAAAGAAAATATAACTATGGTGATGCACCTAAATGTAATTCAACCTTAATCCTGAGCATAATGAAACTATATGCAGGATTTATTTACATTTTAGAAAAAATAAGTGCATGATCAATGTAAAAGATGGAAACAATAGAAATAAAGGATCACAGCATAGACAACTTTTGCAGTGATACAGAAAATGTCAATAAAGGCATAGGGTTCAATCTTCTTATTTGAATTTTCTAGTCACATAAGAGGCACAAAAACATGCACAGTTATATAAACTTTTCAACTCAAGAAAATGGGACAAAAGCAAATGACTTGAAACAACATCCAGATTTTAGAGAAGTTGGTTTTTCTTTAAATCAAGAGTATACTGATAAAAGGGACATGAATTTTAATAGAAACACAAATGCAATAAAGAAAATATAACTATGGTGATGCACCTAAATGTAATTCAACCTTAATCCTGAGCATAATGAAACTATATGTAGGATTCATTTACATTTAAGAAAAAATAAGTGCATGATCAATGTAAAAGATGGAAACAATAGAAATAAAGGATCACAGCATAGATAACTTTTGCAGTGATAAAGAAAATGTCAATAAAGGCATAGGGTTCAATCTTCTTATTTGAATTTTCTAGTCACATAAGAGACACAAAAACACGCACAGTTATATAAACTTTTCAACTCAAGAAAATGGGACAAAAGCAAATGACTTGAAACAACCTCCAGATTTTAGAGAAGTTGGTTCTTCTTTAAATCAAGAGTATACTGATAAAAGGGACATGAATTTCAACAGAAACACAAATGCAATAAAGAAAATATAACTATGGTGATGCACCTAAATGTAATTCAACCTTAATCCTGAGCATAATGAAACTATATGTAGGATTCATTTACATTTACGAAAAAATAAGTGCATGATCAATGTAAAAGATGGAAACAATAGAAATAAAGGATCACATCATAGACAACTTTTGCAGTGATACAGAAAATGTCAATAAAGGCATAGGGTTCAATCTTATTATTTGAATTTTCTATTCACATAAGAGGCACAAAAACACACACAGTTATATAAACTTTTCAACTCAAGAAAATGGGACAAAAGCAAATGACTTGAAACAACCTCCAGATTTTAGACAAGTTGGTTCTTCTTTAAATCAAGAGTATACTGATAAAAGGGACATGAATTTTAACAGAAATACAAATGCAATAAATAAAATATAACTATGGTGATGCACCTAAATGTAATTCAACCTTAATCCTGAGCATAATGAAACTATATGTAGGATTCATTTACATTTAAGAAAAAATAAGTGCATGATCAATGTAAAAGATGGAAACAATAGAAATAAAGGATCACAGCATAGACAAATTTTGTAGTGATACAGAAAATGTCAATAAAGGCATAGGGTTCAATCTTCTTATTTGAATTTTCTAGTCACATAAGAGGCACAAAAACACGCACAGTTATATAAACTTTTCAACTCAAGAAAATGGGACAAAAGCAAATGACTTGAAACAACCTCCAGATTTTAGAGAAGTTGGTTCTTCTTTAAATCAAGAGTATACTGATAAAAGGGACATGAATTTTAACAGAAACACAAATGCAATAAATAAAATATAACTATGGTGATGCACCTAAATGTAATACAACCTTAATCTTGAGCATAATGAAACTATATGTAGGATTCATTTACATTTAAGAAAAAATAAGTGCATGATCAATGTAAAAGATGGAAACAATAGAAATAAAGGATCACAGCATAGAAAACTTTTGCAGTGATACAAAAAATGTCAATAAAGGCATAGGGTTCAATCTTCTTATTTGAATTCTCTAGTCACATAAGAGGCACAAAAACATGCACAGTTATATAAACTTTTCAACTCAAGAAAATGGGACAAAAGCAAATGACTTGAAACAACCTCCATATTTTAGAGAAGTTGGTTCTTCTTTAAATCAAGAGTATACTGATAAAAGGGACATGAATTTTAACATAAACACAAATGCAATAAAGAAAATATAACTATGGTGATGCACCTAAATGTAATTCAACCTTAATCCTGAGCATAATGAAACTATATGCAGGATTCATTTACATTTAAGAAAAAATAAGTGCATGATCAATGTAAAAGATGGAAACAATAGAAATAAAGGATCCCAGCATAGACAACTTTTGCAGTGATACAGAAAATGTTAATAAAGGCATAGGGTTCAATCTTCTTATTTGAATTTTCTAGTCACATAAGAGGCACAAAAACACACACAATTATATAAACTTTTCAACTCAAGAAAATGGGACAAAAGCAAATGACTTGAAACAACCTCCAGATTTTAGAGAAGTTGGTTCTTCTTTAAATCAAGAGTATACTGATAAAAGGGACATGAATTTTAACAGAAACACAAATGCAATAAAGAAAATATAACTATGGTGATGCACCTAAATGTAATTCAACCTTATTCCTGAGCATACTGAAACTATATGTAGGATTCATTTACATTTATGAAAAAATAAGTGCATGATCAATGTAAAAGATGGAAACAATAGAAATAAAGGATCACAGCATAGACAACTTTTGTAGTGATACAGAAAATGTCAATAAAGGCAGAGGGTTCAATCTTCTTATTTGAATTTTCTATTCACATAAGAGGCACAAAAACACACACAGTTATATAAACTTTTCAACTCAAGAAAATGGGACAAAAGCAAATGACTTGAAACAACCTCCAGATTTTAGACAAGTTGGTTCTTCTTTAAATCAAGAGTATACTGATAAAAGGGACATGAATTTTAATAGAAACACAAATGCAATAAAGAAAATATAACTATGGTGATGCACCTAAATGTAATTCAACCTTAATCATGAGCATAATGAAACTATATGTAGGATTCATTTACATTTAAGAAAAAATAAGTGCATGATCACTGTAAAAGATGGAAACAATAGAAATAAAGGATCACAGCATAGACAAATTTTGTAGTGATACAGAAAATGTCAATAAAGGCATAGGGTTCAATCTTCTTATTTGAATATTCTAGTCACATAAGAGGCACAAAAACATGCACAGTTATATAAACTTTTCAACTCAAGAAAATGGGACAAAAGCAAATGACTTGAAACAACCTCCAGATTTTAGAGATGTTGGTTCTTCTTTAAATCAAGAGTATACAGATAAAAGGGACATGAATTTTAATAGAAATACAAATGGAATAAAGAAAATATAACTATGGTGATGCACCTAAATGTAATTCAACCTTAATCCTGAGCATAATGAAACTATATGTAGGATTCATTTACATTTAAGAAAAAATAAGTGCATGATCAATGTAAAAGATGGAAACAATAGAAATAAAGGATCACAGCATAGACAACTTTTGCAGTGATACAGAAAATGTCAATAAAGGCATAGGGTTCAATCTTCTTATTTGAATTTTCTAGTCACATAAGAGGCACAAAAACACGCACAGTTATATAAACTTTTCAACTCAAGAAAATGGGACAAAAGCAAATGACTTGAAACAACCTCCAAATTTTAGAGAAGTTGGTTCTTCTTTAAATCAAGAGTATACTGATAAAAGGGACATGAATTTTAAAAGAACCACAAATGCAATAAATAAAATATAACTATGGTGATGCACCTAAATGTAATTCAACCTTAATCATGATCATAATGAAACTATATGGAGGATTCATTTACATTTAAGAAAAAATAAGTGCATGATCAATGTAAAAGATGGAAACAATAGAAATAAAGGATCACAACATAGACAACTTTTGCAGTGATACAAAAAATGTCAGTAAAGGCATAGGGTTCAATCTTATTATTTGAATTTTCTAGTCACATAAGAGGCACAAAAACATGCACAGTTATATAAACTTTTCAACTCAAGAAAATGGGACAAAAGCAAATGACTTGAAACAACCACCATATTTTAGAGAAGTTGGTTCTTCTTTAAATCAAGAGCATACTGATAAAATTGACATGAATTTTAATAGAAACACAAATGCAATAAATAAAATATAACTATGGTGATGCACCTAAATGTAATTCAACCTTAATCCTGAGCATAATGAAACTATATGTAGGATTCATTTACATTTAACAAAAAATAAGTGCATGATCAATGTAAAAGATGGAAACAATAGAAATAAAGGATCACAGCATAGACAACTTTTGCAGTGATACAGAAAATGTCAATAAAGGCATAGGGTTCAATCTTCTTATTTGAATTTTCTAGTCACATAAGAGGCAGAAAAACACGCACAGTTATATAAACTTTTCAACTCAAGAAAATGGGACAAAAGCAAATGACTTGAAACAACCTCCAGATTTTAGAGAAGTTAGTTCTTCTTTAAATCAAGAGTATACTGATAAAAGGGACATGAATTTTAACAGAAACACAAATGCAATAAAGAAAATATAACTATGGTGATGCACCTAAATGTAATTCAACCTTAATACTGAGCATAATGAATCTATATGTAGGATTCATTTACATTTAAGAAAAAATAAGTGCATGATCAATGTAAAAGATGGAAACAATAGAAATAAAGGATCACAGCATAGACAACTTTTGCAGTGATACAGAAAATGTCAATAAAGGCATAGGGTTCAATCTTCTTATTTGAATTTTCTATTCACATAAGAGGCACAAAAACACACACAGTTATATAAACTTTTCAACTCAAGAAAATGGGACAAAAGCAAATGACTTGAAACAACCTCCAGATTTTAGACAAGTTGGTTCTTCTTTAAATCAAGAGTATACTGATAAAAGGGACATGAATTTTAATAGAAACACAAATGCAATAAAGAAAATATAACTATGGTGATGCACCTAAATGTAATTCAACCTTAATCATGAGCATAATGAAACTATATGTAGGATTCATTTACATTTAAGAAAAAATAAGTGCATGATCACTGTAAAAGATGGAAACAATAGAAATAAAGGATCACAGCATAGACAAATTTTGTAGTGATACAGAAAATGTCAATAAAGGCATAGGGTTCAATCTTCTTATTTGAATATTCTAGTCACATAAGAGGCACAAAAACATGCTCAGTTATATAAACTTTTCAACTCAAGAAAATGGGACAAAAGCAAATGACTTGAAACAACCTCCAGATTTTAGAGAAGTTGGTTCTTCTTTAAATCAAGAGTATACTGATAAAAGGGACATGAATTTTAACAGAAACACAAATGCAATAAATAAAATATAACTATGGTGATGCACCTAAATGTAATACAACCTTAATCTTGAGCATAATGAAACTATATGTAGGATTCATTTACATTTAAGAAAAAATAAGAGCATGATCAATGTAAAAGATGGAAACAATAGAAATAAAGGATCACAGCATAGACAAATTTTGCAGTGATACAAAAAATGTTAATAAAGGCATAGGGTTCAATCTTCTTGTTTGAATTTTCTAGTCACATAAGAGGCACAAAAACACGCACAATTATATAAACTTTTCAACTCAAGAAAATGGGACAAAAGCAAATGACTTGAAACAACCTCCAGATTTTAGAGAAGTTGGTTCTTCTTTAAATCAAGAGCATACTGATAAAAGGGACATGAATTTTAATAGAAACACAAATGCAATAAATAAAATATAACTATGGTGATGCACCTAAATGTAATTCAACCTTAATCCTGAGCATAATGAAACTATATGTAGGATTCATTTACATTTAACAAAAAATAAGTGCATGATCAATGTAAAAGATGGAAACAATAGAAATAAAGGATCACAGCATAGACAACTTTTGCAGTGATACAGAAAATGTCAATAAAGGCATAGGGTTCAATCTTCTTATTTGAATTTTCTAGTCACATAAGAGGCACAAAAACACGCACAGTTATATAAACTTTTCAACTCAAGAAAATGGGACAAAAGCAAATGACTTGAAACAACCTCCAGATTTTAGAGAAGTTTGTTCTTCTTTAAATCAAGAGTATACTGATAAAAGGGACATGAATTTTAACAGAAACACAAATGCAATAAAGAAAATATAACTATGGTGATGCACCTAAATGTAATTCAACCTTAATCCTGAGCATAATGAAACTATATGTAGGATTCATTTACATTTAAGAAAAAATAAGTGCATGATCAATGTAAAAGATGGAAACAATACAAATAAAGTATCACAACATAGCCAAATTTTGCAGTGATACAGAAAATGTCAATAAAGGCATAGGGTTCAATCTTCTTATTTGAATTTTCTAGTCACATAAGAGGCACAAAAACACACATAGTTATATAAACTTTTCAACTCAAGAAAATGGGACAAAAGTAAATGACTTGAAACAACCTCCAGATTTTAGAGAAGTTGGTTCTTCTTTAAATCAAGAGTATACTGATAAAAGGGACATGAATTTTAATAGAAACACAAATGCAATAAATAAAATATAACTATGGTGATGCACCTAAATGTAATTCAACCTTGATCCTGAGCATAATGAAACTATATGTAGGATTCATTTACATTTAAGAAAAAATAAGTGCATGATCAATGTAAAAGATGGAAACAATAGAAATAAAGGATCACAACATAGACAAATTTTGCAGTGATACAAAAAATGTCAATAAAGGCATAGGGTTCAATCTTCTTATTTGAATTTTCTAGTCACATAAGAGGCACAAAAACACACACAGTTATATAAACTTTTCAACTCAAGAAAATGAGACAAAAGCAAATGACTTGAAACAACCTCCATATATTAGAGAAGTTGGTTCTTCTTTAAATCAAGAGTATACTGATAAAAGGGACATGAATTTTCACAAAAACACAAATGCAATAAAGAAAATATAACTATGGTGATGCACCTAAATGTAATTCAACCTTAATCCTGAGCATAATGAAACTATATGCAGGATTCATTTACATTTAAGAAAAAATAAGTGCATGATCAATGTAAAAGATGGAAACAATAGAAATAAAGGATCACAGCATAGACAACTTTTGCAGTGATACAGAAAATGTCAATAAAGACATAGGGTTCAATCTTCTTATTTGAATTTTCTAGTCACATAAGAGGCACAAAAACACACACAGTTATATAAACTTTTCAACTCAAGAAAATGGGACAAAAGCAAATGACTTGAAACAACCTCCAGATTTTAGAGAAGTTGGTTCTTCTTTAAATCAAGAGTATACTGATAAAAGGGACATGAATTTTGATAGAAAAACAAATGCAATAAAGAAAATATAACTATGGTGATGCACCTGAATGTAATTCAACCTTAATACTGAGCATAATGAAACTATATGTAGGATTCATTTACATTTAAGAAAAAATAAGTGCATGATCAATGTAAAAGATGGCAACAATAGAAATAAAGGATCACATCATAGACAACTTTTGCAGTGATACAGAAAATGTCAATAAAGGCATAGGGTTCAATCTTCTTATTTGAATTTTCTAGTCACATAAGAGGCACAAAAACACGCACATTTATATAAACTTTTCAACTCAAGAAAATGGGACAAAAGCAAATGACTTGAAACAACCTCCAGATTTTAGAGAAGTTGGTTCTTCTTTAAATCAAGAGTATACTGATAAAAGGGACATGAATTTTAACAGAAACACAAATGCAATAAAGAAAATATAACTATGGTGATGCACCTAAATGTAATTTAACCTTAATCATGATCATAATGAAACTATATGGAGGATTCATTTACATTTAAGAAAAAATAAGTGCATGATCAATGTAAAAGATGGAAACAATAGAAATAAAGGATCACAGCATAGACAACTTTTGCAGTGATACAAAAAATGTCAGTAAAGGCATAGGGTTCAATCTTATTATTTGAATTTTCTAGTCACATAAGAGGCACAAAAACATGCACAGTTATATAAACTTTTCAACTCAAGAAAATGGGACAAAAGCAAATGACTTGAAATAACCTCCAGATTTTAGAGAAGTTGGTTCTTCTTTAAATCAAGAGCATACTGATAAAAGGGACATGAATTTTAATAGAAACACAAATGCAATAAATAAAATATAACTATGGTGATGCACCTAAATGTAATTCAACCTTAATCCTGAGCATAATGAAACTATATGTAGGATTCATTTACATTTAACAAAAAATAAGTGCATGATCAATGTAAAAGATGGAAACAATAGAAATAAAGGATCACAGCATAGACAACTTTTGCAGTGATACAGAAAATGTCAATAAAGGCATAGGGTTCAATCTTCTTATTTGAATTTTCTAGTCACATAAGAGGCACAAAAACACGCACAGTTATATAAACTTTTCAACTCAAGAAAATGGGACAAAAGCAAATGACTTGAAACAACCTCCAGATTTTAGAGAAGTTGGTTCTTCTTTAAATCAAGAGTATACTGATAAAAGGGACATGAATTTTAATAGAAACACAAATGCAATAAAGAAAATATAACTATGGTGATGCACCTAAATGTAATTCAACCTTAATACTGAGCATAATGAATCTATATGTAGGATTCATTTACATTTAAGAAAAAATAAGTGCATGATCAATGTAAAAGATGGAAACAATAGAAATAAAGGATCACAGCATAGACAACTTTTGCAGTGATACAGAAAATGTCAATAAAGGCATAGGGTTCAATCTTCTTATTTGAATTTTCTAGTCACATAAGAGGCACAAAAACACGCACAGTTATATAAACTTTTCAACTCAAGAAAATGGGACAAAAGCAAATGACTTGAAACAACCTTCAGATTTTAGAGAAGTTGGTTCTTCTTTAAATCAAGAGTATACTGATAAAAGGGACATGAATTTTAACAGAAACACAAATGCAATAAATAAAATATAACTATGGTGATGCACCTAAATGTAATTCAACCTTAATCATGATCATAATGAAACTATATGGAGGATTCATTTACATTTAAGAAAAAATAAGTGCATGATCAATGTAAAAGATGGAAACAATAGAAATAAAGGATCACAGCATAGACAACTTTTGCAGTGATACAGAAAATGTCAGTAAAGGCATAGGGTTCAATCTTATTATTTGAATTTTCTAGTCACATAAGAGGCACAAAAACATGCACAGTTATATAAACTTTTCAACTCAAGAAAATGGGACAAAAGCAAATGACTTGAAACAACCTCCAGATTTTAGAGAAGTTGGTTCTTCTTTAAATCAAGAGCATACTGATAAAAGGGACATGAATTTTAACAGAAACACAAATGCAATAAAGAAAATATAACTATGGTGATGCACCTAAATGTAATTCAACCTTAATCCTGAGCATAATGAAACTATATGCAGGATTCATTTACATTTAAGAAAAAATAAGTGCATGATCAATGTAAAAGATGGAAACAATAGAAATAAAGGATCACAGCATAGACAAATTTTGCAGTGATACAGAAAATGTCAATAAAGGCATAGGGTTCAATCTTCTTATTTGAATTTTCTAGTCACATAAGAGGCACAAAAACACGCACAGTTATATAAACTTTTCAACTCAAGAAAATGGGACAAAAGCAAATGACTTGAAACAACCTCCATATTTTAGAGAAGTTGGTTCTTCTTTAAATCAAGAGTATACTGATAAAAGGGACATGACTTTTAACAGAAACACAAATGCAATAAGGAAAATATAACTATGGTGATGCACCTAAATGTAATTCAACCTTAATCCTGAGCATAATGAAACTATATGTAGGATTCATTTACATTTAAGAAAAAATAAGAGCATGATCAATGTAAAAGATGGAAACAATAGAAATAAAGGATCACAGCATAGACAAATTTTGCAGTGATACAGAAAATGTTAATAAAGGCATAGGGTTCAATCTTCTTATTTGAATTTTCTAGTCACATAAGAGGCACAAAAACACGCACAGTTATATAAACTTTTCAACTCAAGAAAATGGGACAAAACCAAATGACTTGAAACAACCTCCAGATTTTAGAGAAGTTGGTTCTTCTTTAAATCAAGAGTATACTGATAAAAGGGACATGAATTTTAACAGAAACACAAATGCAATAAAGAAAATATAACTATGGTGATGCACCTAAATGTAATTCAACCTTATTCCTGAGCATACTGAAACTATATGTAGGATTCATTTACATTTATGAAAAAATAAGTGCATGATCAATGTAAAAGATGGAAACAATAGAAATAAAGGATCACAGCATAGACAACTTTTGTAGTGATACAGAAAATGTCAATAAAGGCATAGGGTTCAATCTTCTTATTTGAATTTTCTATTCACATAAGAGGCACAAAAACACACACAGTTATATAAACTTTTCAACTCAAGAAAATGGGACAAAAGCAAATGACTTGAAACAACCTCCAGATTTTAGACAAGTTGGTTCTTCTTTAAATCAAGAGTATACTGATAAAAGGGACATGAATTTTAATAGAAACACAAATGCAATAAAGAAAATATAACTATGGTGATGCACCTAAATGTAATTCAACCTTAATCATGAGCATAATGAAACTATATGTAGGATTCATTTACATTTAAGAAAAAATAAGTGCATGATCACTGTAAAAGATGGAAACAATAGAAATAAAGGATCACAGCATAGACAAATTTTGTAGTGATACAGAAAATGTCAATAAAGGCATAGGGTTCAATCTTCTTATTTGAATATTCTAGTCACATAAGAGGCACAAAAACATGCACAGTTATATAAACTTTTCAACTCAAGAAAATGGGACAAAAGCAAATGACTTGAAACAAACTCCAGATTTTAGAGAAGTTGGTTCTTCTTTAAATCAAGAGTATACTGATAAAAGGGACATGAATTTTAACAGAAACACAAATGCAATAAATAAAATATAACTATGGTGATGCACCTAAATGTAATTCAACCTTAATCCTGAGCATAATGAAACTATATGTAGGATTCATTTACATTTAAGAAAAAATAAGTGCATGATCAATGTAAAAGATGGAAACAATAGAAATAAAGGATCACAGCATAGACAACTTTTGCAGTGATACAAAAAATGTCAATAAAGGCATAGGGTTCAATCTTCTTATTTGAATTTTCTAGTCACATAAGAGGCACAAAAACACGCACAGTTATATAAACTTTTCAACTCAAGAAAATGGGACAAAAGCAAATGACTTGAAACAACCTCCATATTTTAGAGAAGTTGGTTCTTCTTTATATCAAGAGTATACTGATAAAAGGGACATGAATTTTAACAGAAACACAAATGCAATAAAGAAAATATAACTATGGTGATGCACCTAAATGTAATTCAACCTTAATCCTGAGCATAATGAAACTATATGCAGGATTCATTTACATTTAAGAAAAAATAAGTGCATGATCAATGTTAAAGATGGAAACAATAGAAATAAAGGATCACATCATAGACAACTTTTGCAGTGATATAGAAAATGTCAATAAAGTCATAGGGTTCAATCTTCTTATTTGAATTTTCTAGTCACATAAGAGGCACAAAAACACGCACAGTTATATAAACTTTTCAACTCAAGAAAATGGGACAAAAGCAAATGACTTGAAACAACCTCCAGATTTTAGAGAAGTTGGTTCTTCTTTGAATCAAGAGTATACTGATAAAAGGGACATGAATTTTAATAGAAACACAAATGCAATAAAGAAAATATAACTATGGTGATGCACTTAAATGTAATTCAACCTTAATACTGAGCATAATGAAACTATACGTCGGATTCATTTACATTTAAGAAAAAATAAGTGCATGATCAATGTAAAAGATGGAAACAATAGAAATAAAGGATCACAGCATAGACAACTTTTGCAGTGATACAGAAAATGTCAATAAAGGCATAGGGTTCAATCTTCTTATTTGAATTTTCTAGTCACATAAGAGGCACAAAAACACGCACAGTTATATAAACTTTTCAACTCAAGAAAATGGGACAAAAGCAAATGACTTGAAACAACCTCCAGATTTTAGAGAAGTTGGTTCTTCTTTAAATCAAGAGGATACTGATAAAAGGGACATGAATTTTAACAGAAACACAAATGAAATAAATAAAATATAACTATGGTGATGCACCTAAATGTAATTTAACCTTAATCATGATCATAATGAAACTATATGGAGGATTCATTTACATTTAAGAAAAAAATAAGTGCATGATCAATGTAAAAGATGGAAACAATAGAAATAAAGGATCACAGCATAGACAAATTTTGCAGTGATACAAAAAATGTCAGTAAAGGCATAGGGTTCAATCTTATTATTTGAATTTTCTAGTCACATAAGAGGCACAAAAACATGCACAGTTATATAAACTTTTCAACTCAAGAAAATGGGACAAAAGCAAATGACTTGAAACAACCTCCAGATTTTAGAGAAGTTGGTTCTTCTTTAAATCAAGAGCATACTGATAAAAGGGACATGAATTTTAACAGAAACACAAATGCAATAAAGAAAATATAACTATGGTGATGCACCTAAATGTAATTCAACCTTAATCCTGAGCATAATGAAACTATATGTAGGATTCATTTACATTTAAGAAAAAATAAGTGCATGATCAATGTAAAAGATGGAAACAATAGAAATAAAGGATCACAGCATAGACAACTTTTGCTGTGATACAGAAAATGTCAATAAAGGCATAGGGTTCAATCTTCTTATTTGAATTTTCTAGTCACATAAGAGGCACAAAAACACGCACAGTTATATAAACTTTTCAACTCAAGAAAATGGGACAAAAGCAAATGACTTGAAACAACCTCCAGATTTTAGAGAAGTTTGTTCTTTTTTAAATCAAGAGTATACTGATAAAAGGGACATGAATTTTAATAGAAACATAAATGCAATAAAGAAAATATAACTATGGTGATGCACCTAAATGTATTTCAACCTTAATCCTGAGCATAATGAAACTATATGTAGGATTCATTTACATTTATGAAAAAATAAGTGCATGATCAATGTAAAAGATGAAAACAATACAAATAAAGGATCACAGCATAGACAAATTTTGCAGTGATACAGAAAATGTCAGTAAAGGCATAGGGTTCAATCTTCTTATTTGAATTTTCTAGTCACATAAGAGGCATAAAAACACGCACAGTTATATAAACTTTTCAACTCAAGAAAATGGGACAAAAGCAAATGACTTGAAACAACCTCCAGATTTTAGAGAAGTTGGTTCTTCTTTAAATCAAGAGGATACTGATGTAAGGGACATGAATTTTAACAGAAACACAAATGCAATAAAGAAAATATAACTATGGTGATGCACCTAAATGTAATTCAACCTTAATCCTGAGCATAATGAAACTATATGTAGGATTCATTTACATTTATGAAAAAATAAGTGCATGATCAATGTAAAAGATGGAAACAATAGAAATAAAGGATCACAGAATAGACAACTTTTGCAGTGATACAGAAAATGTCAATAAAGGCATAGGGTTCAATCTTCTTATTTGAATTTTCTAGTCACATAAGAGGCACAAAAACACACACAGTTATATAAACTTTTTAACTCAAGAAAATGGGACAAAAGCAAATGACTTGAAACAACCTCCAAATTTTAGAGAAGTTGGTTCTTCTTTTAATCAAGAGTATACTGATAAAAGGGACATGAATTTTAATAGAAACACAAATGCAATAAAGAAAATATAACTATGGTGATGCACCTAAATGTAATTCAACCTTGATCCTGAGCATAATGAAACTATATGTAGGATTCATTTACATTTATGAAAAAATAAGTGCATGATCAATGTAAAAGATGGAAACAATAGAAATAAAGGATCACAGCATAGACAACTTTTGCAGTGATTCAAAAAATGTCAATAAAGGCATAGGGTTCAATCTTCTTATTTGAATTTTCTAGTCACATAAGAGGCACAAAAACACGCATAGTTATATAAACTTTTCAACTCAAGAAAATGGGATAAAAGCAAATGACTTGAAACAACCTCCAGATTTTAGAGAAGTTGGTTCTTCTTTAAATCAAGAGTATACTGATAAAAGGGACATGAATTTTAACAGAAACACAAATGAAATAAATAAAATATAACTATGGTGATGCACCTAAATGTAATTCAACCTTAATCCTGAGCATAATGAAACTATATGTAGGATTCATTTACATTTAAGAAAAAATAAGTGCATGATCAATGTAAAAGATGGAAACAATAGAAATAAAGGATCACAACACAGACAATTTTTGCAGTGATACAAAAAATGTCAATGAAGGCATAGGGTTCAATCTTCTTATTTGAATTTTCTAGTCACATAAGAGGCACAAAAACACGCACAGTTATATAAACTTTTCAACTCAAGAAAATGGGACAAAAGCAAATGACTTGAAACAATCTCCAGATTTTAGAGAAGTTGGTTCTTCTTTAAATCAAGAGTATACTGATAAAAGGGACATGAATTTTAACAGAAACAGAAATGCAATAAAGAAAATATAACTATGGTGATGCACCTAAATGTAATTCAACCTTAGTCCTGAGCATAATGAAACTATATGTAGGATTCATTTACATTTAAGAAAAAATAAGTGCATGATCAATGTAAAAGATGGAAACAATAGAAATAAAGGATCACAGCATAGACAACTTTTGCAGTGATACAGAAAATGTCAATAAACGCATAGGGTTCAATCTTCTTATTTGAATTTTCTAGTCACATAAGAGGCACAAAAACACATACAGTTATATAAAATTTTCAACTCAAGAAAATGGGACAAAAGCAAATGACTTGAAACAACCTCCAGATTTTAGAGAAGTTAGTTCTTCTTTAAATCAAGAGTATACTGATAAAAGGGACATGAATTTTAACAGAAACACAAATGCAATAAAGAAAATATAACTATGGTGATGCACCTAAATGTAATTCAACCTTAATCCTGAGCATAATGAAACTATATGTAGGATTCATTTACATTTAAGAAAAAATAAGTGCATGATCAATGTAAAAGATGGAAACAATAGAAATAAAGGATCACCGCATAGACAACTTTTGCAGTGATACAGAAAATGTCAATAAAGGCATAGGGTTCAATCTTCTTATTTGAATTTTCTAGTCACATAAGAGGCACAAAAACACGCACAGTTATATAAACTTTTCAACTCAAGAAAATGGGACAAAAACAAATGACATTCCTAATCGTAGCTCTAAAAAGTCTAAACTCTTGACAACACAGCCTAGAATACTTTTGCAATAACACATAAAATATCAACAAAGGCATAGGATTCAATCTTCTCATTAATCTTCCAGTCACATAAGAGGCATAGAAACACACACAGTTACATAAACCTTCCAACTTAAGAAGATAGAATAAAAGCATATGATATTCCTAGTCACAGCTCTAGAAAGTCTAAACTCTTAACAATAATTCTCTCAAAAAAATTTCTCTGGTATCTCTAATGTCCCCCTTTTTGGTGATCTCTACGCCCTTATTTATAGCCTTGGATTCACTCTAGATTTTCTTCTTATTCATAATCTAATGGCCCAACTGAAATCTAACCAAACTAGAAGTGTCTAACAGAAGATATTTTATAGATTCTGAAATGCTTTGTCTTCTGGCAGTTCATTGGCTAAAATAGATTGCAGGACACTCCCTTCTCTTAAATTCTAGGTAAATCTTAGCCAATTTCTTCAAAACCTTCTTATTACTTTAAGAGACACTAGAGGATGACACTTGTCATGTTTCACAGCACCTATCGAAGACATGTAGCACTTTCTGCGTAACTTATACTCTTTTGTGCCTTTGCTCAGGAGTGTTCCACCTTTGACACTTGTCACAATCCGCTTCCTTGAAAGTTCAATAGCTTAAAATAAAATAAGGCCCATAGCATTTCTTATCCTAGTAACTTTAAAAGGGACACAGGGTTAGGTGTGAATCTTTGCTGTTTCATTAAAGGACACATGGCAATCTCTGCTTTACTTATCTGGGGTTACGTGGTAGTCTCCATTTTTTTAGCTACCTTTTTAAAAACTTATGGAAGATGATACATGGTGGTCTCCACTTTACTCTATTTATATCATAAAAATAATCGGGTCTCATTTCATATTTACACAGACAGTGACACCTGGTGACTTTTGCTTGCTTCAGAAACAAAGCTTGGGACCCACCACAGTCTTTGTTATATCAGTGAAGCAAAATGAAAATAATTTAGATCTTGACACATGGTGGATTTTGCTATCTTTTGTGAGGATACATGGCATCTTCCATCATTTTTTGAAAAGAAAACTTGAGACCTTCTGTGACTGCCACTTGGTGCTTTCCACTTGATCCTGATACTTAGCTTGTTAAAACCTTTCACTAAAAAGAGATAAAATGTGAGTGCTAATATGAAACCACAAATGTTGAAACTTGGTGCATTTTGCTGAGTCATTATGAGATATGTGGAATGTTTCACATAACTTATAGAAAAAATGAAAGGTGCCTCAGATGATGACACTTGGTAGCTTCCGCTTTACTTCAACACTTAGAGAGAATTGAATCAAAAGGAAATTAGAGCCCGTGCTCTATTTAAAAAAACTTCACCATCTTGAACCAAATTATGTAGGGACAGTGATCTGGATCATGTGCTACTAAAAATTAGAATGAAATGTAGAGTATTTTTTAACTCTACAGTTAGTGGTGACCCCAAGGACTTTTGAGCCTGCTCAAAAAGAATCTAAAGCTCCTACGTGATTTGAAATTGTTAAAAAAAACATAGTTTTAAATAAAATGTTTCAAATAGATTCCATTTATAGGAATCTCTTTAGGTTCACCTTCCATTATTTCTAGCTCAAATGAATTTTTCTATTTACACGACTAAATTTTATAAGGGCCAGTCTATAATGCTTCAAACTTAGTGTGTTGACCTGGTTTGGTAGCTCTTGCATCCCATTTTAAAATAATTGGGCCTATTTTGAAATGGGGATTTCAAGTCCTTTTATCAAAACAATATTTAATTATTTTTTGATGCTTTATCAATGAATCATGTGATGCATCCCTCTTTTCTTGAACTTCTAGAAGTTATGTGAGTCTGACCTACATGGGGCCATTTTCTTCAATTTCAATCTATTTAATCAATTGGAGAGCAGGAATCTCCAAGCTTAGGGGAATTACAACAGGTTTCCCATATACTAATTCATATGGAGAAATTTTGATCACCTATTTATGCATAATTCTATTAATCCATAGTGCTAAATTAAGCACTTTATACCATTCCTTGTGATGATCAGCCCCTATTCTTTTGATGAGTCTAATCAGGTTCTTATTAGTTGATTCTGCCAAACCATTACCCTGAGGGTAATAATTATAAGAAGTTTTCACAATATTCCATGCTTTAATGTAAAGTTGGATACTTTGGACCCTAAAAATGCTTTAGCATTATCTAAAATTATGGTGTAAGGAACCCCAAAATGAGTAGTGATACTCCCTAGAAAATCTAGGATCACATTTTCTGTTGCTTCCTTGAGTGGCACTACCTCGGTCCATCTAGTGAAATAATCTGTGGCTGTTAAGATCCATTTGTGACCCATACTAGATACTAGATTTATCATTCCAATGAAGTCAAGACCCCATTGAGCAAAAGGTTCATCCATAATTATAGGGCTAAGAGGCATTGTTGCATTCCTTCTCATCCCCACATAATATTGACAAGATTTACATTTTTTAACCAACTGATAACAATCTATAAATAAAGTAGGCTAGAAATAACCTACTTCACTTATCTTTATAGATGTGGTCTTTGTAGAAAAATGTCCACCAGATACTCCATGATGCATTTCATGTAGTATTTTTTTAGCCTCATATTTTTCTACACATCTTAACAATTTGCCATCAAAATTTCTTCTAAAAAGAACCTATTCAATTAAAACAAAATGAACTCCTTACATCCTATAGTATCTTCTCTTATTTTGAGGGAGTTCACTTGGATAAATCCCATTTTTCATAAAATGAATCCTTGCTTGTGACCCAAGATTCTTGATCAACTTCTTGTATTCTCAATACAATTTCTTCTTCTATTCTTGAATTTATCTCTTCAGGTATCATTTTTTCAAGCTCCCAAGTCATATATTGGCACAAACCCCTACCTTTGACTAATTTAGTGGGTTTGAATTCTACATCATATTCCAAGATCTTAGTTATCCAATTCTCTCTTTTTTCAGTAATTTCACCCTCCATGATGTATTCTCTGACACTTGGATGTGCTACAAGTATCAGAATTTTACTTCCTGATACTATATGCCTAAACTTATAGAAAGATTTTACCATAACATATGCTTATTTTTCCACAAAGTTATATCTGGTTTCATATTCTCTAAGAGTCCTTGAGAAAAATGCTATTTGATGTTCTCCCTCTTGCTTATCATCCTTCTATGTTAGAACATCATCAATACTGAGCTCTCTTCCATATACATACATTACAAAAGGCTTAGAAAAATCTGGATTTCTAAGTACTGGAGCTGTTGAAATAGCTTTCTTGACCTCTTCAAAGGCTTGCCTTCCTTTCATAGTCCACTTGAAAATTAGGTATTTTTTCAGCAAAAGTATCACTGGTCTTACTAAGCCTGCAAAGTCAGATATGAACCAACTAATGAAATTAATCTTTCCCAAGAAATATTGAATTGCTTTCTTATTGAATGGAAGAGGTAAGTTCATTATAACTGCCACTCTTTCTGGGTCTATGGAAACTCCTTCTTTAGATACTATATGTCCCAATAATTTGCCTTGAGGGACTACAAAGATACATTTCTTAAGATTCAAGGATATTCTAAATTCTTGACATTTTTTAAACACAGCTTCTAAATGATCAAAATGATCCGCAACATTCTCTGAAAAATAGTAAGATCATCAAGATAAATCAAGATGATTTTATTTATCAGTTCCCCAAATGCAACATCCATAGCTCTCTGAAAAGTGGCTCCACCATTTGATAGGCCAAATGGCATCTTAGCATATGTAAATGTTCCCCTCTTGGTAGTAAAAGTAGTCTTGTATTGGTCTTATTTAGCCAACCAAATTTGATTGTATCCAGAGAAACCATCTAGCAAAGAAAATCTCTCTGATCCAGCCATAGTTTGTAGAATTTGTTCCATGGAGGGAAAGTGATAGTGATCCTTCAAAGATGCTTTGTTTAGATCTCTAAAATCTACACAAAGTCTTATATAACCATTCTTTTTCCTAACTGGTACAAAATTTGATACCTAGGTTGAGTGTTTGATTGGAAAAATTATTTTAGAATCTAAAAGTTTCTGCAACTCGTCTACCATTAGAGGCTCAATTCTTGGATTCACTAGCCTCTATTTTTGTCTGATAGGCTTAGATCCTTCAATCAATTATATTGTGTGCTAAATGATGTCTCTATTATATCCATGAAGGTATTCATAGCTCTAGGCTATGACTCTATCATATTTTTTGCATAATTCAATTAGCCTTTCCTTTTCTTCTTGAGTTGTAGAATTTCCAACTTTTAATTTTTTCCCTTTGCTCACTTCTATTTCAGAATAATCTACTTTGTTTACTTAGAACCTTTACTTCTCCAGGCTTACATCTTCTAGATCAAAAAGGCTCTCTAAGGTGATTAAACCTTTGGGAAGTTTATTATTATTTAATTGTATAATTTGATCCTCATATGCCTCTTCAATCTTTGGTTGCAATTGATCAACAAATTCCCCTGATTGTTATAAGAATGAGAGTACTTGAGAATCATTCTCAAATACTTGCCAATTCTCATCATTATCAAGAATAGCTGGCCTTACTATAACCTTTACTGACTCATTGTTAACTAATAGGCTAGTTGCTGGATCAAACTACAAACCAATCTGTGCCATCTTATTAGCTTCAAAATTTTGAATCTTGGGAACTACTTCAATATTAAAAGCTTCAAAATATTCTATTAAGTCCCAAATTTTGTGCTTATAGGATTTCATTCTAAAATTCTTTGTTATTGCCTTTTCTCTAATTTTCTTTATTACTAATTTTGAATCTCCTTTTACTATTAGATTCTTTATTCCCTTTTTCTTGGCTAATAAGAGCCCATGTACTAAAGATTCATACTCAGCATCATTATTAGTAAAAGCAAACTGAAAATAGATAGCCCTTAAATTTTTTTCACCATTTAGAGCAGTAAGACAAATTCCTACTCCAGCACCATTGTTACTTCTAGCCCCATCAAAATTTAAAGTCCATATTTCTGAATCTTTTTTGGATCCTTGAGTAGTTGGTGTCTCTTCCCTTAAAACATTTGGGATTTCATGGTCCTCATCAAAAATAACATAAGTGCCCAAACCAGTAGAGTTATAATTTTCATATGGGTCACTATGCGTCATAGCTAACAACTGTTTATTTTCTTTTTCCTGATTATGCTTAGTCTAGTCACCTATCTTAGTAAAATAGAAGGAATTTGGTTTGGATTTGCTTAACTCTGATGCATTGTTCACTAAAGCTATTATCTATAGATGAACTGTGTCTTTGAGCTTTCTTTTATCAGTAGGTCCTTTAGTATATTTGGGCATTGCTTGATTTTGAAGAGCTTCTTGTAATAGTGTCCTTTGTTTAAGAATAGCTAACATGTCCCAAATTGATACTTGTGCTAGGGTCATCTTTAGTTGATCAACCACATTCATTGATCCCAAAGTTTGAATTCTTGGAAGATTAGGATATCTTGTCTTTCCTTGAACTTGTTTAGGAACTTCTTGATTCTGCACTAGCTGAAGCATTTCTTGTCTAATAGCTATGTGTTAATGACCTTGAAATGAAGGATTCTCTATAGCTTCATTGTTTACAACTTTAGGCAGTTTTAGCATTCTTCTCTTTGATCTAGTACAGTAGTCTGTTTGCACCATTGGTTTCTTGGAAATAGAAGATTCATTCAAAAATACGGATTCTTCATCTTCAACCCATGAGAACAAAGCATATTTTAGGGATATTTCTTCCTCTTGTTGCAAAGACATCCCTTACATATGGGCCATTAAGATTGAATTATGCATATCAAAAGACTGGCAGGCTTGATTGTCACTGGAACTTGCAAACTGACCATCCATTCTTCTTTGCTCTGCCACCTTTTGTTGTAGATTACCCATAGGACAATCTCTAGGTGTATGAACATTATTACAATGGAAAGACTAGGCATTAGTGTTATCTGCATAGTTATTTTGCCCTGAAGCAATATCCCTATTTTAATTGGGAGGAATAGTCTGTGAGGGTGTGGGGACTGCAACCAATTGGTTTGCTGGCTGATGGTTAGTTTGTCTTGGAGGACCCTAATATTGGTTTGGCTGAGATAAAAATATATTTCCTTGATAGCCTTGATATGGAGGCTTAGGGAAATTATTCTACTATTTTTTTATATTGATTAGCTCGTTCGAAAATGTCCTTAGTATATTCTTGATATCATCCATCTCAGATGACTGAGTGGGGGAAATTTATTTAGTAGGTGATTGAGGATATGTGTACATAGACATAGGTGGGGTTATATATTTAGGGGCTTCTTAAGGTAATGGTAAGGAAACTTCTAGGAACATGGGCATGGGAAGCCTTGGGGGTAACTTTCAAGAATCTATCAAATTATTCTTAGCTCTGACTGCATAGTCATAGCCTCAGGCAAAGTGTGTCCTCCAAGTGACTGAATCATAACAGATATATCTAAATTCAAAGCCTTAAGATAAAATACTATAGCCATACCTAGTAATGGTCTATCTATAGCAGGAATTCTTTCCCAAGTCTTTTGAAACCTAAAGTTGAAGTTAGTCATGGCTTCTTGTGGTGCCCTTTGAATGGTAATTAATTGTTGTAACAAAGAAGACTTATCACCCTTCTCTTCAAATCTTTTAAAGAAAAGATCTCTGAGCTGATCCCATGTAGATATGGTATTTGGGGTCAAAGACTGATACCATTCTAGAGCCTTCCCTTTAAAAGAAGCTACTAATAATCTTATGGCCACATTTTGCTGTGTGACAACATGTATAACATAGGCATCTGATACATCCTGAAGATGTTCTTCAAGTGTTTTAAAGTCTTGCCCATTGAATTTGGGTAGAGATTTTAGGGAATTCACTGGGATAGGGTCCCAAATGGCTAGGGGTATTGGAAGAATCAATGGAATACCAGTATTCTAGCTTGCATAATTTCTTGGAGTTATAGGGGCTCCCATATTTTCTCTTGGTATTGGTATAAACTAGTTGACTCTTCTTCTTGGACTAGTTCCCATAAGTGGCAAAAGAATACCTAGATTTATAGTAGATTGTGATCTGGTCATTGGTCCATAGCTATGACTCCTCGTAGCTCTCTAGTTCATATGATCTTGAAAGAAACTTCAAGATTAGTCCCACCAGGCATGCCAAAAATTGTTGATGATTTAAAATTATGCTTGTTCTACACATCAATAATGGGATGTTTCAAGGTGTGGGACTTGTGACTTGAAATAACCTCTAGATTTTAGAGAAGTTGGTTCTTATTTAAATCAAGAGTATACTGAGAAAAGGGATGGGAATTTTAACAAAAACACAAATGCAATAAATAAAATCTAACTATGGTGATGCACCTAAATGTAATTTGACCTTAATCTTGAGCATAGTGAAACTATATGTAGGATTCATTTACATTTAAGAGCAAACAAGTGCATGATCAATGTAAAAGATGGAAACAATAGAAACAAAGGCTCACAACATAGACTACTTTTGTAGTGATACAGAAAATGTCAACAAAGGCATAGGATTCAATCTTCTTATTTGAATTTTCTAGTCACATAAGAGGCATAGAAACACGCACAATTATATAAACTTTTCAACTCAAGAAAATGGGACAAAAGCAAATGACATTCCTAATCGTAGCTCTAGAAAGTCTAAACTCTTGACAACACAGCCTAGAATACTATTGCAATAACACATAGAATATCAACAAAGGCATAGGATTCAATCTTCTCATTAATCTTCTAGTCACATAAGAGGCACAGAAACATGCACAGTTACATAAACCTTCCAACTTTAGAAGATAGAACAAAAGCATATGATATTCCTAATCAAAGATCCATAAAGTCTAAACTCTTAACAATAATTATCTCAAAAAAATCTCTCTGGTATCTCTAATTCCCCCCTTTTTGGTGATCTCTGCACCCTTATTTATAGCCTAAGATTCACTATAGATTGTCTGCTTGTTCCCAATCTAATGGCCCAACTGAAATCTAACCAAACTGGAAGTGTCTAACAGAAGATATTTTATAGATTTTGAAATGCTTTGTCTTCTGGCAGTTCATTGGCTGAAACAAATTGTAGGATGCTCCCTTCTCTTAAGCACTAGGTAACACTTAGCCAATTTCTTGAAAACCTTCTTATTACTTTAGGAGACATTGGAGGATGACACTTGTTGTGTTCCATATCACCTATCGAAGACACACGACACTTTCTATGTAACTTATACTCTTTTGTGTCTTTGCTTAGGAGTGTTCCACCTTTGACACTTGTCGTAATCTGCTTCCTCAAAACTTCAATAGCTTAAAAGAAAATAAGGCCCACAACATTTCTTATCTTAGTAACCTTAAAAGGGACATAGGGATAGGTGTCAATCTCTACTGCTTCATTAAAGGACACATGGTAATCTCTACTTTACTTATCTGGGGTTACGTGGTAGTCTCTGCTTCTTTTAGCTACCTTTTTAGAAACTTATGGAAGATGACACGTGGTAGTCTCTGATTTACTCTATTTATATCATAAAAACAATCAGGTCTCATTTCATATTTACACAGATAGTGACACCTGGTGACTTTCACTTGCTTTGGAAACAAAACTTGGGACCCACTATAGTCTTTATTATATCAGTGAAGCAAAATGAAAATAATTTAGATCTCGACATGTGGTGGCTTCCGCTATCTTCTGTAGGGATACGTGTCATCTTCCATCATTTTTAGAAAAGCAAAATTGAGACCTTCTGTGACTACCACTTGGTGCCTGATACTTAGCTTGTTAAAACCTTTCACTAAAAAGAGATGAAACGTGGGTGCCAATATGAAACTGTGGATGCTGACACTTGATGCATTTCACTGAGTCACTATGAGATATGTGGCACATTTCATGTAACTTATAGAAAATATGAAAGGTGCCTCAAATGATGACACTTGGTAGCTTCTACTTTACTTTAACACTTAGAGAAAATTGATTCAAAAGGAAATTAGAGCCCATGATCTGTTTAAAAAACTTCACTATCTCAAACCAAATTATGTGGGGACAATGATCCAGATCATGTGCTACTAAAAATTAGAATGAAACGTAGAGTATTTTTTAACTCTACAGTATGACAATCAATTTAGATTACAAACCCTAGGCCCAAAAATGATAGGTTGCATATAATTTAAGGAATAAGGTGATTATATAACTATTGGAACATTTAAGGTGGATGTATCATACCTTTTGAGACCATTGGAAATTAAGGATCAATATGAAATCCACCTAAAGACTTGAAATTGCTCTTGGACCTCACAAAATGCCTCTTACTAGCCTGAGAGGCTAGTTTCTCTTTCTTGGTATGGATCACACATGATTCATGGGACCTTGAGCTTCTAGGGGATGTTAAATATCTTATTTCACTTCTAATTTATGTAATTGTTTAGTGTTTTTATGACCTAAGATTTATGCACTATCATTAGGAGTTCAAACCACTTTTAGGTTGCCTAGGAGAGCCATAAGGACCCAAGGAGAGAGAAATGAAATTATATGCATATAAATGGATTAGGAAAGCTTCAAAAACACACATAACATGTTCAAGTCTACCATGATCATCATTCCATGTAATTTTTTGATATAGTACTATATGAATCCATATGGATTATGGCTAAAAAGATTGATTTTTGTTATTTAATAGGTTCATAAAGTGAGTCAGAACTTAATATTTTGCATGGGGGTAGGGGAGTATGTTTTCTAATTTAATCACACACTTTTTCAGGTTTTGAAACAAGTGTCTAGGTTCTATAATCATTTTTCACTCTCTTGGTAAGGATGACTAATTGAGGCCTAGTTAATAGAAAGAAAGTGTAGAAAAGGACATTTCCACTCACTCTTAGAGCATGAAAATGAACATATAGCTATAAGACCATAGAGGTTAATATAATATTCCCTTATATTATTATTATCCTCTATAAATTACTCTACAAATATATGTTTTTACTATTTTAGGACTATAAGGAATGAGGCCTATTTCATGCTTTTGGTAGAGAAGAACTTATTGGAGTTAGTTTGAGGCCTAAAAATGGTTTGTTTTAGCCACTTTTGGATTTAAAATGTATCATCCATCTAAGTATGGAAAATAAATACTAATTTTAAAAAATGGAACAATAAACAATTATTTGTTTTACCTTTTCCATGAGTTGTTTTCAATGTGTATGTTAAGTTAGTAGATCTTACTAAGTGATAGTTTCTCTTCCTTAATATGTTATCCTTGCTTGCATCCATATTCAGCTTTGAAAGTCTATTGTAGGTATATTTAAGTGTTCTAATGTATTTTTCATGTGTTTAGTGAGTTACCTCTACACTAGTGTCATGCTATGAAATTTTTTTTAGTCTAATTAGCTTAAGTTAGCTTCAAAAACCTCTATGAGAAATACTAATGCAAGGGCAGTTTTAGAGTAATGTATGTGCAAATTAGGCTTGTATTTGAAGTGTACTTACATTTTTTTATAAATTTTCAAATTATAATTGGTACATAACCTTGTTATGATAGATTTAATTTATGTTCTTTCTCTCCCTTTTCATCAAAATGAGCTAGTAGATTAAGTGAAGAGATTCAATAGACAAACCAAAGGAGCTAGCCCTTCAATGTAAAGGTTTACCTCTGATATAGGCAATCCATAGGCCTAAAGGTAATCCAATGTTCCACTCAATATGGATAAGTCTTGAACTACCTCTACAAGGGTGAAAAATTTAGTGGAAATAGTTTGATTTCTTGAATGGAAAGGATTTTGTTGTTATGTTTGCTTGTATGAATGGCATGAGTTTTGTTGTTACATTTGCTTGCATGGATGGGCAATGCTTTTGATGTGATGTGATTGATTTCATGAATGGAAAGGATTTTTTAATATTTTTACTGCATATGTGGGTAAGTATTTTGATGTGATGTGATTTTTTGCATGAATGGCAAGGCTTTGTTTTTATACAGTTTCTTGCATGAATGAGAAGGCTATTATTTTTTACTATTTTAGGGCTTTTTTAAGTTTTTAAAAAATGAATACTTGTTGAAAAAAAATGTGGAAATTAATAATAATATAAATAAAATAAAATAAAATCAAAACTATTTTTATTATAATTTTCAATATTTTGGATGCATATACATTAGAGAGGGAACAAGTTATATTAGTATGCAAGATGTTGATTTCTCCTAGATCTATTTACATGCAAACTAGATGCAATTTTTTTAATTAGTTTATGTGATGTAGAAAAAAATAATAAATTAAATATATTATTCACAAGTAATATGATAAGATATATAATCTAAAACAATAACAATTAAACACTTTTTATTAACTTTCCTTGTAAGGAAACTAGGTTTATCTTCTCAACCTTTCTAACTTGATACAAACAATCTTTTTCTAATGAATTGGTATGATGAAAACAAAAAATATAAGTTCCAATTTTTTATTTTGAAGAGATAAATTAAAATTATTTTAAACCTTTAAACAAACAAAATCATAAATCCACAATCTCCATAAATTCACCTAGAGTTGCATATGTTTCTATGTTTACCCACGTGATTATTTTAAGTGCAAGAAATTTGTCTTGATATTGAATGAAGAAAATTTGTCTTGGCTATAAATGAATTGAATAATTACTAATATCTATTTTTTGAATTATTAAGGATATGTGTTGTTAATTTTAAAGAAAAATAATCTATTTAATGTAAGCATAAATGAAAACTAATTATGTTCTTGGTACCAAGGATAAATGCAAGAGGTAGATCTATTTCACTATCAAATTTGATTATTTTATCTATTAAATGGGAAATAATTTAAACATAATAATAATAATAATAATAATAATAATAATAATAATAATAATAATAATAATAATAATAATAATAATAATAATAATAATAATAATAATAATAATAATCTAATTTAACAAAGAAAAAATTCTATAAATCAAAAGAACCACAACTTTATTCTAGAATAAATCAGCTAAAGTGCAAGTAGTGTGTTGATAGAAGTATCCTCAACATGCTAGCTTTGTATGATCTTATGTAAATTCAAGAAACTCTCTAGTTAAGGGATGCACAAAATTTTGAATAGGATATAAAAGAGAAAAAGACAAAATCCACAAAAATAAGAGTATCTAAACTAAGGTTACCTAATGTCTTAACTTGAAAGGTCTATGTTGTGACACTTAATCATTTGCAAGTATGTAGTCAACTCAAAAATTATAAGGGTTTAAATATCTTGTCAATTGTAAAAATTTTATGGATGCAAAATATTTTTGATAACAATCTCTAATGGTCATTTTTTGATCTGAATTCATGCCAAAATTGGCCTTCTTGTAAGAAGAGAAAGACATTTAAAGGAGATATTTCAACCAAGTATGATAGTGAGTTCAACTTGAGATGAGCTAAAAAAGGATAAAATTATGAGAGTGAGTGACATGATCATGATTTTAAGTGAATACAAGTGTTAGGAATAAGAAACACAAAGCTAAATGTGAAAAACATGTGAAAATGGGAGTTATAAGAGCTAATTTTGGGAGGCATTTCCATTATGACAAAACCATTTCTTTATGAAAGGGGAAGTTGTAGAACCATAAATTATTTTATCAAAACTATGATGTTAGGAATTTAATGATGTAAGATAGGTTAGATCAAGTGTTAGTATCAAAATGAAATCAAAATTACAAAAACACACTAATAAAGCATAACACCTCCATGCCTAGATCATAGGGGGATTTTGGTGAATAAAAAACAAATGACAAAGCTCAACTAAAATGTAAAGAAACATAAAAAATTTCCTTACCTTACTTGAATACTCTAAATGGTGTGTTCATTATCTTATGCTAAATGAGTATTCATCAATGGGGGTTGGCTATCTCCATCTCCTCTTAACACCATGGTTGTTTGGCTTTGGCTTGATGTTTGCTCAAAGTGTCTTGTATTGGCTTTATTTTTGAATTATAACACTATGTATTTGATTCCTGAATCCAATATTTTATTATAACTCTACTATGTTCCAAGATCTCTAAACGAAGAGCTCTAGTCTTGATTTTATAGGCTTTGAAATGACTTAGAATGAGTTAAATCTTAACCTTGTTTGGATTAGTTAACCCTAGTAGGGTTAAAATTTGTCAAATGTTCATTATTAGCATGGAATGAGCATGGGTGGGATGTTTTCCAAAAATGACAACTCACAAAAGCTAATGATAAAAACCAAGATATTCATTAATTTTTTTAATTTCCCTTTTTGACAATTTCTCTAATCTCTCAGGGACGAATTAAATTAGGATTTGATTGGGATTTTAATGTTAATTAGTCCCTTTTAGCCTTTTTGACATTTTTCAAGTTTTTATTTAAATGATTTAGGCATTTTCTCATTTTAATTGATTTATGGGATAAATTGATTTAATTGCATGTGATGAAGCTAGTTTTGAGAGTTTTATAAAATTTTAGGCTATATGTTCAATGATTGGTAAGAATTGGTCTCAATTTGGGTATGGATCCATTGGTGTAAAATTTTACATGTATAAGGTTTTCCCCTCTTTGGGAAGGCATTACAAACTGTAAGCACAGTAACATCTTCTCAAAGAATAAAAATGTTTTGTGTGCTTATTAATTCAATAATAATGGATAAAATGTAGGGTGCCCCCCTTAAGGGAGAGGTTGTAAAGGGGGTTATAAAATGATGCCTTGAAAGAATAAAATGAGTGGACCAAAAAAAATGATGGGGTGACAAAATAATGATTTGGCCAAAGTGGTCAAAATAATTGAGAATGCAACTAGGATGGTGTATAATGGTTTTCCCAAAGGAAATTATAAGCATTTTACCTTGATAGTGGCAAACATGGAATGATAACACAATGATTTTTACAAAGACATTTATAAACATTGAAAATATGAAACTACCCTAGTCAGGATAGGCAAAAAAGATAAAAACATGTCCCAAGAGGGTAGAAGAAAGTGAATGATTTTCCTAAAGGTGGTTATAATCATTAACCCTCAAATTGGTGATAACATAGTGATTTTCCCAAAGGTGGTTAGAATAATTGATAATGTAGGTGGGATGGTGTTCAATGGTTTTCCCAAAGGTATTTATAAGCATTATACCCTGATTATGGTAAGCATGTTTGACTAGATGATGATTGAAAATATGATGACAACTTGATACACAAGATAAAGATTAATTGGGACAAATTTCTAGCAAGGAGATGCTCATCTAAACTAACAAATATTGAAATTATTTCATTGTTTAATTACTCTTTTTGGGATATGATTGGGATTGTTTTTAGTGCTGGTGTTGAGGATATATTGATGTTGCATTGATGGTGTAGACTTCTCAAAGTTGATTTTATATATATAACTTAACAGTAGGCATCATGATATAACATCATGATGATTTGGATTTAATATTCATAAATACTAACTCCCAATTCAATACTCAATAGAAAATAATACACCAATGATAAAAATGATGATGATAATGTTGACGTATGAATATGGATGGATTCAAGTATAAAAGCACAAGGAATCACCCAATGAATGCACATATACTAAATCAAAGCAATAGTGCTAAAAGTAAATAAATAAGAACACAAATAAATAAAACAAAGAAAGAAAGAAATAATAGCTAGTCCCAATGTTAATGTAAATAATGTAACTAACATTGCCCCTAGAAAATAGGTGATAATTTAACAAAAAAACATGATGGGAAAATAAAAGAAAAGGAAAGCGGTGGATGATTTATCTCCATATTCACTAGGCAATTGGATACTACCTACATAGTTATATGGATGATATATCCAACAAAACTTCAAGCCAAATGTGGTTCTTCTAAGAAATGGGAAGAAAATTATAATAGTCAAAAAATAAACATGATGGATGTGAAAGAAAAATAGGAATAGTCTTACAAAATGACAAGTGCATGGGATAATAAGGCCAAAAAATATGGGAAAACTAAGTGAAAAGTGATTTATTGTGACTTAATAAGGGTTCCTATAATCCTTAAGGGAAAGAAGTGGTCAATGTTTTTTATTTTTCTAAACAGTTTTTAAATGTTTTTGGAAATTTCTAGGTGTCTCAACTCTATTGAGAATGATGGAACACTAAATGATCCAAGCTCATAAAATAATGAGAGCATGGAAAACTCGAATGGATGCTCACAAAATGGTGAGATCATGATGGTAAGGGGGATTGGTCATACCTTAAGAAGTATTGAACATGATCCACATAATCTCAAAATAGCCCTAGGTCATAGTAATTCCAACTTACAATAGAGGAATCTGACTAGTGTAACAACTAATTCAAATAAAATAGGCACAGTTGGCATGGTGTCATAGTACAACATAGGAAATGGAAATTTTATATGTTAAGTCACAATAAATAAATATTTCTCCTAGTTTTCCCATAATTAATTAAAACTAGGATACAATGGATTAGATCAATGATACTAATTTGCAAATAGGTGGTTATAATTAGTAGCAAGACTAGTAACACACTAATTTTCCCTTATAGGTAGATATAATCAAGATCACATAAAAAAACATGATAATAAGGGAACAATAAATGAAGGATGCAAATACCAAAACTTATATTACACTACTCTAAAATACTGCCTCTATGAAACAACTACTAAAATTGATTTGATTCTTCATGCTAAAAACATGAAACCAATGGATGAACCAAGGTCAAATGGGATAGGATAAGATGAATCAAAACATACTTTGGTTGATAGAATGAATTGGTAGAATGGATAAGTGATAGTCACAATGATAGGCTGGTATAATCATAGGATGGTAGGATGATGGGATGATAGGATGTTATGGTATAAAGAATAATGTTGGTAATATGGTATAACTTGAAATGATCCTCATAAACAATACATCAAGTCACTCAAGCATGGTACTGATTGAAGTATATAATGTTCATATGCTCACCAAGTTCATCCCCATATAGTGTGGTGAGCCTATATGCTCCTACACCATAGTCTACAACAATGATGAAAGGACCAACCCAATTTGGTTTGAACTTGCCTTTATGCTTCTTTTCGATCATGGTATTCTTTTAGTTTTCTTTTCCTAGTTTTCTTTGAGGACAAGATCACCAAGTTTGATTTGTCTATGTTTCACATGTTAATTATAGTGGCCACATAGTCAATTCTTATATGCTTCAAGGTTGTTCACTACATCCATGAATTTTTCATCAAGTAACTCCAACTCTTGTAGGTGATATACTCAATAGTCTTCATCATCTAGGACATGCTTCAAAGAGATTTTTAATGAAGGTAACTCAACCTCAATGGGAAGAATGGCTTTAGTACCATAAACAAGTGAGTATGTAGTATCACCTATTGTAGTGTGGTTATTGGTATGGTATGCCCAAAGGGTGTAAAATATCTAAAGGTGACAATCACAACTATCATGATTGATACTCTTTTTAAAGATGTTGATAATGATTTTGTTTGATGCTTTGGCCTGGCCATTTCCTTGAGGATAATATGCAATGGAAAATTCTTGAGTAATTTTGTAATAAGACATAGATTTTTGACATCCTTGTTATTGAAGGGTCCTCCATTATTAGATATAATGTTGGAAGGGATACCATATTGGTATATGAGATGGTTGAAGATGACTTTGGATATTTACTTTCTAGTCATGTAAGTGAGGGGCATAGCTTCAACCCACTTACTAAAATATTTTTTGGTGGTAAGGATATGTTTATGGCCATATGATGAGGTGGGATTTATCTTCCCAATGAGATTGAGGTCCCATGTAGCTAATTATAATGGTATCAACATTGGTTTCAAAGTATTTGTTGGGGTACGTATCAGGTTAGCATGTTGTTGACATTTATCACATCTTTTGACATATATAGCTATGTCTACATCCGTCATTGGAAAATAATAACTAATACTAAGACATTTTTGGACAAGATAACCCCACTAGTTTTGTCTTCACATACCCATTTTTTAACTTCCCATAATGATAGTCTATATTCAATTGAAGGTAAATAATGAAGTAGAGTTCCATAAAAACTATAGTGGTATAAGGTTGGTTTAAGTAATGTATAACATTGAGAATTATGGATGAATGCTTTGGATTGATTTCAAGATAATTTTGGTGGTAGGATTTTATCATTAATATAGTAATATAGGTTATAATACCAAGTAGAGCTAGGACCAACAATATCATAGATCATTATGATAGTTGATGGTTCATGAGTTGGCACTGTTAGATTTTCCATGAGAAACTAATATTATTTTACCGTATCTATATGTAGAATAAAATATCCAATAGTATCCATTTAATTTATTATTATGTTTCTTATACTTTTTATATGCTTAAACTAGATATCATCAATTTGCTACTTGAGAGTGTTGACCATGGCCTTGTATGAAACTAACTTATCATGTTTAGTCTGAAAGTGGTTTATAACTTGATTGATGATTAACTATGAATCACCATAAAATTTTAGATGATGTATATTCCATTGTAATACTTTTTGAACCCTACCATGAGTTCTTCATATTCATCCATGTTATTGGTACAAATAAAGTTGATTCTGAATGATTTGGGAATTAGATCCCCTTATGAAGTGATAAACAAAAACCCTGCACCTAATCCATGTGTTGTGAATGACCCATCAAAATAAATATTTTAGTAATTATCCTCAATATGTGTGTCAATGATGGTCATAATAGATTCATTTGTAAATTATAATGTGAGTGGCTTTGTATCTATAAGGGGTGCTTTAGCAAGCTAGTCTACAAGAACTTGGCCCTTGATGGATTTTTGGTTGACATAATCTATCTCAAAATCACTGAGAAGCATGATATATTTGGATATTTAGCCTTATAAAGTTGTCTTATATAGTATATAATTGAGTGGATCTACTTTTGAAATGACCATGGTCTAATTGTTCAATATGTAATGTCATAGGTTTTGACCTGTAAAGATCATAGTGAGACAAGATTTTTTGATGGATGTATAATTATGTTCATATGTAACCAATGTATAAATTAAATAATACACTACATGATATTTTAATTTATCATCATGTTGAGATATAAGTGCCCTGAAGGCATTGTTAATAGTTGACATATATAATAAGAATGACTTTTCTTGAATGAGAGGTAATAAAACTAGTAGATTTATAAGACAGTCCTTTAGTTACTAAAACTATTTTTGAAAATCATCATCCAAAATAAATATTACACCCTTATATAGTAGGTTTGTAAAAGGGTGGTAATTATTGGCTAATTGAGATATAAAGTGTCTAATGGATTAGATTTTGCCCTACAAACTATGGAGTTACTTCAAATTGGTTGGTGGTGGCATCTCTATTATGGCTTGTAATTTGGTTGGATAAAATTTTATACCCCTATAAGAAACAATGAAGTGAATAAAATTTCCTAATGTGATGCCAAAAACACACTTCTTAGGGTTGAGCCTGACTTTGTATTCATATAGTTATTCAAATATCCTTCTCAACATGGCTAGATGATTAGCTCTGGTCTTTAATTTGCCTAATATGTCATAAACATATTTTTCAATAATTTCATGCATCATATCATGAAAAATGATGGTCATGGCCCTATTTTATAAATAAAAAATGACATAAATTGATAATAGAATGTTCCCCATGGAGTGCTTAACATTGTCTTGTATTGGTCTTGTGGCGAAATTCTTGTTTGATTATAGCATGAGAAACCATCCATTAGTGAAATCATCTCATAACCTCTTGTGGAGTTGAACATCATGTCAATGTTTGGAAATGTAAATTTATCCTTAGGGAAATCTTTATTAATATCCCTAAATCCTGTGTATATTTTGATTCCTTCTAGATTTTTACTGATTGGCACCATGTTGGAAATCCATTTAAAATAGTTCATTGGCCTAATACATCTCACCTACAAGAGATTATCCAACTCTTTCTTGAATAATACAATAATATGGGGATAAATATTCCATATATTTTGTTTAAAGGGTTTGCAATTAGGATATACCACAAGGTGGTAAATAACTAAGGTGGGGTCCAAAGTAGGTATGTCATAATATGCCCATGCAAATATATCTACAAATTCACTCAAAAGGGATATAAAGACTTCATGCTCCTCCTCAGTGAGGGATGTACCTAATTTAATCAACTTTGGGTCATATGGAGACCCTATGTTTACCTTTTTTGTTTCTTCCATGAGAAGGGTTGAACCATCTTCAAGAATAGTGGGCAAAGATTTGAACTATTTGGCTATGTCAGAGTCCTCTGTTAGGGCTTGTTCTTCAAGTTCTATTAGAAATTATGAATCATAATCCCATAATGTGAGGGATGGAAATGTAAAAAATGTTGTTGGAAACTCTTTAATTATGTGATTAAATTCCTATTATTCTTCAAGATTGAATTCAAATTCATAAATAATTTTGTTGACATTAGTATCCTAAATAATTTGATCAAAACCCTATTCTTATTCATGAATAAACTTAGACTAATAAATAGGTTCATAATTTGTGTTATCCTTGTATATATTTGAATAAGGTTGAACACCCCCATCTAATTCCACTTGAAATAGGTTTTATCACTAGACTAGCCTTTATTTCTCCTTTTCCCCTAGTCCAAAAGTTCTTGAAATAGGTTTTCACTCTAGGACCTCAATGTTTTATTTTATTGATTTTAGATAAGGGTGTTCACTTGTTCTCAAAAATATGCTTTAGGATCTAGCTTGATTGATAATCCTAATATATGATATCTCAATGGTACATTGTCCCTAAGGCCTATAAAATCTCAAAAGGCCTCATCATTCTGAAACTCATCAACTGGCACATTGGATTCTTATTGGCCCCAACCTATTAGTTGGGGATAATAAAATGGTAGTGGATTATGATGAATGACTATTCAAAGGGTAAAAAAATATTTTTAAATAAATTGGTTTGGGCTAAGTCATCAAATTAGCTATGATCATACTATACTTCACTATCGACATCATCATCACTAGTCATTAGTGATAAAACTTGAATAAGATATGTGGGGTCACCCACATGTAGTTTATATACAAGTACATAGGTTCCTTTTTACTTATTCATAGAAATAGGCTCAAGTGTTTCCTATTGATTTGGCATAAGGCCTCCTCCTTCATAGTCTTAGTTCTCCATGATCTGATTAGGAATGGGATACTTTGAAATCCTATAACAATAAGCTAATTTATTATTATACAACCATGATTCATATAATTTAATAGGGTCTTGGTCTTAGCCAGAGGATAGTATAAATGTGGCAAGTGCTAGACTATGCATTTGGCCTTTACCTTTTCTTTACCATTGCATGAGTGGTTTGGCTTTTGGTCTTTCAAAGGACTTGGAATTCTATGGAATATTTTCAATGTGAAAGGTATCATGGTTCAAGTATTCTCTTAGGACATTATCCAAAATAGCATAATGATTATATATATTAGGAGGCAACATATGTTAAATTTAATTAAGGGTATCAAGGTCAATGTAGTTTTCCTCTAGTAAATTAATAAGTATTATTTTCCCTTTATCCTACTTGGTGACTAGATTCATGTCAAAATGGTAATTTTAGCTCTTGAACTTGGCCTCTAAATGTTTACAATGCTCATATGGATGCAAATCTCTTAGAATACTAACCTCCATCCCTAAGTGGGATAATTTGATACACTAGTGAAATTTTGATGGGACTGCATGAATCTCATGTAACGAAAGTCTACCCAAAATCATATTATATGATCAGTCAAGATCTAACACATGGCAAAGTGTATCATGGGTCAAGGGCCCAATGATAAATAGCAAGCTAATGGTTATTTGTGATTATTTTTCTTAATTATCATAGGCTTTGATATGATTATTTATTCTTGGAGATATGTTAAGGTATACCCAAGAATTTTGATGATATTTAGAGACACTATGTTCAAACCTGATCCATTATCTATGAGGACACGTTTCACTTTGTACTTCTTTATGTAAACTTTTTTGTACAATGGATTATTATGAAATAGGCAAAGGGATGACAGGTCACTTTGGTTGAAGGTTACTTATTGGTATAGAGCCAGGTGTCTAACCAAATCTTGAAATTTCTCAATGGATATGTCATTTACAACTATGCATTAACCAAAGAACTCTATTAAGATGTTTTTTTGGATAGTAGATGTACACAATAAATCTAAAATGGACATTTGTGCTAATGTCTTTTGTAATTGTTTCATAATGTAAAACATGTGTTTATAGATAGTGGTAAATGTCTTGTTTTAAGGTAGAATGGTTGGTTGTATGATGAGTGAAGTGGTAAACAATTTTGGGCCTCGTATGGTAATATTTGACCACCGAGTTGTGATTACACAATTAGGATTAGAGATAGGGCCATTGTTGATAATAAAGGATGGTAGAGGGGGACCAAATAGGATAAGTTTTAATTTTTGATACACTTGTGCATAGTCATAGGCTAATGATGAGTTATTAGTATAAGGTCCTAACATGGGAATCCCTACTTGTTGGTTTGCCTGTGTGTGGTCCCAGGTCAAGGAAGGATTACCAAAATGGTTTGGTTGATTTGGTATGATTAGAAATGGTCTTGTCTAATTAACACTTCATCATAGATTAATTAAAATTTTGGTAATGTTGCATCCTATAGTATGGCCTATAACTAAGTTGTAGTCAAGTATAACTACATGGTAGGTCTATTGGTTGTTAGCATCATTCTAACCTTGGTTGCATCCATTATTTTGACATTGTTGGTTTTGTTGTTGTATCTATTATGTATGTTGGTTCTATTGGTTTAGCCTTGGTTATTGATATTGTTTTTGTTGATGTTACAATGGCCATTATTATGACTATTATGGTTGTTGTTTTTGTTGATTATTATGTTGGGGAAAAGGATTCTAATAAATTCCAAGGTTTTGATTAGAGGTAGAATCTCTAGATCTAATGTGATCTTTCCATTTTATAAAATATTCTAAATTACATGTCTAATTTATACATTTCACTAAATTTTTTTGCCATTGACCCTATGAAAATCTCATAATTGTTCTAGCATATTTGTCAAACTTACTCCAACACTACTTTGCATAGGGTCTTGTAGGCCACTATTTGGTATGTGACAAAGAATTATTTTAGATGGGCCTTGGGGTCACCTTTCCCCTTATATTATTAAAACTTTGGTGGCTCATACCCTAGAGTAAATAGTGTCTAAAATTAATCCATATTGAAAGGTTAATAACAAACATAATCAAATTTGAAAATTTTAACTGGTTTCCTAGCTTAGATGGTGGCAATTACATCATTTTTTGTAGCTCTTTCTTGAAAAAACTTGAGGGAACATTGGCATGAGGTAATGGTTGAATAGTCACAAGTGAATTAATTTTATTTCGGTATGATAGAGGTATTTTTTGGGGTATGTTGGATTAGTTAGGAAATGAACTAGGAATACACATGCACATATTAGGGTGTAATTATTGAAATTACATTTTTGGTTGTGTGATATTCTGATTGGGATTGGGTATGTAATCTTGGTACTATAGATGGGATGTATATATATAGCCATACTATGCCTATTGAGGTTGAATAGGGACATGATATTGACTAATCATACCTTATTGATTAAGAGGGACTTGTAATCAAAGACATTATCTTTGAAATTATGATACATTCTACATGAAAGGAAACTATTGCCTAACAGGTACTTGAGGAACATTGGAACCTCTTTATTGTGTGAATCCATGTTGGTAAGTAGATGCATGTTAGAGATATGGCATATATCAGTGAATAATATTCACACATTGTTTGTTAGACATCATTTAGTTTTATATTGACATATTAGTCTATAGCTTAAGAGGTATGTTTTCTACTACTTGGTGAGGTAGAACATGGGTTCCCCATGTTGAGGTGGTAACATGTTTTTACTCTACTATGTGGGTTGATTTATTGGTGCTTGTTGTTATGTAATATTAATAGTCACCATTGGGGAGAAGTAAGATTCATCACATTCTATTATGGTGCAACATTGGTCATTAGCTGACTACTTAATACTTTTTGTTAGGTTCTAGAAGAAGAAGCTAGTTGAGGATTAGAGGTAGTTGGTTGAGGTTGGGACATATAAACTCCTAATCCTTTAGTTTTTGAACCACTAATGGTGTTATTTAAAGGCACATTTTATTGTTGACTATGTGTTTTTTTGCTAACACCACTTTGGTTTAGATTGGATGCTACATGTGTATTATTCATGATGTTTTACTCACTATTATATGTATAAGTAGAAGAAACTTCCTTGATGGCTAGGGTATTGAACATGTTTTATACTAAAGTGATTTATGAAAATAGGTCTATACCCTAATTTTATTAACTATTCAATTATCTTAAACTACTGTTGAAGGAGCTAAATTAATGAGAGGCTTGTTCGTTATGGTTATTTGATTAAATTTATATGATAAGTCTCAATATATATGTTATGCTATCTATATTTGAATGTAATGGTCATCAATGATACCTCTTTATGTTAAAACCATATAAATATCTTGATATGGTATTGGTAATATGGTATTAGGATCATTATAAGAGGCTTGATCATTGTTCTAACAAGACATGTTATAAGGTCTTCTTGGTAAATTTTGCAAATTGTCATGCCTTACCTCATAGTTTAATGGAATTATACCATATAATCTTGTTGTTGTATTTTTTTTACAATCATAGGTACACTAGCTAAATATTTGTTTGTTTACTTTTGATCTCTCTCCATGTATGGAGGCATGCTAACCAAATAATTGGCCAAAGGATATTGACTCTATTCCCCTGTTAGAGTGTTGTATGGTGGATAGGAATCCATCTCCAAAACAAAATCATCTTCATAAAGGTTTTGAATAAAGTCTTCTTATATTTTAACATTTCCATATCCTATATTTTATATAGTTCCATTATGTGTATAATGATCCATGGTTAAATCTATGACAAATATTTCTCAATAAGATGGATTAGAGTTCTGTAAACTCTAAAAATCTATGTCTAAAAACACAAAGGTTTCAAACTCTATCTAACTTGGTCAAGGGTGGAGTTGTATCTCCAAGAATTTTGATGCAAATATTTGGTAAAAATAATAAAATGTCAAATATCTAATATTAAATGTATTAAAAAAAAAGGTCAAGTAAAATGACCTAAAAAAAAGATGCCAAACTCTAATGTCCAATTGTGTTCCAAATACATTTAAACTAGGAAAGGGAAAAGAGTTGCTAGGTCTTTTGTCCAAACATAGATTCAAAAGCTAGGCTCAAACATGCTATGTTAGGAATTTTGGCCAAATACAATGTAAAAATATAGGCTTGAAACAAAGGATGATGATGATTAATCTAATAAATATGGAAATGTTTGTCTAAGACTAGGTATTTGATTCTAGATATAAACATGATTTGAGTAGCAAAAAAAACTAAACAAAAGGCACTTTGAAGATGGATTGACTCTATCAAATAAAGTCACAAATAGTAAAGTTTCCAAGCTTGAGTAATGGATTAACCCAAGTTACACAACCTAAAAGAGAAATATTTATGTATCAACCCCTGTGTGTCAAGGCCTAAACCAAAATCAATCAATGTTTGAATATAAATTTTTAAAATTTAATCAAAGACTTAACTATGTTAAAATATGTTTTGATGACAACAAGATAGGAAAATTTGAATATCATGACTATGCTTTAAAAAATATCCAACAAGGCTCAAATGATTAGTTTTAACAATGATAATTGAGACACAAGACAAGACAAGTTTTTTTGAAACAATTTGGGTAACAAACGGTGTTAGCACTCCCAAAAGATAGGATAATGTTTATGCTTCAAAGAATTCTAAGGTAAAAGAATTGGAATGATTTGGGTATCATAATGTTACCCATCTCAATCAAGTGCCACACTCAATGTTTTAATAGAAATGTTTGTTAAGTTAAATAAAGGAATCAAATAGATTACATAATGCCTCTTTAAACAATGGAGTAATGTTGGACATAAGACTCTTTTATGACATGGTATAAATAAATTTTTTTATTTATAACACACCAAACAATAAATAATGGATGATAAAAATACAAATAAGTATATCATCTTAAATATTATCAAGGTATGGCAAAGTGCGGTTGATTAAAACCTAGAAGTTTTCAACCATCTAGATTGATCTTTTGTGTACACAATTTCACATATGTATACAAGATAAATAAGATGTAAATTGAGTCCATGTTAGTCATAGTTTTTGTGAAAATACCTTATCATTTTCACAACCATTACATTTGTCAATTACTCAGCATAGTGTGATGTCTATATTGATCATATGTCTCAAGCTTAACTTTCCACTAGCAGAGATAGTTTAACCACTCAAACCATCATCCTAGTGGGTAAATAAAAATTTGTATACCCCCCATGGATATGGTTTAAAAAACTACTAGGAAATGAATCCCCAGGTTAATGCTTCCCTAGATAACTCATGAGAGGCAATGCCACCCCCTTCACAAGCTAAAATTCATGAAAATAAAAGATGAGTAGAAAGATTTTAGGGTCACTTTTAGATCACCCAATACTATGAAAGTTTGGGGAGGTCTTAGGAAACTTTATTTCTATAGCTTATAATAGGCACTAAATTCAATGGAAAGGTGATTTTGATCCCATGAGCTCCCTATAGGGAATGAGGGGATATCATACATGCATTATCCTTTTTGTGAAATAAACAATCAATAAATAAGTTTGAAAATAATTTGTGAGTGAAGTTTTATTGTTAAGCACAAATTTAATGTGGCATTGACCATTACTATACCTTTAGCTTAAGTGTGAAAATTTGAAAGAATATTTATATAAAATACCAAATCAAGCAAGACCATCTAGTTCATTTTAATCCCAAAGTCCAAGTGTTCAAGATTTATCTAAGGTTTATTTCAAAGAACCAATTGGAAATGTTCAATACTTATGATTCATATTAAGTATAAAAAACAAAATTTTTCTAATACTTAACCAATCCTATATTATTTTTAAGAACCAATAACCAAATGTGCAAAATTTGACATATTAATTTTAGGACCCAAATTGAAATATGCAAGATTTGACTAATTCCTTTTAAAATCCTAAAACAAAATGTTTGGTTAGTCAAAAAAAGTGAATTTGGTGTTTAACTTGATCCTTTAACATATAATAGTTAGATAATAATTACATGATTTAAATCACTTTCTAGATTGGGAAAATGATGTCTAATTTTTAGCTCATGGGTTTTGGATTTAATTTCACACAATAACCATTGATGATCACATATAACCACTGATGGTTTAAGCAAACCATGATAGTCAATTATTAGGTAACCACCACCAGTCAATTAGAATAATTTTTGGTTGATGAATACTATCGATGATGCCCTTTGAACCTGAATGCAAAATCAAAAAAAGTAAACATGTTAGGTTAGTCTTGGTTAGTTTAAAGATAAAGAAAATCTATAAGGTAAACTTGAGTTTAGTGATTTAAAAGCCTTTGAAACCAATAAATCAAGGATCTGATTATAAAAAATAATCAAAATACAATATTTAATGATGTTTCTATCTTGTATTCCAATCATTGGTGGTTACATAGATTCAGTGGTGGTTAGGCAAAACCATGTGTGGTTTAGCCAAATAGTCATTTGTTGTACTTAATCATCACTAGTCTCTATATAGATCTGAGAGATAAAAATAAATCAAAATATGACCAAACTAAGGCTAGAGATGTAATTTAAGTGAGATTTAAGCATCCATTTCTATGTTTAAGACCTACATATTGATCTCCTTACTATGTGGGATGCTCATGGTCCCATAAAGTGTGGCATTTGTGATTCTATAAATTTGATGATGGAGGGGAGGTTAGATCAGGTGCTCATCTTAAACTCAAATAAAAATGATAAAAACACACTAAAAATGCATAAAATATCCATAGGGGGAGCTTGGTGAACAAACAAAAAATGATAAAGCTCAACTAAAATGTAAATAAACTTATAAATTTTCTTTACCTTCCTTGAATGTTCCAAATGATGTGTTCATTAGCTTGCTCAGATTGTCCCCAAGAAGTCTTCATGAATGGGGGTTGGATATCTCCATCTCCTCTTAACACCATGGTTTTTTTATTTTTCTTGATGTTTTCTCAAAGTGTCTTGGATTGGGTTGATTTTGGCATTATAACACTATGTATTTGCTTCATGAATCCAATCCTACAATATTACTCTACTATGTTTTTAGGATCTCTATATGAAGAGCTCTAGGATTGATTTTATAGGCTTTGAAATGACTTGGAATGAGTTAAATCTTAACCTTGGTTGGCTTAGTTAACCCTTGTAGGGTTAAAAGGTGTCAAATGGTCATGATTAGCATGAAATAAGAATGGGTGGGATATTTTATAAATATGACAACTCACAAAAGATAATGATGAAAACCTAGGATATTCATTGATTTTTGAATTTCCCTTTTTGATAGTTGTTTTAATTTCTAATTGATGAATTAAATTATGATTTTATTAGGATTTGAATGTTAATTAATCCTTTTTAGCCTTATTGACATTTTACAAGTTTTGATTATAATGATTTAGGCATTTTCTCTTTTTAATTGATTTATGGGAAAAATTGATTTAATTGCATGTGATGAAGCCAATTTTGATACTTTTATAAATTCCTAGGTTAGATGTTCAATTATTGGTAAGAATTGGTCTAAATTTGGGTATTAATCCATTTGTGGACATTTTTTGATGTCTACAAAAACTACCTGATAAGATAACTAAACCACCCCTAATTCAATTCATAACTTCCCTTGTCTAGTAGAATCACCTCTTATTTTGCATAATCACTATGGTGCTTATGGAAACTGAGGGGTATTTTCAAAATTAGATGGGGAATTTCTATCACCTTAGGGAGTGGTTTTGATACTCATGTCCAATTTTTAAAATAATTAATAAATGATTATGAAGGTCATAATCAAGGGGGATGGAAGGGGTCAAAAGAAGAATGTGGAAGCATATAAGGGTTTAGAGATAGAGAGTTTCATGTGGAGCACAAAATAAGAGGTCATTTTATCATCATTAGATTTTTATAAAAATGTATCACTATGTAATTTTTAGATTCATATATATTACCCCCTCAAGAGGGTGTCTTATCATGAATTAGAAATGTGTAGTCCTGAGCAAGGTATGCTAAAATGAAACGGACGTTTAGAGATACCTTACTTGAATCCTATCAAAACCCCATGTAACCATGTGTTTGGGGAGAATCATACTCCCTAGACCATCCCATCAGGTGACTAAACCTAGTGTGGAGTTGTGTACCTATAAAACCATAAAAACATGATACAAAATAGATAAATGTTGTTAAAGTGTCAGTGATAAAATATTGATTTTCAACATCTAGAAAAATAATACACATATACGTAAGAATATGTTTGACTAAGAATGGATATTGCTAAAATTGTGAAGTATATAAGATAAAAACATGTATGAAGTATATGGTTTTATCTTTTGTATAAGTTATATATGTATTCAGACTTATAATCCTAATCATGTATTTAAGGAATGAAAAGAGTATTTACTTTTGTATCTCATAAGGATGGAATGTGAAGAGACAATAAGTTTATAAAATGATAAAAATAACAATTTGATGTAATAAAATATATTCCAATGTGTTGATAGAGATTAATAGATCTATCCTATTATATTTTTCCTTATCTTCTTTTATGTATGGTTTATGTGTAGTGTATACTATATTTTTATTTATTATATGATCTGATGCAATACTAGTTATGGTTCAATTTCTATTTATATCTACTTATTCTTGATCTTTAGTTTATTCTAAAATGTCATAGATGGTTTATACTATTTCCATATCTTTGACACCTTTTTGTACTCTCCACTACACAAGGTATCCCTATAATTAACATGTTCTACTATAATTCTAGGAATCTCTACTAAAAATGGTGTGGTGAGCATGGAACTTAATTAGATGAACTATGCTAAGATGTTTGATAGGGGTGAGAGATGTATAAAGATGGATATATGAGATAATTAGGACTTTTATATATGAAGAAGCATAAAGAGTCAGAAAAAATGCTAAAGAGATCATCCAATAACACCTCTATGGAAAAATCTATGAAATTTTCTAGTGCAAATTGCTTTGATTATTAGTTGTGTGGTTAGATATATTATAATACTATTTATTTAGTCTAAGTAGAATATATTTTATAGTTTGGACTAAAGATAAATTATAAATATTATGTAACCTATACACTGATTGGTGCTGAGCAGTAGATTATTAGACAAAAACTATGATTGATGGATATATCACAACATTTATAATATAAAGATGCATAGATTTTTAAACTACATAAGACAAATTTATCCAAGGAATCAAAGGGACATTTTTATACTGACTACCTTTACTAATCAAGATGTTGTTTATGGAAAAGGCCATGGTGCCTACTCCAACCAACATGGAGTTGTTATTTTGGGAACCATGGGAGTGAATGTGTGAGATATTGGATGATGAAGAGATGAGTAATAAGAACTTGAACCTAACCTGAGAAGATGGAAGGCAAAAACACTCAGAGTGAAAATAAAACTTTGGGACCCAAAAGAGAACTATGAAAAAAAAGGTGGAATAAGACAAATAACCTTGAAGTAATTATGAGTAGGACTAGGAGTAAAGAAGAAGTTTCTAGAGTTAGAGACATTCAAAGAAAATATTCTAGAGAAGAAACATTTCTAATATAAGGTATAAAAACTATTAAATAGGAAAGGTATGTGTAATATAAGAAAGGGATTTAATGAGAAAGAGGATGCTAGAAGCAATGATGCTGAGGTAGATCATTTAGGAAGTAAAGGTAGATCACAATGAAGTGAGGGGTTTTTCATTAGAACTGGGAAGGAAAGTTATTTGGAAAATATTAAATTTAAAAGTAGTAATATTATTGTTTCAAGTTCAAAACAAGAAGTTATAAATAAAATACATTCATTTGAAGGGTACACATCCCCCAAGCCCATTTTATTTAGAGAAGGTATAAAAAGGACAAATAAGGAAGTTGATTTAGGTTGGTTTGATTCCTTTACCAATAATGTTGGAAGTTTTAGTATAGAAACCAAGTGGGAAATAGAAAGAAACAAATTACAAGAAGCAGGATTTCTAGTTATTCTTGAAAAGAGTAGTGTGAAACATCCTATAATCATAATAATCACTACGCAATCACTTAACAATGTAATGACCAATACAAAAACACCACTAGTCATAGTTACTAGTATTGATACATATACAACAACAACAACAACTAGCATCCTACCAAATATGCCACTTCATGTATGTATGTTTGTACTTTAAATTTAATATGATGGATCTTTGGATTCAAAAAAATACTTGGTAACCTATGAGATGAAATGGGTCATAAAATGGGTAACATCGGATGATGTGAAGCAATACAAACTAGTAGGGTATTTTGGAGGATGTGATTTGGAGTTCATCTACCAAAGAACTATCAATGCCCTAGATTCCACAAAATTTAAAGATTTATTGGTATCATAATTTAAAGTAAGAAAATTTCTAGTCAAGTGATTCAAGATCTAAAGGAAATTTAATAAAAATTAGGGAAAATAGTTGAAGAATATGATTGTAGGTTCTCTAATGTGATGAATAAATTCAATTTTATTCTAGAAGATAAAGATAAGGTTTATTGGTTTGTAGAGGTATTATGACCAAGAATAAGGTTTCTTATTACATAAACTTAGTTCACCAAGGCTCATACTCAATTTTTTTTCCATTAGAGTTGAACAGATAAAATATTATGTGGATCTTCCATAAAAAAATATAAGCTAAATTAGATTATTTTATGAGGAGGATGAATGATATGCATGAAAATGATAAGCCTAAATTAGGCTTATGGTGTATAGAGTGTGTCTAGAAGGGGCGTCATAGGAATGATTACCCAATTATTAAAATAAAATTTTGTGAAATATACAGGGTAATTAGACATCCTACATCGAATTGCCACCTCTTCCAAAAATATATCCAAAATTCACACAACATGTGTTATAATTTTTTAAAATCTAAAAAACATGGGAGTTAAATCAAGATATAATAGAACATCCTTGTAACTATGTCCTAGAAAATACCCACTATGAAGCAAATAATTTCAAGACTAAATATGAAGATGACAAATGTGAATTAAGGTAGTTTGGGATGGGTGCCTTTATCACCACAATATTAGATGCCTTCATCACTATAGTACCATCCATATGACATATTAAGATATAATAATATATCATCTACCTTGTATCAATATTATGGTGAATATGCACAACCATGAAACAACACAAATCTTCAACAATATTAGGAAAATTGGACTCAAATTTCCCCTCAACATCAGTAAGGGGGATATGATGCATATATGAATCAATAAGGAGGATATAATGAACAAAAATAACAAGGTTGGGTATATAAACATAATAGATGAGTCTTTATAGGAGGATATAGGGGAGTATCATCACAAATATCAAGGAGGTTGTAATAATGATAGTTGGCAAACTTGACCTCCCATGCATTGTTATCTATGTGAAGCATATTATCATTATACGAGGAACTATCCCAAAAATCCTCAAAGACAAGTTTATTATGGATACTGTAGGGTTGAAGGTCAACATAAAATTAAATATTTCCCTATTATAGATAAATAAAGAAAGGAGAATCAAGTTCACAATGTAAACATGATTAATGTATAGCTAAAGGAAAATGCATTTGTGCAAGCCATCACAAGGAAATAGAGAGTAGAAGAAGGATTACCTCCCTTATAAATGCCTCATGATCAAGATATTAGAAAAGCTCAATGGGATAAATATCCTGATCCTAAAATAGAAAAGAATTTAATGTATCAAGTTGCATAGGTATTATAGGAAATACAATAAAAACTAGTTTTTGATGATGATAACACTACTATGATGCTCAAATGTATGGGGAAATTATCTAGATAATGTAGAAAGAAGGTATTGTGATTAATTTAATGGATCTAACCAAATAACTTAGCACACTATCTAATGAATATATATCCTATAATATCACTAACCTCCTACACCATCTCCTAGAGTGTACACAACAAGGACAAACAAGGGTTGATAAAGTAGTTTGGTATGCCAAGACCAATAAGACTTGGAATGTAGATTCATGACTAGATATTAAGTAGGTTAGATACAAAATCCTAAATATATTATTTGAATTTGGAATTATAGTCAACATGATTCCTCACTCAACATGGGAAGCCATTGGTTGACCAAATTTGAGCTACAATCCAATAACATTAAGTTTAGTAGATTATGATAGAGTTAAACCCATTGGATGGCTAGAAGATGTTGAAATTAAATTGGATGAACTTATCTTGCAAAGGGATTTTGAGGTCATTGATATGAAGATATAATATATGAATTACCCTTCCTTAATGAGTAATAAATGGGCTTACGATGGATAAATGACTATTGAAACTATACATAATTAGTTAAAAGTGCATCAGAAAGATAAAATAATAGTCATACCTTTAAACAAATATGAATAAAAGCCATATATCATTCCTAAAGTGATAGAGTATCCTTATTATTGTGAGGATAATAATTTTTTTAAAGTGGGGACAAATGAAATAAAAAATGGGGTACATATTATAGAATGTCAAAATTACAAACCCAATATTGCAAAACAAGAACAACCACTAGTATTCAAATTGATTATAATAAAGTCATCGGTTAGATAGGTTCAATTCAAAGAATGTGTTTTTACTTTAGTATGTTCACTGATAAGATCTAAGGTATACTTTTTATATCATAATAATGAAACTATGATGGATTACACTGAACTCACACCTAAAGTAATTCTACCCTGGGATTTTACATCATCCTTAAGTGGTGACTCAACTGTGCACATCTTGAATTGGTCCTATAGAGATCATGAGTTTCAACCTATGTGCATGGTGTTCAATGTATAATTATAAATACCTCAATATTTTATGACAAATGATCTCAATCCATTCATATTTAGGCTTGTACACCATGTAATAGAGGTGAAATAACAAGTTAACACACTTAACTATGTGCTGAAAGGAATTATGGTGACATGGTGGGCTATGTATAGAAACTGAAAAATGTATTGGGAGGATGCCTATGAAATATTACATGTAATGTTTCATCTACCAACTAGTATTAAATAAAAATGGCCTTTCTTTCAAAAGGGTCAATGTCTAGAACTACACATCCATTAATGCATAGACATATGGACCACATAAGGAGTAGAGCCTTGATATTAGGCACACATACTCAATCATACCCTTGTAACTTTTCTAATATCTTGGTACATGAATCAAGAGTGCATAATGGAACTAAACACTTGGTGTAACTTCATCAATATTTCATTAAAAATTTTATATTTGAATATGATAACCCATTAGTACATAATGCCTTTAAAAATATTAAAAATTTTATATGTCATAGATGCACAAAGAATTTAATAAATGTTGCTAAATAATCCTCTCATTAGGAAGTTATATAGGACTTAGATCTCACACTACATAATTACAAAGCTAACCAAAAATAATAACTCCAAATTTAGTCGATTAATAGAATAAATAATTATATGATAGAATCCTCCAATGAAAATGATAGTAATGGGGATATCGATTTAGAAGGGTTATTTAAACCACAACGTGAATAGGATTCTAACCCAGTGCAAATCATAGAACAATTTGAAGAGGATAAAATATGTAATATTAAAAATTTGAAATGTGAAGGCAAACACATTTTACAAGATACTATGCCTAGTGGATTAGGTAAGTTATATTAGGAACCATTGTAAAAGAATCAAGGAAATATTGAATAAAAAATGACCCCTAAGATTGTAATAGTGGGAGATTACTAGGGACAACAATAGATCTCTTATTCCCTATAGCTACTAAGAGATTATCAAGATGTGTTTCCAAGAAAATTCTTGGAGGCAAAAGGCATATATCTATCTCTAGGAGAAACACATATAGAGTTAAAATAATGTGCATGCCCTAACCTATTAAAAAGTCACCTTAAAAAATGATCCTAATATAAAAACTAAAGTAATGGCTAAATTGGATCGAATTAAAAAATGTAGAATTGTTTTTCTAGTTGAAAAGGTAGAGTGGGTGAGTCATATGGTTGTGAAACATAAGAAAATAGGATAAATCCAAGTGTGTGGGGATTACCACACACTTAATGATTCTTGTGTTAATGATCCATTTCCTATTCCTTTTATGGATCAAGTATTTGAATCTATGGCTAGGCCTAAGGTATATTACTTTACAGATGGTTTCAGTAGATATCACCAAATTCTAATTGCTAAATAGGATTAGGCCAAGACCACATTTTCTACTAAATGGAGATCATTTGCATACATGGTAATGACATTTGTTTTAAAGAATGTACCTGCTATATTTTCTAGAGATATGGTTAATGAATTCAAATACTTCATTCATGATTTCCTATAATTTTATCTATATGATTGTTTAATCCTATCTCTATTTAAATAATTCTTTTAAAAGCTAATATTGATGATATAGTGATGTCAGGATTTACACATCACCTTAAGTTTAAAGAAGTGTCTATCTTTACACCTTTTGGTGTCTTGCTAGGTCATGTTCGGTGTAATGATGAAATTTTAGTCAATCCAGCTAAACTTGTTATTATAGTAGGAATGTCACCTCTTACCAATTCAACTTAAGTACACATATTTCTAGGTCATACTAGATATTATAAGAAGTTTATAAAAGGATATGCAATTATATCAACATCTATAAAGAATATAATGCACAAGGATACCAAATTTTAAGGGACACTAGAGTGTCAAAAAAAATCATCAAGCTAAAGTAGATGTTGGTAACAAAAATTATCTTAGTATTTATTGATTAGAAGAAGCCATTACACATACATGTGGATGATTTAGGTACTATAGTAATAGTTATCTTAGTGCAACCAGGGAAAGGCAAGTTAGAACACCTGATACATTCTACTAGTAGAAAACTATCAATTGAGGAAAATAATTACACAACCATGGAGAAATAAGCACTAGACATGGTGTTTAACTCTTAAAATTTTAGGTATTACTTATTGGCTACTGCTTTTGAGTTCTTCACAAACCACTAGGCATTGTAATACCTAGTTAATAGACCAATGCTAAGAGGATGGATATCAAGGTGGTTGATGATATTTTAGGAATTCTAGTTTTAAATTAACATTAAGCTAGGATGAGATAATGTGGGACCAAATAATCTCATCTAACTTTTCAATGGGGAGTAATTAGAGGAAATAAAAAATGAATCCCCTAATGCACATTTATTTAGAACTATTATAGTTCTTGATAACATGAAGAACATTACACATTTTTTGGAATAAGGAATATTTAATGCACATTATACAAATAGAGAAAATAAATAGATGGTTACCAAAGCCATATCATATAGTATTCTTAATGGATTCTTATATAATCATGTCAAAGATGATGTATTATACAAAGGTGGATCTAGAGAACAAGTGACCATAAATAATTCAAGAAGATCACCAAGGGATCATAGAAGGTCACCTCATAGGAGAAGCCACTACCAATAAAATAATTTAGAGTGGTATATGATGGTCTATATTATTTTATAATATGCACAAAGTTGATAAACACTACAACATCTGTAAAATAATGGGCAATCCTAACCAATGATATGAAATGCCTTTGGTACCTATACCTATAGAACAACATTTTGAGTAATGGGGAATTGAATTTGTTGGATTCATATCTCCCATAAGTAAGTAAATTCATGCCAAATACATTATCATTATGAATAAATATTTCACAAAATAGGTGGAAGCTATTGTGACTCCAGGACACAGTGCAAAGGATACTACCAAGTTTTTATATGAAAACATTACCATGAGGTTTGGATGTCCAATTAAGATGTTAAGTGATAGAGTCATGCACTTTATAAATAATAATATATAGACTCTCATTGAATATTTCATGATATTTCACCACAAAATCATGACTTATCATCCCCAGGATAATGAATAGGTAGAAGCATCCAATAATGTTTTGGGTAAGATGTAAGAAAATTGTAATGTTCAGAGAGATGATTGGGATGATCAAATTCCTACAATTTTATGGGACTATCAAACACATTATAATAGAGTTACTAAGTTCACTCCCTTATAATTTGTATATGTCTTTGAGGCAGTAATGCCTATATAATATATTGTACCTAGTTTGTACTTTGATATTATCATGAGATTAGGAGATCATGACTCATTAAGGGTATGACTGATGGATTTCAACAGGATTAGAGAAAATAAATTAAGATCATAATGGATACAATACATGAATAAACAAATTCAAAGAACATGGAATTATTTCAATCTATGATCTAAGTAATTTTGTTTGGACTAAATAAAATTATTGTATGAGAATAGATTTAAAGCATTCCCTAGAAATCTAGGCATAAGATGGAAAGGACCTTACATCATTCATGAAGTATTACCATAGGGTAAAATAGTGCTGAAAGATTTGTAGGGAACCATATTATCATTAAAAATAAATGGTTATAAGCTTAAGCCTTATTATCTTTAATCTCTATTATTCTACTAAAAATTGAGTGGGTGTTGAGTAGCACCATATAGTTAGGATTTCATTTAATGTTTTTTATTTTCTATTTTTTTTCTTAGGTTAGAATGTTTATATAGTGTGATCATTATTGTGCAATATGTTGAAACCACTAGAATCTTATTATCTTTAGAGAATTCAACCACCTTCCTGAGACAACTCATTAAATATAATTGGTCGCAACTAAACTAAATAATGTAATTAAGTCAGAAAGGTGATGACAAGATAGGTATAATGGATGTAAGGACACCATTTAGGTCAGACCATTAATTATACACCATCTCAAAATATTACATAAATTACAAAGTATATTTGGTAATAAAATGACAAGTGGATACATAAGACAAATTAAATAACTAAAAGGATAACTACTCACCTATAATAACTGCCCAAAAGTAAATCAATGATCATAGGCACCAAACATGCCTAATAAGGTGATTTATAACATTTAATATTAATTGGAAAGGGAACATTCATGCACATGTATTAAATGTAATCAAAGGAGTTAGTGACATGAAATTAGACCTTAAACAACTACAAAAGAGAAGGATATGGACAATGATCAAACATTACAACCATCAGTTAACAAGATATTTATGTGATTAGCCTCTCAACTATCTATTCATGAACAAATTTCAAACTAGGGAACAATTTATTAGAACAATCATTCAGCTTAGCCATGGATAGATGTCAGCTAATGATCCACTATGTGATGCCTATAAAGAGGAAATGAGAATTAGGCTAGGGATTTGATAGAATAAATACAATGATATAGAAGCATTCAATTTCATAGATGTAGTAAAAGATAATTTTTTTTCAAGAGGCTTAAGGAGCGGCACAATGAGGAACCCTAACACTACATCATCCACTATGAAGTTCTAACACTGAGTAATTAATTAAGCTACCTACATTTAGGAAATTAGAAAAAGTTGTGATGATGTTACTAAGTTGATATAATTATGGAATTATCCATATAGATCAATATATTACAATATGGATTAATGCATACACTATATGATGAACAACTAATCTACCTAATTATGGTAAATCTTTCATGCCATATAAGCCTATAACACCACCTATCCACTCAAATATTAGATAAAAATACACCACTAGGACATGGCAAGGAAATCCTATTGATTTAATTGAGGATGTTTAAATATGCATCATGGTGTAATGTTTTGCCAAAATATTATGGTAAACCACAAATTAAACAAAATAAGTGACAAGAGGCATCATTGACATTGCATACTGAATGATGAAGCTGTAGGAGGATTTTAATTGGCCTAAATTTAGTGGTTGAGATTACCATAAATATAGAAAAGGTAATTATAGGAGTGATGCAAACCTTTCAATACTAGCTTTTATTTTTTTATTTTGTTTCACACAATGGAAGTCTCGTCTTAGGCCAGTAAATGTAACTATTGATTTTTGGACCAATAATGCCTTTGCAAGCATTACATAGACCAAAACAAACTAATATTATGAGTAATTGGAAAAGTTAAACTTATGGTGGATAGAAACCCTAGCCTTAATCAAAATCTACCTTAAGATTCATCAATATGTAATGTAGTACTTGGGTCAACATGACTCAGTTACCAAATTTCACAATGGCATACAGATTAAGGTTCATGAGTTGGTTACTCCAATTATCACTCTAATGCTATTTTTCATTTTGATGGTCAAAGCAGAGTCTAAAGCATACCATAAAAAATCTCTATCTTTTAGGTTTGTACCTATATTATAAGTCATCCCTCTATAGGCACAATAACAAATAAAAGAGTAGTTACCTTTGTCATAACCCACATAGCCACAAGCCCAACCAACATAGTTGACATAGCCTAAAATCTAATGTAGTAAGAGAAAGGAAAGAGGAAATCACCTACACATAGATCTTACTGGATAAACATACCCTCACTTCTTAGCTTTTGTAAATGGGGGACCCTTATGAATGTTCAATAATATCTATACCTTGAAATCTTACTCGAAGGAGTTATTTTTTTAGAATTTGAAGATCATCCACCTAAAAGGGATACACTCTATAGGCTTAGTGATAATTATATGTTATTTGAATAAACTATGATAATGTTTTGTGTCTTTGAGGATTGATTTACATGTTTCATAAAAGAGGCTAGGTTTCCTTTGCTGAAATCCCTAACATTTAAATTCAAAAGTTGGTAGAAAATTTAATGAGGAAATAGAACTTCAAGGTTTATTGAAGTATCCCTTCAAAAATTTCATCTTGGGACACTTTTTCATAGATTAACCTTTCAAAAAAGGAGCCCATAGTTGAGGAGACTTATCTTGCATGCATCTCTATAGATCCAATGATCCAGACTTCATCATAGGATTCGATTTGACAATGCAAGATAGCTAAGGGATTTCATATTAATCAAAGTTTAAGAAACCAATCAAAATGGATTCAAGTGACCCCATATCCCAGAGATTTGGTCACATGGCCCAAAGAGCATATTTTTAATTTAAATAATAATGTGTTTTTCAATAGAACATGATCACAAGGCCTAAGCTTAGGCCCTCTGAGTACCTTAGATGATATTAAATTTCACAACTTTACACCCATCACTTGATTTCTATGAGGATATTTTTGAAATTTTTGAGGACATCAAATTTAAGATACTCTAAATACCTTAGATGATCTTAAATTTCATGGCCGTACACCTGTCATTTGATGTCTACAAGGACATTTTTGACATTTGTGAAGACATCAAATTTAAGATACTTTGAGTACCTTATATATTATTAAATTTGATATCCTCATTCCCATTATCTGACATTTGTGAGGATGTTTTTGACATTTAAAATGACATTAAATTTAAGATAGTCTAAATACCTTTGATGAGCTTAAAATTGATAGCTTCACACCTGTTATTTGATGTTTGTGATGATGTTTTTGACATTTGTGAGGACGTCAAATTTAAGATAGTATAAACTTTCAAACCTAGAAAATGGATGTATCTCTTGACCCTAAAAAAGTACCTTTTCACATTTTTTTAAGTGTAAGATCTTAGTATAATGGATTTCATGTGCATCTTCATAGATCTAGTACTCTATGCTTCATCACAATATTTGATCTGATGGTGCAACATGGCCAAAGAATTTTCAATGAGGATAGAGCATAATGAAGGTGACCAACTAGAAAATACTTCATAGATTAGGATCAATAGGCCAAAATTGTTCAAAGATCTAATCCAATAATGTGAAATAGAGTAAATTTTAAAGAACTAACAACTAGGTTCTAAAAAGACTTTTCTGGGAGTAACATGAGAAAATTTAAGAATTTTCCACCTTCTCAATTAAAATAGGAAAATACCTATCTCATCAACATAAAACCCTATTCCTTGTTCAATTGAGCCACAATTGCATTTAGAAAAGTTGAAAATCACCTTGAGAAGAGCCAAAAGACTTAACAAAATCACACAGTTGAAAAATAATCAAGCAAGTTGAGGAATTATGGTTTCAACAAGACAAAAATGACAAGATGAAATAAAAGCTTACTTATCAACTAACATCAAAGGAACATGTTACAAGGATATATAATTAGATGTGGAAGCTTTGAATAATGGTTTAAAGAATTGGTATGAAATCTTCTTTATATTCAATCTGCTACAACCATTGGCTATTAGTGAGTATCAAATTGATGTATTTCAAAGGAAGCATGAAGATTTAATGGTAATATATATGTCTATACTTCACCTCATATCTTCCAATATATAGGTAATCCATTTTTATAATATCATAGCCCCTATGTTTATTGATAATATAATAGAAGGAAACTGGATGATTAGGGAGGGTACATCAAAGAAGGTTGACTATATAGCTCTAGTAGCTTTTGAAGGATACTATAAGCTTTCTAGAGCTCACATAGACCTCCCTAAAATCAAGTAATGGACCACTAAGAATGACTTATATGATATCTTAAAACTATGGTTGAATAGAGGGACTCATGTAATGAGAAATCATAATGGTAGGATCCTAATTATGTAATACAAGGAGGTGATTAGGATCATCATGACATTTTTTAATAGATATTTGAGATTATAAATCAAATCTTATGTGGACCCCAAGTGTGTCTCCTATATCTATTTTATGGTGGAAGAGAAACTGGCTCCATCTATTAGAGAAATGATAAGTATACATTTAGGAAGGAAGTTCAATGGGATTAAAAAGAAAACAATCCAATTTTTCACTGTGATGTCTTACTTGTTAGACACCTTTATGGCATATAATTTCTTCCCTACCATTAATAATTTGTCACCTCATAGCAAGATCACCATTTCTCACCATTATTCCAAACTACACATATTCAAATATAAGGACCACATAAAATTAATTTTTGATTTCATATATCCCACTCTAGTTGGGATAATTACTGTAAGCCCAATACCCAGGGTTCCCCCTCTTATTAGGGATTTTTAAGAGCCCATTGGTGACATATGGATCTATTTTTATTGTATAGTCATCAAGATTAAATGAATCTAAACCTAGCCCTTTAGATTACCAGTGCATGTCCCAATTAAACTAGTTGAGAATGAGATTGCTCATCCAATATTTCATGGTATAGACCATGTGTGTAAGGAAAATAAGAAAGGTCTCCTATGTATCTTCATGTATATAATTAGAAGGACAGTGATCCATGGATGGAAGTAATTATAAATCTTAGAAAGGAATAGAGAGACATTTTTATTATAATTGGATGACATCAAGACATGGGATCTAAAAGGTAATGTGTTCTCCCATATATAGCCCAAATAGCTATATAAGATCCCTTATGAACACCAATTGGGTCCATATGATGACTTATACATAAAGGTAGAAAATTTTGAGGAAGTGTTAGCTAGATTTAAAGGGCATGGATTCAAATTAGAACACAAATTATAGAGGGAACAAAAACCATTAGGATAAATATGGTAGATGAATCCCTTACAATACTAGCTCTTACCTTCCACTTCAATTCCACCACAAGCACCTCAAGGGCCACCTCAATAATAACTACCTCAGTGACAAGTGTTGAAAAGTGAGGGACCTAGTGAAAAAAGGATAAAATATAGGGTAGGAGAGGGACCCTATACCTCAGCTTTGCCTCAAAGACCCCCTTCCCATATGGAATACATTGACATGGTTTCCTTAGAGCCTAATGAAATAGTGGATGAGTTATTTAAGGAGCTTGTAGATACATATGGGTTAGACAAGGAAGATAATGATGAAAAATACATAGTTGAGGTGGTAATAATTGAGGGTCCTTAGGTTGAAGAAATAGATAAAAGCAAGGAGGTTGCCTTAGATTTGGTCCTTGTGACAAAAAGAAAAAGGGAGACAAATATGGATTTGGTACCTATAACCTCCAAGAATCCCATGTGGATTCACCCAACAAGTGAGGTTAACTTGTTTAGTGATTAATTTCCCATATATGGACCTATCATACCTATCTATTTCATCTATGGGAAGTTATAAAAGATACCCTCTCAAATGCATTCATGGGTTTTGACCAACACTACCAATGCTAAGATCAATGATGAAATCTAGCCCTGGATCTTAGAGATTATGAAGGAGAAGGAAGAGAGGAGAATAATTGAGGTTGCTAGGGAAAGTATCAAGAGAATGGAAGAACCAGGGAAATCAATAGGGGCTAGTCTCAACAAACTAGAGGTTTCAAATCTTTCATAAGTAGAGCCCAAGGTGCAATTCAACCTTGATACATTTACACTTGATAAGGTTATCATGAAGAAGGAAACCATTGGAACTGATGAAATCTCCCTCTAAAGAGTGGAACCATATATAAGACTCACTCTAATCCAAGGCTAGGTAGTAGGAGAGTACCCCATTCATCAAGAAGATATTTCAAGTATGGTGCAAGCCCAATTAGCAATGGATATGGTGGGAATTTAGGGAATGAAACAAAGGATCTTGAACTTGGAGAAGGAGAAGGACATGGAGGCACAAGTCTCATTATAAATTCTAGAATACCTACTAAGCATTTTAAATAAATACCTCTTAGATACCTTTGATATATTAAAGGATATCAAACTTAGGCTAAATACCTTGGAACTTCAATCCAACAGGTCCTAAACATTAGTACAATAGTGGGAAGAAACAAAAGACCAGGTAATAGAGTTGATCAATGTGCACATCATTAAGTATCCCTTGGATTTCAAAATCATTAAAAAAAGGTAATTGAATGTTATTCAAGGGAAGCTAGTAGATCAAATATAAGAATTAATATCATGGTACAATAGGACCATTAACTTTGTGGATGAAGATAAGGACCTAGTGTGTATAATTGAGAAGTTGTTAGGAGCCTTGTTGATAACCCCTTCTCAACCTACTGCCACTGGCATAATGCATGATATGGATTTTGAACATAGATTCCAAGCCTTCATCTAGGAAATCATGGATAAAAACCAATGCTGATTCAATATAGATAATTGTAAAGTCCTTAATATCATCCTCAGGATAGGGGAGCAGATTATAGAGACAAGGTGCTTGTAAGAGGTCACTATCAAAAGTGACAAAGAATATGATACATTGGTTGAACAATAAGAAGAGAGTCTAATGAAGCCTATAGTGTATTTTGAGATAATTAAAGAAAAATACAGGGTGAAAGACTTTATTCAGCCTAAGTGATCAAAGTGGGGTGGCCCACCAACTCAAGACCAAATTCAAGATTATTCTTTTGTAAATTGTATATGATAGTTTGTTAGCATATATTAATATTTTGATCTAGTAGGCACCTAAAGGCCATATGTACTATAGATTTATTTATAAAAGTAAAACTATATTTACCTTTTATAAAGTTTTAAAGGAAAGATGATCGGTGCACTACCTACACCATCTATAAATAGGTAGGTGTATCATTTGTAAAAGAGAAGATTTTGAGAAATTTTATACTAGAGCAATTAATATGATTTGGATTTTGAAAAGATTTTCTGGGTTGTGTTATAATTTTTTTTTTCAATTTCATGTGGATGTTTTAGATTTGAATAGTTCTTGGATAAATGAGTTATATTTCATGTTTATGAGGGTTCTAGTTTACGATTTTCTAGACTAGTTAAAGGATTGTATGTTTAATTCATTTTATTTGTTCTGCATTTGAATGTTCTTATGAAATTTAGATTAACATATCAAACTCCTTAAGTAATCTTGAAGTTTACTCATGACTCATATATTTTCCTTTGAATATTACCTAATTTTTTATGAAGCTTGGGCTTATGCCATGTTGAATCACTAATTGGTTACATATATACTCAAATTGGATAGGAATCTATCATTATGTTTGAGATTAATGCTTGTAATCATGTTTCTTCTCTACCTTACCCTAAATTTTTTTATTTTTATCAATACTCACTTTAGCTTAAGATCATTGTAAATATTCACTTCGATTAACTTAGAGCTAGGGACCTTGATTAGGAAGACTACAAAAATACAAAGAATTTAGACCCTGGTGATTACCAAACACCACATCAAACAAATTTTGTGGGTAGTTCTCATACTTTGCTGACTATTCCACCACAAACATAATATTTATCACAAAATAAAACTCATGCCCTAGATTATTGTAATCCTAAAATGAAAAGTGATCATTAACACTAAGGAGTACTCTATGGATCAATTTGAAGCATCAATAAGAGGTGGTCCCCACTAGTGCTAGAGGGAGGGCTTATCTTTTAAAGTATCATTATTTTCTTGGTTAATCTTAGAGGATATTTACATCCTTTGTAAATATATTTGATCTATCAGTGTTTTCTTACTCTTCTTTACAATTATTAAGGAAAATATCCTTGTTATTTGTGAAATTTAGTTCAAAATTTGGTGAGTATAACTTTAAAATTAAGAATTCTTGAACTAAATTTCAAGCATCAAGAATTCCTAATTTTAAAGTTATACTCACCAAATTTGGTGAAGAATTTTGCATGATGGTCATTCTTGATGCTTTAATTTTAACTATATTTGGTTAAATGTTGATGTTATCATGTGAACTTTGAGTCTAATTCTTCAAAATCATGCAAAGGATGACCATATTTGCATGATCAGATATACCTTTGAGCTAATTTAGTCAAATATCAATGTCCTTCATCATTTCATAAGTGAATATTTATAAAATAGGATTAATGTATGTGATATTTATTTTTCTTCATGGGAATTTGTGTTAAATCATATTTCAAAGTAAGATTCTTAGTTTTCAAGCTAAAATTACCTACAATTAGGACTAGATCTCATTCAAAAGCTAGGGAACCTTTTCTTGAAATCAAGACACACCAATGAACTAGAAAGGATAAGGGAAAGAATAGCTATTAAAATTATCTACCATCTTCACCCCTATAAGGAGTCTCTGCATTCAACCTTTGACTAGATATGTATTGGCTTGGAAGTTCTCTTATCAATGTTTTAGGTATAGTTCACGATTTACCATAAAATCTTGAGAAATATTTGCCTATTTTTAGTCCAATTGGTATGGTTATTTCCAAGGAACATGTCAAGTCCTTTAAAGTTTCTCTCAAGATCTTAAATGTCATTCATGAAGATGTAGATTGTAGGTTATTCCCTTTTACCTTCAAAGATGCTACTTATGAATGGTTCTTAAACCTATCAGACAATTATATCACTTCTTGGAATAATTTTGACACCATATTTATTGATTAATTTGGGAAGATAATTAACCCTTGTGTTATATATAATCAATTTACTACCATCAATAGATATCCAAGTGATCTTATTAGGTCTTTTAATGCCAGATTTCAAAAGATGTTCAGTAGAACCATAGATCCTTATAATCCTAATGAACCTTTGGCCTTAGAGATTTATAAATATTCTATGGATCCCATGACTTTTGTGTTTCTTAATATAACTATCCCAACTATTGACACATTATCTCAAGCTTATTTAGAAGCAATGGCCATTAGTGACCAAATGTAGCCTTAAGGGCAACTGGCTTATTCAATTCCAAATGTCAACCCATAGATGCTGGCCTTGAATATTTTCCTAGGTAATAACTAGAATTTTTTAGCCCTAAATCAAATACCAACTCTAACTTTCTTACCTACTCATGCTACTTCTAATTAGAATTTAGGTTTCCTAAGTCAACAAACTACTAATGGATCTCAAGCCAATGATCAAAAGGCCCTAATACTAGTCAACACTACTAACAATAATCAAGCTCAAACTTCTAATGATCTAAAGAATGAAAGTGAGTCTCTACTCAAGATGGTCTGAAATCTCATCATATACTTCTTCTAATTGTAAAATTAAGTTGGTAATGTAAATGATAGCTCTAGAAGAAAATTCACCTTCCAAAAGTTTAATAAACTTGGTAATAGATTCTAGAATGTTATATTCTTTAACGAAAATGAAGTTAGTGATCCTTATTCATCTGGAAAGAAGAATGTGGGAATTAATATCATAGATATTGCTATACCTAATTATTTTAGGATGCATGCCACTTATAAGCATGATGAGATAGATTGTATTGAATTTTATAAAGCTTTTGAGGCCTTCTAGGAAGAGCTTGACACCTTTGAGGTTATCCCATATAAGTACAACATAGTTAGTACTTCTAGATCTAAAACACAAGATCAAGTACACATGGTGGAGACCTTTCAATTTATCTTTTAGGAAGATAATTAACATGATACTATTCCTAAAGAAATCCAAGCATTTTAACAATTCTTAAATATTTACCCTCTAAGGAATAGGGATCAAAGGCAGCCTTTGAATACTTCTACTCCCCTTAATAACTATGGGAATCCCCCAAATACATCTTCAAATAATGATCTTGAACCACCCAAGGGTAGTTCTTCTAGGCCTTTGACTGAACCTTTGAATAAGACTAGATACAATATTGTTGAGGATATGAAGAAAATCAAGGCAAATATTACTATACATGAATTAACATAGATAACTGAGCAAAGAGATATTCTCTTGAAATCCTTGTCCAAAAAGCTTGGAAAGCTATTAAAGAATGATACTACCAATGTAACTATGAAAGTAACAAAACTAAAATCTCTACCTTTTTTACTCATAGTCAAAGTATTCAGTAAGAATGTCCATAATTGTCTATTAGATTTAGGAGCTTCAACTAATATTATGCCAGTTAGAATTTATGAGCAACTAGGATTAAACCCAATCAAGTTAGACTAAGTGGTCACATAACTAGAAAAATCAAAATTCAAAGTCATTAGAGAATTGCTTAATGAGCATATTCAATTGGAAAGTGAACCTAACATTTAATAGTTTATTGACATTCAAGTATTATACATCCCCAATGCTTATGGGTTACTTCTAAGTAGGGAATGAACCAAAAATTTGAATGGGTACATGTCCACTAATTATTCTCATCTGTGGTTTCCATAGAAAGGTGTTCCTAATTAGATAAGATTTGAGAGAGAGTCAAGGATGAAGCATATGATAATTGAGTATAATCCAGTGAATGAGAGGGTAAACTTCCTTGATTCTGATCTTGGAATTGTCACTTTAGAAATTACAAAAAAACTAGATTCTAAAACACCCTTTCTAATAATTGGATTATATAAATTACATGTTGATGGAGCTAGATGCAAATCAGTATTAGGAGCTAGCATTGTGTTAGTAGACCCTATAGACATGCACTATCATACATCTTATAGATTTAAATTCCCTTAAAATAATAACTTAGTTGAGTATGAAGCTCTCATCCTAGGACTATAGCTTTCCATCAAGCACAAATTCAAGAAATGTCAGTTCTATGGAGACTCTAAACTTATGGTCAATCAAGTGAGGAGTAAGTACCAGTGAAATTTGTCTTTCTTGAAGAGATAAAAATTTGAGGTATTGGACTTGATCAAGTCTTTTGATGCTTTCAACATCTTAGTTGTTCCAAGGGAAGAAAACAAGTTTGTTGATGAGCTTGCTTCTACTACATCCAACTTCATGCCAAATCAAGATTCTTGTAACTTGAGCATTGAATTTGTTCCTCACCCATTATTCCTAGAAAATATCAATCACTTCCAAGTTTTCAATGATGACTGGTAGATCATCAATTTCTTGACAAACTATAGGAATTTTAAGGCCCATATCATTGATGAGGTAGATGAAGGTTCTCTTGAAAAAGAGCTTAATGGGAAGATCATCCAACTTAGTGATAATAAAATACCTAAAGGGATTATCTCTTTAGAGATGTTTTTTGATCATGATAAGCTTACACAGATACCTATGGTACCTAAAGTGAGTGGAAAAGATTACCAACTAGTAGATCTTGGTCTACAAGACCAACCTCAACCAGTGAACATAGGGAAAGCATGCACTAAAATGGAAAATAAGAAAGCAAGAAAATTTCTCTTAAAGTACAAAGATTTCATTGATTTGGTATTATGAAGACCTAAATATATTTGATCCAAGAGTTATAACTCATACAATACCTCTCAAATAAAAATGCAAGCCTTTTAGGAAAAAACAAAGGCCAGTCAATCTTGTTTTAGAACCTATGATCTATAAGGAGGTAAGGAAATTATTAGATGCAAGGATTATCTTTCCTATCTGACACTCCACTTGGGTTTCCAACTTGGTTCTAGTAATAAATAATAATGGGGAGATTAGATTATGCATTGACTTTAGGAACTTGAACAAAGCTTCTAAAAAAGATAATTATCCTCTACCTTCTTTAGAACAAGTCATACAAGTTGTCTCAGCATCATCTATGATGTCCTTCTTAGATGTATTTTCAAGATATAACTAAGTTCTTCTTGACAAATAAGATAGGATGAAAATAGATTTCATAACCAAATGGGGAACTTATGCCTATAAGAGGATGCCCTTTGGACTTATCAATGCATGAGAAACATTTCAAAGGGCCATGGAAGATGCTTTCTAAGGTATATTAGGAAAATGTATCATCATATATATGGATTATTTGATATTTTAATCCAATAATAGAGAGGATAACTTCATGCACTTACAAGAAGTGTTTGAAAGATGCAAAAGGTATAACATTTCCCTCAACCCAAAGAAGAGTATATTTTGTGTCATAGAAGGGAAACTACTAGGCCATCTTATCACGAAAAAAGGGATGTCCATAGATCCTAATATAGGGGAGGATATATCCAAAATTAATTTTCCTAATAGCAAAAAAAAAAGAAAACTTAAATCATTCTTTGGGAAAATTAACTTTGTAAGAAAATTCATCTCAGGCTTTGCTGAAATTGTTAAGACTTTGAATGACATGTTGAAGAAGGATGCCAAGATCTATTGGAATGAATAATCTATGAAAGAATTTGTTGAAATGAAAAATATATCACTAAATCTCTGGTCCTCATAAGTCCTAACTTCTCAAAATATTTCTATCTATAGTCATTTGCCTCCGAACATACTATGGTTGTAGTACTAAGTCAAAAGATGGATGGGAGTGATCATCCCATAACTTTCATGAGCATAAATTTAAAGATTTTTAAGGGTGAATATTCTATTATTTATAAAAAATATTATGAATTGGTGAAATTATTCAAGACATTTAGGCATTATATCCTTAAGAACAAGGTACATTCCATCTTACCAGACCCAGCTACAGAATTTATGCTGAGTCAAAATGAGCTTGGAGAAAGAAGAGGAAAATGGATGTTAGTTATAAAATAATATGACATAAAAATTAATATTTAAAAGTTATTAAGGTACCAAGGCTTATTTCAAAGAATTTCCAATATAAAACCTAAGATCCATGTCATGCAAGTCAACGAGTAAAATTTTTAGTCTAATGAGTAGTATGACCCTATCATCCACTTACTTATCAATGGTGTTTGTACCCCAATAATTAAAAGAGAGAAAAGGAGATCCTTGAGGCTTGAATCATCTCATTACCTCCTCAATAATGGATTATTTTACAAAATGGACTTTGAGGGAGTTTACTTAAGGTGTGTATCTAAAGAATAGGCAACTCAAGTCATGACTACCTTCCATGAGAAGCTAGGAAGTTAACACCCTTTAGGGAGAACCAAAGATCACAAAATCCTTATATTTGGGTAATATTTGCCTCCCCTCTTTAAATATTCTCACAATAATTTGAGGGAGTGTCATGCATGCCAGATATTCAACACAAAAGAGCCAAAGGCAGCCATGCCTTTGCAACTTGTGATAGTTGGCAAACCCTTTACACAATGGGGATTGGAATTTGTAGGGGTGATCAACCTAATTATTCTAAAGGACACAAGTTTGTACTTATATTAACTATCATACAATATGGAGTGAATTTGTTACCACCAAACATTGTAAAGAAGAAGAGGTATTTAACTTCATGGAAGAAAACATTTGCACAAGATTTAGAACCCCACTCTATTTGGTCTGTGATAATGGATCTACCTTCACTTCTATTGATATGATTAAATGGTCATATGATAATGGAATCATTATAAAATTTATATCCAATCATTATCCCCAATGGAATAGAGTCTCTAAATCTACAAATAAGAATTTGATGAAGGCTATCAAGAAGTCTGTGAAAGACAAACCAAGAACATCGCATAAGCTCCTGAAGTATGCACTATGGGTAGATAAGATATGAATTAAATAGGCTCTCAAGGCTTTACCATTCTTATTGGTGTATGTTTAGGAACCTATATTCCCTATAACCTTCAAGTTTCCTACATTTACCTTTATGCAATAATACATGGAAGAAAGCCAAGACCATGCTACCTCAAGCCTTTTAGATATTGTTTAGATGGAAGATACAAGGGATAAAACATTTGTTGAATTTAGTAGACATCAAGAAATAGTGAAAAGGTGTTTTGATAAAGGATCCAACATAAAAAATTTCACGCAAGGAGACTTAGTCCTCCTTTAGGATAAAGCTTCAAAGCCAAAAGGGAAACATGGTAAATTCACACCTTTGTGGATTGGGCCATATCAAATTACAAAGACATTGGGAAACAACACCTTTAAACTAAAAGACCTCTGAAGAGCAGAGTTCTTCTTACCCACCAATGCATTGTACCTCAAACATTACTTTTTTGTTGCCAGACTAAGAGTAGTTATGGAGTAAAAGTAGTAATATACTTATATTATAGTAGGTAGGCTAGATAGTTTCTTTTCTTTATTTCCCATCTTGTTTTGCTTATACATATTTGTTTTCTTCCTATTTTTTGCTTTCTGTCATGTGTTTGTTTTTTCTTAGTTGTGCTATTTTGTTTCCAATAAGTCATGTGGATAGCTTTGTTTGAGTTTTCATGAGATTGTATAAAATTTTACTTTGAAGTAGGGATATGAATCTTGTAATGATGAACATAGGCTATCACAAAGCACCATGATGCAACTCAAAGGCAATGGTGTAGATTGATATAGAATTTAATTATCATGATAAGTCTTAAGAATAATCTTAAATCATGGTCTGGTTTAAATAAGAATCATCTATGTTAGAATAAAACTTAGAATGTTGAGGCACATTTCATGCTAGCACTTAAAACACATCCTTATCTGGGATAGAGGTTATAACTAAAAGTGATTACCCCAAGAGTCAAACACTTGACCAAATCCTTAAAACTAGGCTATATTGGTTCCCAACCATTACAAAAGGACCTAGGAAAAAAAGAGAATAAACTTATTGAAAAATATATGGAAATAAAAGCAAAGGTGATTCTGGTAACCTCCACCAGGGATATGGACACTTTATTGATAGTGTAAAAAGGCCTTGAGTGGGTCAAAAGGTATCTATGTTGGGGCTATGGACACCTAGCTAGAAGCAAAGCAATGCCCAAGCCTCCCCTAAAATAAGAGAAATAATTCTCAATGGATATCCAAAATGCTAAAATTCAAGTGTTATGACCAAAGGTATGAATTGGATGTTACCTTTTAAAGTTCCAAGACAAACAGTAAGTGGAATCAAAGCACACACTGCATGTCTATGTTTCAACATTTTGAGTTTGAACTTTGCACATGTGAGGTTTACTCCAACCAAGGTTAGATTTAGACAATTTTATAGACCCAATGGATGAAAGACTTATGAATTGATCTAAACTAGAGCCTTAAGTTCTAACATATTGCTATGTTTCCCCTGTGAGTTGCCATTTGTTGGATCAACATACCCCGACTTATTTGGTTTTACAAATGGGGGATCCTTATGAATGTTCAATAATATCTAAACCTTGAAAGCTTTCTTGAAGGAGTTATTTCTTTAGAATTCTAAGATCATCCACCTAAAAGGGATATGATCTATAGGCTTAGTGATAATTATATGTTTTTTGAACTAACTCTGCTAATGTTTTGTTTTTTTGAGGATTTAATTATAGGTTACATAAAAGAGGCTAGCTTTTCTTTACAGAAATCCCTAACATTTAAATTTAAAAGTTGGATGAAAATTTAATGAGGAAATAAACCTTTGGGGTTTTTTTAAGTATCCCTTCAAAAAAAATAATCTTGGGAAACTTTGGCATAAAGTAACCTTTTAGAAAAGGAGCCCATAGTTGATGAGACTTATCTCATGTGCATCTTCATAGATCTAATGATCCATGATTCATCACAAGATTTGATACGATGATGTAAGATATCTAAGGGATTTCATCTTAATCAAAGTTTAAGAAGCCAATAAAAAGGAATTTAAGTGACCCCATAGCCCAGAGATTTGGTCACATGGCTTGAAGAGTGTATTCTTAATTTAAAGAATAATGTGTTTTTCAACATAACATGATCGCAAGGCCTAAGCTTAGGCCCTCTAAGTACCTTGGATGATATAAATTTTGATAGCTTCACACCTATAATTTTATGTCTATGAGGACATTTTTGATGTTTACGAGGACATCAAATTTAAGATAACATGAATACCTTGGACAAGCTTAAATTTGATAGCCTCATGCCCATCATTTAATGTCCATGAAGATGTTTTTGATGTTTGTGAGGATGTCAAATTTAAGATACTTTGAGTACCTTAGATATTCTTGAATTTGACAACCTCATGCCTATAATTTGAAATCTATGAGGACATTTTTGACATTTATGAGGATATCAAATTTAAGATAGTTTGAATACCTTTGATGAGCTTAAAATTGATAGCCTTGTACTCATCATTTGACATTTGTGAGGATGATTTTGACATTTGTGAGGATTGCAAATTTAAAGTAGTCTAAATTTTAGACCTAGCAAAGGGATGTATCTCTTGGCCCTCAAAAGGGACCCTTTCACATTTTTTTTAGTGTAGGAGCTTAGTATAATGGCTTTAACCTTAGTTTTTATCAAATCTTGGGACTTATTTTGTGTGTATCTTCATAGATATAGTGGTCTATGCTTCATCACAAGATTTGATTTGATGGTGTGACATCACTAAAGACTTTTTAATGAGGATAAATCATAATGAAGGTGACCAACTAGAAAATAATTCATAGATCAAGATCAATAGGCCATGCTCATTTATGGATCTAATCCAATGATGCAAAATAGAGGAAATTTTCAAAAAACTAATGGGTAGCTTCTAAAAAGACTTTCATGGGAGTAACACAAGTGAATTTATGAATTCACCACCTATATCATTAAAATAGGAAAATCCCCATCTTGTCAATTTAAAACCCTATTCATTATTCAATTGAGCCATAACTACATTTAAAAAATCTAAAAATTGCCTAGAGAAGAGCCAAAAGACTTGGCAAAATCACATAGTTGAAAAACAATCAAGCCTATTAAGGAATTATAGATGCAAAAATAAAAAAATGGTGAGAGGATACATAGGCTTACATATCAACTAACAACAAAGGAAGATGTTAGAAGGATATAGAACTGGATGTGGAAGCTTTGAATAATGGTTTAAAGAATTGGTTTGAAATCTTCTTTGTGATTGATCTACTACAACCATTAACTCCTAGTGAGTAGAGAATTACTATAGTTTAAAGGAAGCATTAAGATCTCATGGTGATATAGATGTCTGGAATTCACCTCATAGTTACCAAACTAGAGGTACTCTATTGTGTTGATATCCTAGCCCTTATGTTTATTGATTGTAGAATAGATGGAGATTGGATGAATAGGGAGGGTACAATAAAGAAGGTTTCCTATATAGCTCCAGTATCTTTTGAAGGCTACTATAAGATTATTAGGGATCATATAGCCCTCCCTAAAATCAATGAATGGATGACTAAGAAGGACTTAGATGATATCTTAAGACCATGGCTGAATGGAGAGACTTATGTAATGAGAAATCATAATGTTAGGATCCCAATTGTGCAATTTAGGGACGGGATTAGGATCATCATGACATTTTTGAATAAATCTTAAAGAGTAGTAATCACATCTTATGTTGACCCTAGGTAGGTCTCCTATATCTATTTTATGTTGGAAGAGAAACTAACTCCACCTATTAGAGAAATGACAAGTATCCATTTAGGAAGGTAGTTAATAGGATTAAAAGGAAAAAAAGCCAAATTTTCACTATGATGTCTTACTTGTTGGATTCCTTCATGGCTTCTACTTTCTTCCTTGCCATTAGGAACTGGTCACCTCATAGCAAGATCACCATTTCTTACCATTGTTCCAAATTGCACATATTCAAACATAGGGACAACATGCAATTCATGTGTGATTGAATATATCCTACTCTAGTTGGTATAATTATTAGAAGCCCAATGCCTAGGGTTCCCCCTCTTATTAGGTAGTTTGTAGAGCCCATCAGTGACATATGGATCTATCTTGATTGTATAGTCATCAAGATTAAAGGAATCCAAACCTAGCCCTTCAGATTACCAGTGCATGTCCTAATCAAACTATTTGAGAGTGAGATTTATCATCAAATACTTCATGGTATAAACCATGCATGCAAGGAAAAGAAGAAAGGCATCCTACATCTCTTCACATATATAATTGGAAGGACAATGAACCATTGATGGAATAAATTATATATCTTATCAAGGAATAGAGAGACATTTCGCTTCCAATTAGATGACTTCAAAATATGGGATCTAAAAGTCAATGTGCTCTCCCATCTACAATCCAAACAACTACATAAGATCCCTTATGAATAGAAATTGGGTCCATATGACCAATTATACACAAAGGGAACTAATTTTGAGGAAGTTTTGGCTATATTTAAAGGGCATGGATTCAAATTGGAACACAGATTATAGAGGGAAGAAAAACTATCCAGAGAAATGTGGCAAATGAATCCCTTGCAATACCACCTCCTAACTTCCACTTCAGGTCCACCACAAGCACCTCAGGGTCCACCTTAGTAATATTAGCTACCTCAACAATAAGTGCCAAAAATTGAGGGACCTAGTGAACAAAAGATAAAACATAGGACAAGAGAGGGACCCTCTACCTTAGCTCTATCTCAAAGACCCCCTTCCCTTATGGAATACATTGACATAGTTGCCTTGGAGTTTAATGAAATAGTGGATGATTTCTTTAAGGATATTGTAGATACATATGGGTTAGATAATGAAGATAATGATAAAAAATCCATAGCTGAGGTGGTATTAATTAAGGGTTCTCAAGTTGAAGAAATAGATAAAGGCAAGGAGGTTGCCTTATATTTGGTCCTTATGACCAAAATAAAAAGGGATAAAAATATGGCTTTGGTACCTAGAACCTCTAAGAAGCCCAATTAGATTCACCCAACAAGTGAGGTGAACCTTTTTAGTGATAAATCTTTCATACATGAACCCATCATCCCTGACTAGTTTATCTATGGGAAGTTCTAAAAGATACCTTCTCGAATGCATTAATGGGATTTGACCAACACTATGAATGTTGAGATCAATGATGAGATCCAGCCCTGGATCTTAGAGCTTATGAAGGAGAAAGAATAAAAGAGAATAATTGAGGTTGCTAGGGAAAGTAGCCAAAGAATGGAAGAACTATGGAAATGAGTAGGGTCTATTCTTAAAAAATTAGAGGTTTCAAAGCTTTTAGAAGCATATCCAAAGGTGAAATTTATCCCTGATATAATTACACTTGAGAAGGTTACCACGAAGAAGGAAACCATTAGGACTAAAGAAATCACCCTCCAAAGAGTGGAACTATTTATGGGACTCACTCAAATCCAAGGCTAGGTAGTAGGAGAGAACCCCATTCATTAAGAGGTATTTCAAGTATGGTGCAAACCCAATTAGCAATGGCTATGGTGGGAATTCAAGGAATGAAGAAAAACATCTTGAACTTGGAGGAGGACTTGGAGGCACAAGTCTCATTATCATTTCTAGAAGACTTATTGAGCATGTTAAATAAGTAACTCTTGGATACCTTTGAGTGATTAAAGGATATCAAACTCAAGAATAATAAATTGGAACTTCAAGCCAAGAGGGCCCAAATATTAATATAATAGTGGAAAGAAATAAAAGACTAAGTAACAGAGTTGATCAGAGAGCACAACATTAAAGAACCCCTAGATTTCAAAATAATTAAAGAAAGGCAATTGGATGTTATTTAATGGATCCTAGTGGATAAAATAAAAGAATTAATATCATGGTACAATAGGACCAATGACTTTATGGAGGAAGATAAGGACTTGGTGTACATAATTGAGAAGTTTCTAGGAGCCCTATTGATAACCCCTTTTCATCCTACTACCATTGGCATAATGTATGATATGGAGTTATAACATCGAGTCCAAGCCTTCATCTAGGAAATTAGGGATAAAAACCAAGGCAAATCCAATATAGATAATTATAAATTCCTTAATATCATCCTTAAAATAGGGGAGCAAATTATAGAGGCAAGGTGCTTGTAAGAGGTCACTATCAAAAATGATAAAGAATATGATATAATGGTTGAACAACAAGAAGAGAGTCTAATGAAGCCCCTAGTGTATTTTGAGATAATAAAAAAACAATACACTAGGATGAAAGAATTTCTTTATCCTAAGTGATCAAAGGGGTGGTAGCCCACCAGTTCAAGACCAAAGTCATGATTATTCTTTTATAAATTATATATGATAGTTTGTTAGCATGTATTAATCTTTTGATCTAGTAGGTTCCTGAAGGCCATCTGCACTATAGAGTTCTTTGTAAAAGGGTATCTATATTTACCTATTATAAATTTTTAAGTAAAGATGACCAGTTCACTGCATATGCCCTCTATAAATAGGTAGGTGTTACCATTTGTAAAAGAGAGAATATTTTGAGCAATTTTATACTAGAGCAAATAATACAATTTGAATTCTATAAAGATTATCTGGGTTATGTTATATTATTTTTTATTTCTCTCAATTGTAGGTGGATGTCTTATACTTGAATAGTTATTGGATAGATAATTTATATTTCATTTTCATGAGGTTTCTAGTTTGTGATTTGCTAGATTAGTTGAAAGATTCTAAGTTTACTTTATTTTATTTGATTTGCATTTGAATGTTCTTATGAAATTCAAATTAACATAGCAAAATCCTTAAGTAGTCTTGAATTTTACTCATGACTCATATATTTTCCTTTGAATCTTGCCTAATTTTTGATGAATCTTGGGATTTTTATATGTTGCATCATTAATTAGCTAAATATATACTCAATTTTAATGGGGCTTTGTCATTATGTTTGAGATTAATGCTTGCAATCATGTTTCTTCTCTACCTTATCCTACCTTTTTCTTCTTTTTATCAATACTCACTTTAGATTAAGATTATTTTAAATATTCACTTAGATTAACTTAGAGCTAGGAACCTTGATTAGGAAAACTACAAAAATGCAAATAATTTAAACCCTAGTGACTCCCAGCCACCACATCAAACAAATTTTGTGGGTAGTTTTCATACTTTGTTGACTATTCCACCATAGACATACTATTTGTCATAAACTAAAACTCATGCCCTGGATTCTTGTAATCTTAAAATGAGAAGTATTCATTAACACTAAGGATCACTTTGTGGAGCAATTGGAAGCATCAACAAAGCCTTACCACTTCTACCAAAGAAAAGAACCCAAAAAATGAAGTCATGGCTTGAGCATCTCATGGTTTCATGAATAGATATTGAGTATGACCTATCTAATATGGGGGTAGAAGAATATGAAGTGATATAATCGATGTTATAAGACATAATAACTAAGGTTTATGATGTATAAGAAGAGGAGTTTTTATTTTAGAAATCAGTGAGTCCTTTTCAAGTGCAAAATCAATTAAGATAAGACCTTTGGGTTGATATTAATGAACCACCTCCTTCTTTCCTTGTTGACACTATAGGACAAGAATAAACTTGATGAAAGTTGGAGTCCAAAATATTTTCAATGGAACTAATTATGGGATCATCCATTGTGCATTCACTAGATTTATCTATAGAATATAGGCCTACATAACCCTTGTTTAGGTGACCACACACACATCTAATTGTTAATCCATAATAAATGGTGTGGGAAGGGATGGTCTCTTTTAGAGTACCTTTAAAATAAATTAGTGCATTACCATCTCAACCAAATCAACAACAAACACAACCCTAGGGTGAAAATAAATAAATTTGGGCCCTCAAGCCTCCAACAAAATCTAGGAAAAATAAGTTGGTACAAAAATATCAACTAGGTGAGGTGCAAACACCTAGGTAGACTGAATTTGACAATGGTGCTAAAGGGGATGAGGAACCCATGGATACATCCATGCCTAGGTAAGTTGAGTAAAAATAAACTACATAGGGCACACTTGAGCTTGAGAATAGACTCTAAGAATAAAGCATTGAGAAAATAAAACAATCAATAGTACCAAAAATAACATAATATGAAGCCACAAAAATTCTACAACATAAGCAATAAGACATAGATATGGAGTAATAAAGGAAATATAGGAATTAGAGGATACATAAAAGTAAGACAAATAAGTAGAAGCTATCAGACACAAAGTTGAGGAAGTAGAAGTTATGCAAAAATAAGCTAAAGAAGTTAAATCCATAAAAAATAAAGTCAAGGAAGCATAATTTGTGCATAATTAGGGTAAAAAAGTAGAGGCAAAGAAAAAATAATAACAATAAGTACAAGGTGAAAACAAGATGTGCAAGACATTTAGAAAAAATAGGATCAAGTAGCCAAATCTAAGGCTAAATCTAAAGCCAAACATAAGTCTAAAGTTGAATCCAAAGCTAGGCTAAGGTAAAGGCCAAATCAAAATCCCAAGTTGATTCTCAAGCTAAGATTGAAAAGGAAACTAAATTACAATATGAATCTGAGACTAATGCCAAGATGGAATTAACAACCCAAGATAAGGAACTCAAAGATGTACAAGGCCAAGTAGAGGTAGAAACCATAATTCACACTAAGGGCACTGAATAAGCAATGTATATATCTAGTCAATGGCTATAGGATGTCCCTATAACATCAACACAATAGACTACTTTCTTGCTTCCACTTGCTCAATTTACACATGTTCCTATAAAATTATTGGCTACATCCATGGAACTTGACACCACTATGATAGAAACATCATTAGACATAACCCAACTTTTGCTCTCCAAATAGATTAAAGGAGTAGTCACCTTCTAGGAATCCATTATGTAGAAGGCCTTACATTTGGATCAAGAAGTATTGATGCTATAAGATGAAAAGGTTAAAGTAAAGGAAAGGCTAGGAAATGTGAGGCATTTGATCAATAATTCCTATCCAAAAATATTTATGCAAGTACTAGGTGATTAGGTTATGTCATAAGACAAATAATAGATGTCTCTATTGACATACCTTATAAAGAGATATGAAGCTTCATAGATAGTTTTGGCATTATGAACACAAGGACAAGATCTTAGATCAAAAATGAAGGTCATGTCTTAACTCTTGGATTAATATGAGGTCATACACACCACTACAACATAGGATAAGAAGATATCCTATAATATGCTAAACTAGAAACATCATTATAAGCTATCCTTAGCTACTTTGAAGCCTAAATTTACCACTATTGATAAAGCTAAAGATTTGACACATGACCAAATGATTAATATGGAGAAAGTGAGTGGTACAATTGAGTAATTGATAGATTTTAGGGATGATACCATATAAAATATACAAGTATGGAATCATTAAATAATGTGCAACACTTTTTTTTATCTATCTAGGCCCAGATGATACTAGATAGATTAGATGAGCTCATTTTGGACATTCATAAAAATAATCTAATGCCAAGGTGTTTCTTATAGTCATAGAAGACAATATCTTAAAAATATGATGATGATCCAAGTACCATTATGCATCCTACTTAAAATGGTACATGAAGTACTCACTAACTAAAAAATTATCAAGAAGGATATTGCTTAATTTGATCCAACCATTACCTAGATAATAGATGAGTCCTAGTTCATTCATTCACAAAAACTTTGACAAATCATATAGGAGAGGGAGATATACATAAAGACATAGTATTAGTAGATACCTTTGGTAGTGGATACATCATAAGTCACTACGCTAGCATTTTCTCAACCAAAATAACCTCCCAGCCATAGCATTAAAGTTTGTACACTTCTTTTTTGCAACTTATAGTATACTTAAATTTTTGTAAGATAATCAAAACATGAGGAAAAGGAATAGAATGGTTGAAAACTTGTAAAGGGTGGCCACTTGTTCATACTAGTCTATTGAAACCCCATAAAGGAGGTAAGCTAGTATGCTACTTAGTTGAAAACCGAAAATGGTGGTTAAGTAGTGTGTAAAAGGTGAAAATTGATAAATATCACCTGGAGTGATAACTACAACTTTTATTTATGACTTATCTTTCTAGATCAGTTCATATCAACTTACAACTTTGTCTTGGGATGAGACACATATAGGTTTAGGAAAGTGTTGGATGAATAATGGATCTTTATAAAACCATGAAGTATATAAAATAAACATGTGTGAAATGTAGGATTTTGTATTTTGTATAGCTTTTGTATGTATTCAGCCTTGTAATCCTAATCAAGTATTTTGAGAATGTTAAGAGTATTTCCTTATGTATCGTGAAAGGATGGAATGTGAAGAGACAACATGATTTTAAAAGGCTATAAATAACACTTTAATGTAATCTAATCTTGTTTGATGTATTCATAGAGATTAATAGAATTATCCTATTATGGTTTTCCTTATCTTATTTTATGTATGGTTTATGCATAGTGAATACTCTTTTTTTATTTATTTTGTGATATGATGAAATACTAGTTGTGGTTCTATTTATATTTATATCTACTTTGTCTTTCTATTCAATTTATTTTAGGACATCATAGATCGTTTATAGTATTGTCATCTCTTTGGTGCCTTTTTGTACTATCCATTGTGCAATCTCTCCCTATAATTAACATGTTCTAGTGAAATCCTAGGAACCTCTACTAATATAATAAATGTGAATATTAGATATTATGCCAAAAAATTAAAACTTTCAAGATATAATGGCTAGTGTGGGGCCCAATATATTCAAAAACTTGACAAAAATAATTCATTTGTGTCATTTGTATTGAAAGATATTTTTGAGATTTGGTTTTCTAGTGACTATTTCAAGTGTATAAGTAACCATTAGAGAGAGGATAATGTGAGGATGGTGAATTTACCAATGGGAGATGTAGATGGGCACAATCAGGTTATTTTTTGTTGACTTTTCATTTTTTCCCTAATTTTAGAAATTTGTTCAAAATTGAGCTAAAATCTATTCAAATTTAATTTTTTTTGCTTTGTTATCACTATAGGAGAGGGTAGATTATAATTTTGCTACATTTTTTTAATATTTTATATAGGTTGTGGTGGGTTTTATGGAACCCATGGGTGATTGGTAGAACCACCACTTGGGTTACGAAACTACCTCCTGTTACAAGTGGTGGTTATGTAACTACCACAGTGGGTTTAAAACAAACACGTGGTAGTTACTATGTTACCACCACCAAGTTGTTGCATAACTACCCAAACTAGTTATGTTATTACATTGAATAAATTTTTTAACTACCATAAGGTGGTTTAGAAAATAAACCCTACAAATAAGGGTGGTTTTAAAAGTGTAAAGGAGAGTTTAATATTTTTGACTTGTTTGGATTTTGAGATAGGTTTTCTCAGTTGAGTGACTAACATGGGGTCTATTTGCTTGTTATAAGGGGCCTATATGTAATATATTATATAGTAAGAGTAAGAGTGGATCCCTTGAGTTTTATTACTTATAAAAATTGATTATTTGGCTTTACTTGATCAAGCGAGGATTATTTATATTGCATAGATAAGGATCACCCCTTCTTCCATCTAGTTACTATGTAATATTTTCACATATTGGGACCTTAATAAAAAACATTCATGTTATATTAGGCCCTAAGAGAGTGCAATATTACTTTTATAGATGTATACCAGATCACCAGTCTTCTTAAAACTAAGCATCTAGTGTTTGTTCATGATATTGATATTTAGCATGAGGCTTGTTATTGGACAAATCATTTTGGATGATGCTGATGCACCTAAATTGGGTTTGAAGTGTGGTATGGGGATTTATTAGGTGGAAATATCATTGATCTCTACACTAAATAAGGAATCCTTAAATCCAATTTAGTGGGGTATAAAGGTACTAATAATATTTTGTATAGTTGGTCACCAATTTTTTGGTGTATAGAGGATAGAGAAACATGTTATGCATGGGGCTAGGAGGTCTTGACACAAAACTAAAAATACCTATATCAATTGGATCACATGAGATCTCTCTCCATCAACCACCTTACTATCATTATGGGTAAGTTTTACAATATGATGATTCCCTATAAGAGGGGAGTGTCTATCATGGCATCAAGAGACAATGGGGTCATTAAGTGGGTATATGTGGTGCATTTTCATGATTTATCCCAAACTATGGGTCTTTGATAGTAGATTATTTAATTACCCTACCCTACCAAGACATGTTTTAGTAATGGGATAATCATGGATCCTACCTTGTATAATTTATAGGATCTAAAAAGGTTTGATATAGAGTGTTATAGGTTGAGACACATCCTATGGATCAAGTGCCCTAGTAATTTGGTATTCCTTATGTAAGAAACCTCCCCATCCCTGGACTTGTATCTATGGGAAATAATGAGGTGATAGATATAAGGATCGGGAAATTTATGATTTAGTATATTTTTCTTCATTTTTCCTTGTAAATAAACGTACTAAAAATGGAAGTTATGATGTAGGGTTTTAAAGGGATGCCTATGATGAAAGTTGCACACCATTGATCCAATGATGTGGGAACTCCTTTTTGTCTATGAAGGATTACCTTCATAAGATAAACATATCAAATAAAATATTGATTAATAGGATAAATGAGTGAGTTTCCTAGTGCAAGACCAGTCTTAGGAAGTGGTAAACTTTATTATCAATTAAGTGGATAGATAATAATGATAAAAGAGATTTATAAAATGTTATTTAAAAGATCCAGAGTATGAAAAATATAACTTAATAAGATAAATGAATACAAATTATTTAAGATAAATTGATATGGATTAACAATATAAATAAATATAGATTTATTAATTGTGATTTAAAAGATACAGATCATGCAAAAGATAACTTGATAAGATAAAAAAATACATATTATTTAAGATAGATAGATATGGATTTAAGAGATAAAATATGTCTATTCAAAGATAGAAGATCATGATTCAAAAATAAAATAATGACGCCAGATCAGATATTTTTATTTGTCTTCTTAATATGCTAATATATTTGTTTTGTATTTTTATTGATAAGTTTTAACAAGGATCATGGTTGATTCATGAAGGATCAATGCCGATTCATCAAGGTCAATTAGAAATCATATAGGTCAATTATTGTATGTTTGTTACACACTATTACCTCTAGAGCTAACACCATGTAAGTAGTAGGCCTTGTGGGAATATTTCAAGTAGATCCAAAGGATAATTCATTGGCCAAATTTGGCCCACATACCAAGCCTATGCCCATATATATCAGGTTTCTAATGGATGAATAGATTTTATAAATGGAATGAGTGGTCCAAGGATCTCATTTTTCCCACAAATCCTTTTGAAGCACTTTAAGTTCACTTAAGATGTAATTTTTCAAAAAATTGAAGAAAAAGTTCTCAAGAAAAATTTAAGGTTAAATATGCATTTAGGGTCATGGATGGGCTCTCACAAGCCTCAAAAAATCATTTAAACCTTAAAGGATCAATCAAAGTTGTTAGCACAAGTCTAAGTGATCCAGGCCATCATAGGACATCATGTGTAAATGAATGGACCAATCCACTTATGCATTTTATAAGCATGATCAAAAATATCATATAATCGAGATGGTCACATGAAAATGATGCTCACGATGTTAAGATCTTTCTCTACAAAATTAAAGTCTTGATGAGATTTCTATATCAAGATATAAGATTTTAAAGATTGACTTGTAGAATGAGACATATTCTTGTGTGTCAAATTTAATACATGATAGAAATCCATTAGATTTAAAAGTGTGATGGTATCATGGATGTCATTAATAGTCACATAGACATCAAAATAAATATTGGGCAAAAAATAAATGGAGTTTAAATTTGATAATCACACAAACATCAAATGCAGTCATGTAGATGTCAAATGATAGGAGTGTAGACATTAAATTTGAACTCACAAAGTAGTTATTTGATTTAAAATAGTGGAACCTAGAGATATAATGGTTAGGATTTAATCATACCAATTTGATAAACACCACACAAGTAAGTCAAAAGATCAAGGAGCTTATAGGTCACCATGTGGGAGCAAACAAACTGATAATAAATCTTGAGTATAAATCTGGGGCTAACAAGTGGCACCATCTCAAATAGAGTTGATAGCTCAAGGATACATCCAAGGGCTTACATAAAATTATACCATAGAGATTATATGGTGAAAGAAAATTTTAATGAGTTAATGATTTGAGTCATGGTCACCAACCAATTGAACAAAGGTGAGCTTAGGACTTTTGATGGAAGTTGAAAAAGCAATTTTTGACCTAGGAAAGGTAAGTACAAAGGAATCGAGTTCAAATAGGATCCATGTTGAACCATTGGGACCAACCATTTTCCATAGAAATCCTTGGAGATATATTAGGTATTTATACCTAATGTATATCAATGGTTGATGATTTATCATCAGAGAAAGGACTAGGCATCAAGAAAACTATAGGAAAACCAATAAATGTATTGGTTTCATCTATAATAAGTATAGGTTCACAATTCAAAGTAAAGGACTAGGCATTAAGAAAACTATGGGAAAACCAATAAATGTATTGGTTTTCATATATAATAAGTATAGAATCACATTTCAAAGTAGAGGTAGATGTATTTAATCAATATAGGATAATCTTGAGCTACTCTCAACAAACAACTGATAAAAATAAACTTGAGCATGACTATGTCATTTCTATGAATATGAGGACCTTATCCTAGTAGTAAAAGGCATTAATGAAATCAATAGATTGAGGAAGATGTGATCTCAGTCATTATGACCCCCTCTCCATTCTCCCACACATGTTGCATATTTCTTGGATCCCTTTATTATATATATGTATGATTTTGAGCCTTAAAATGGATCCCTCTCTTGGGTATGACTAAACTCCACCAAGATTGAGCCTTGTAACTATTGTCACCAAATATTGCATGCTAGAAGAGGGTGTTCAATCCTCTTCCATATTTGGGCAACATGGGAACACTTTTTGGGTATTTATGTGTAATTATAGTGGAAGTGAGCCTCTATATTTAAGGACCAACTCTCTGAATGTATCTTGAAGTACTTTCACATATGATAATGCTTGATTATGTGAAAGAGTTAGGAGTTGCATGAAATGAACCCAATCTAATGTGGGGGTGATATACCAAGGTTTTTTCCATATGACCATCATAATTTAATACAATAATAAATAATGCACACAAACTAACTTCCAATTCCTATGGATTCTAACATGAGTATTTCAATATAGAGGTGAGATGCATGAGAACTATCCAAGGTAAGTGAACCATAGGATAGTTACAGACACTAAAGATCATTTTGTACTTAAAATACAAGATCTTATACTTGAAAACACTTCATATTACCTATCATAATAGGAACTCTCTCACAAATATGAAAGGATATATTATTATCACTTTGCATCACCAAAATTCACTTGCACACTTAGACAATTATTCAAGAACTTGAAATCAAATTAACATTAATGTCCAAAGGCAAAATATGATAGCATTCTAGTAGGGCTTCACCATACATGGAGTGGAACTCCTTTTCAAAGGCCAAAATGGTAGCGACTTATAGAATTTTTGAGAGAAGGGGGAAAAAATAAGTCAAAAGGGGAATAAAAATGAGTCCAAATTCATTTGAATTGTAGTTACAACTTCTTATGTAAATATGCTCATTCAAGACTTCTGATTGATCTAGGTTATCTCAAGTATTTAAAACAATTCATTATTACTTCATTGATGCTCCATATGGTTGTAGTGATGGGATCAAGTGGTTTTTATCTAAGTTTTGGCATTAATACAGTTACAACAATAGTATCCATCTATTAGAATTTTTTCTTGTTTCTAAACTACTTCTAACTAGTTTGTCATGGCATGTAAAAGTGGAAAGAAAGGTCCTTTTAATGTAGTTTTTCCTAGAGATAAAAATATTAGAGCCTACATGTATACCTTCATGGCATCCTTTACAATGTTATTTCTTGTTACAACTAGATCATGCTCAAACTTTCCCCCATTCTCATAGGTCCACTATAGATTGAAAAACCAATCTTAGACTATTGGTTTTCCTATAGTCATTATGTCTATGGGACCTATAGACCACATATCACCCTTCTTGATCTGAATAGTTCTAAAATAGACCCATCTACCTTTTTCAAGATTGAGAATTCATATATGCATGAACCCTTCTTTAAATAAATGGAACATAGTCATAAAATGACATCACACCCTTGAATATTTCAACCAGCAGTTCATATTAAGCTTTAATGGTATACCTATATGTTCTTGATCACCTAACTCCATCATTGTCTTCACTTCATGACATTTGATCATGTTTTAATAGTGGATCGATGACCCTATAAGATCTTACCCTAGTTTAACCTTGGTCATGTGTTTGATCTATAGGAATTCCCTTAGCTTTTTGACCTTTAATTTCATTTGTCATCAATATCTAACTCAATATATTGACATATTAACCTATATCACACCATTAATCTTGCTTAGTATGATCAAGTGAGAGTTATTGTTCTTACCCATGACTTGTCAACTTTGTCCAATCTGGTGCCATATAATAACCCCATGTTTGATTATCTACTATCATTCTAATAGCCTCACATGATTATGCCACATGTTAATCTCTCAATCTCCTTGACTATTTGACTCATCTTGAACTATTGGATCAAGATGCATGATGCAATGCAGACCATTAGATCTGCTAGGACCCATTATTTGAAAACCAATGACTATTTCATGAGCCTAAATTTAACTTATACACTCATATCAAGTGACATTTGCATGATCATCATTGACATTAACATGACCATAAAATTTAAGCTCAAAATTATTTATTTTATCAATCTTAAAATTGATGTTAGCATAAACATCTTATGTTACAGGTGCATTTTTAGAAGATTATAACTTGAGCCAAAAAACTTGCATGGACTTGAAATGTTCATAACATATTTTGAGCATGTATAAATACCTAGCAAAATTATATTTTGGCTTGTATGGGATTCCTAAATTAATATAAAAAATAAATTAAAAAAACTAATTTGTCTATTCCCAGATGATGTCTTGGATGGCCTAGCCCCTTAGACTCAGTAAGCTAAACTTTCAAGGCTTAGATCTTGATATGGAGGACTCATAAAGATATGAAACTTCTAGAGCATGATATTGTTATGTATAACATTTATTTAACATGGTATTATGGTCACACAAGGACTATTGAGCATGTTTAAAAATTGCACAAGCAAGCTACTCCATTTTGGTTTCCATGTGACGTCTTGATGATGGTCTGGATTTACAAAGCTTGTTTCTGAGCTACTACTTGATTTTTGAAATATCAAATGAATTACTTGAGGAATAAACAAATCTATTCCATGATCTAATTGCATTGATCACCATGAATACCTATCACTTACATATATGACCCTAAAATGACCCCTAAGACACCAAATTACATAAGGACTAAGCTAGAACATGACCAAAGCTAAAAATAGCATATAAAATGACATCAAATTAGTTACAACATATCCTATTTCATTATAAAAAACCCCAATACAATATTCTAGCTATAGGGGGTTGACCCATTTTGGCATGAGGTAAAAATGGTCAACACTCTTAGAGATTTCCTAGGGGTGACATGTTTACTATGCGATGACCATTTGCCTAATCCTATCCATTGGGATATGGAGTCACATATACAACATGTTTGACATAAAAAAATTCTTGAACAACATATAAAACACAAGTAAAGATAAATAATAAGTGACACACAAGATAAGAACTAAGTAAAAACATAATTATTCTTCAAAATCACTTATGGAACACAACACAACAATAAAGGGAACATACATCTAAATAAACTGACTCAAGCACTAACTAGCTCAAGATGAAAACTTCCTCTAAGATCAAAGGGAATTTTTGAAAACTCTTTTGCTTTATGACATGAAGTGTTTAATGAGACATGAATCCTTTTGATCCCTGGCATTGATGCCTCCATCTTTTTTATGGTGTTTGCCAACTTCATTAAAATGATGTTTAATGAGGACCAAGTAGATCTAAATAGGATATCTATGCACATTAACTTTTCTTACATCAAAATAGATTCAAATTTAGCATATGCTTCCTCATCTATGACCTCCAATGGTGGTTGAATGAGGATTTACTTTTTGGTTTACATAGTATCCTTAATAAGATTGGGTTTCTTCTCAACTATAAGCTCTTCAATCTCATTAAGGAGATTTATATAGTCCACCCAATATTGGACACTGCCATCCATGGAAAACTTTTTATCCACCTTCTCAAGTACTTGGCCCTTAATATACAAGTCTAAAAATATGTTAGTCCTCTCAGCCTTACTTTTCTCTTTGATAGATTATACTTGATGTTTGGAAGCATCAAGTTCTTCTTCTTCATGATCCAATACCTTTAGATATAGCTCAATATCATGTGGGTATCTTGACTATTCTTGAGGTGTAATAACTTCCACCTTTCCCTTAATTTCCATGCCTACAATATCTTGGACATTAGCATCATCATATTTCTTTATGACAACAAACTCTTGATCAATAGACTAACGTTAATCATTATGCTTGATGGAATACTTTTCAACATGATCCTACTTATTAAACTCATCAAAAAAAATTTCATTAGATATGTAATAGTTTTGGAAAAAGGAGATACCAAACTTTTCAAACCCTTTACATATGACATTGGTCTTTTTCCATAGTTCTTTTTCATTCACAACATGAGATCTTTCTCCATGCTTATTGAGATAATCATCAATATGCTTGTTAGAGGAATTATCCAAATTAGATGTAGACTTCTAGGGAGGAGGATTAACATTACTAATATGATCAAAATCATGACATATGAAATCAAAATTTTACCACAAGTCATTTTCATTCACCTCATGAGTGTCATCTTCAAGAGCCATTTCATCTTCACCCTCTTCCTTAGTAAGTAGAGGTGTTGGTGCTCTTTCTTCATGTATATAATGCACGATTAAATCAGTTTCCTCCATAAAATCATGGGGATCATGTTCATAAGTATTAGTTCCATATCCATCAATAAAAAAAATTTAAATACCCTAAATCTTGGAAAAAGTGTCATTTATAATAAAGTCCCTTTCTTCATGGGCCACAAAATTTAGATTGGAACTTGCCTTAATGTAAGTCTCAATATAAAACCTTGAAAGGGGTTGTGTCCTAATTTTCACCTTGTCCCTATACCTTATTCTAAATGCCAAGAACGACTAGTTAGCTAAAAGGTATCCACCTATCTTGGTTATGAAGTCCCTTGATAGGTAGATTGTAAATTGGACTAGAAGATCAACCACAAATATGTCTTGCAAGATAAGAAAACTAGGAAAATCATGCAAGAAAACATTTAAGAATTTTATTAATCCCACTATATTTTTAGTTGTACCATCTATTTTAAGGACCCCTTTTTTATGTGGCTCATATTTTAGATCCAACTTGTTAGCTACAACTTTGGGCATGATAGAAGTGGAAGCTCCACTATCGACTATGTAATTGTGTATGAATTTCTCACCTATAATTAGGGTGACGTAAAATGATGGAGGTTTATCAACCCTATTGGGTGGTTAAAAAATGGTAATAAGATAATTTTAAATATTATCATGGACATGACTTTGATTTGAGGGTGAGACACTAGTAGGGATAGTAAGTAATTAATTTTATAGGAGTTCTTTTTGACCAAGAATATGTAGAATATCCCAAAGAGAAATGGATGTTTTAGTGTTCTTAAAAGAATATGAAATGTTTAAAGAAGATACACCTAATTTCTCCTAGGATATTTTAGGTATATAATTAATTATAATTTGAGGAATAGGAGTAGACCTTACCATATTTTGACTTGATGGATATGTGGAAGTTTTTGGAATTGTCACACTTGCAGCTCTTTCTTCTTACCTTATATAAGTATTGGATCAGCCTATGGGCATGCTTATACCACCTCCTAGAGCCTTCCTCTTGGAAATTTTATTATCTACAATAGAGGCTTGTTTATTTATCACAACAATGTCTTCAACCAAAAAATTAGTGAAGATCTCACCTCTAGGTTGCCAATCCTCATTAACTTTCATCATCACCTCTTCCTAATTTTATAAGAGGGGATTAAATACTCCTTGAGCCATGGTAGCTTGCTATCCAATCTCATTGACATCCATGAATTGGTCTTACTATCAGTCTTCTCCCTACACTAAATTTCTATTAACTAGTACCATTTCCCTTGCTTTGGTGGTAGAGTTAGGATTGTATGTATTAACAAGCTTGTTAGGGTTAGGCTACCATTGGCCTATTACTATTCCATATTATTATTGATAGGGGTGAGGATTCTAATAGACACCTTGAAACATATTTTTTCTTCCAAGCATATCTTCCAAACATTGAATATATGCATATTTATCCATTACATTATTTGCTTTCTTAGGATGAGCTTTAGGCTTGGAATTAGCATTAAGAGTTTGAGCCCTATCTAAATCATTGGTAGAAGCATGAGAAAATGAAGGCATACACACTTTAGGTGGTAATAATCTAGCTTGGATGATATTATTTTCATCCTTGATATCAAGCTCATATACTTTAGGGATAGTGGAACCTCCCATAGAATGAAGTATGATTGAAATTTTAGTCCCAATGGCTTTCAAATAAGTAGGGAACACAAAGCTAGTAGGTGGTCTCATGGGAGGAGGAAATCTATGTCAAGTCTTCTGAAACCTTTCATTGAAGTCATGAATTATTTATTTGGGTCCTCTATTTATCATGTTGAGCTGATGTATTTGAGAAGCATGGTGTATGTAATAAAAAATACATCTTGTCTATAAACCAATCTTGGCTCAGAGAAGATAGAGCATACCTACACTTCCAATTGGGAATACATTTGTTAAGCAAGGGCATAACCAATATAGGGATCTACTTGAATAAATTATGGGATCACTTGTCATAATACACCATGATAAGAAGGATTATAAATTTTATAGTCTAATACAATCATGGAACAACCCTAAAAGTGTCATGGGTTTAATGTTTACTTAATTCTAATAAACAAGAAAGTAAATCTAATCTAGTGCACACCAAATATTATGGCATAAAGTGGGGGTTATAAATTAAAAAAAAACTAAACATGAATAAAATATATATACTCACATCAATGTATATGGAATACTAAAGCATAGGAGAAATAAATTTAAGAATACTTACCTTATCTATCTACTCTTATAAAGGAGAAATAAAGTTAAGAATACTTACCTTTGAAGATGAACCCACTGAGCCTCAATCTCTCCCTTGGACAAGGTGATTCACAAGAGATTATTGTGGTATGTAAGGATAAAAAAGACAAATCAGCTGTAGGCTACACAACCTATCTATGCATCTAAAAGACTTCTCCATAAGACAAGATCTATATCTCCAAAGAAAGTATAGAACATTAAGCTTTATTATTTAAGTAAAATGGTCAATAAGTAGATGTAAAATCACACTTAATATTCTTTGATTATTTTCTTAAAAATGGTTGGAAATGAACTTGTATATATAGGTAGATCTTTCTATAAACCTTCTTAATATGTCAGATATACAGGGTCAACCCAGTTGACCCTATATGTTTTTGTGAGATAATTCACTAAGTCCCAAGTTAGGTCAACCAAAGGGTTAAAAAATATCCTAATGAAAAATAAACCTAAATATTATAAGGTCAATTCATTCAACCTTCTATAGTAATCAAAGGCTAAAAACTATACAGGGTTGACCTAGTCGACCTAGTATAATCAACTAGTTAAAAGGGGTTCAAGGCAAGAATAAGGAGGACAAAGTATGGAAAATGACTAGAATGGGTAATATTGAGAATAATAATCTTAGGATAAATGGTTTTAGGAGATGAGTGTGTAGATGGTCAGTGGAAAAAGGGACAAAAATCTTATGAAACACCAATGGTCTACCCACCCCTTTCTCGGTGCACCCCTTATGGCATGTAATTAGAGAGATTGAGACTTGACAAGTTCCTAAAAGATATAAAGTGTCATTAATCAATAAAATTTTGAAAATATTATGTGTATACATATGCCCCATTTATTCTCATCACATGTCATGTAAGTACAACATGGGATGGTACTTTGGGAAATAAAACATGGAAACACATAACATTGATGCTAAGTAAAGTGTAGTAAGTAGAAAATAAGATAAATGAAAGGATAGAATCAAAAAAACACACACCTTTACTTACCTTAGTGTTGTATATAAATAATTAGAATGAAAGAGAGGATGAAGGCATCTAATGTGAAGAACACTAGGTGAACCTATAGAAGTTAGTGAAAAAAATAGCAAAAAATCAAATTTTGTGGAAAGTAGGCATATGATAATGGTAAATATTCTCTATGTCATCATTAATCCAATGCATTTTATGATTTAAGAAATGGATGAATAAAAACAAAGATATAATCAAAATAAGGAATTTACAAAAAAATAATTAAAAATTTTGAATTATGAAAAATGTTTTTAAATAGGGTAAAAAGAAGTCATTTGGTTATTTTGACTTGTGAAGGAGAGAAAAAGGAGTTCTAGATAACAAATGAGCTAGGATGGTGAGGAGATGACAAACTTTCTGAGAAGGAGCTCCAAGAGTGGTAGTGGATGCACTAAAAGTATGCGATTATGAATTTTAAGCTAGTTTTTGATATTTTTAGTGATTTAAATTTATTTTTAGAAAAAAAATAGCATTTCTAGATGTCATAATGAAGCAAAATTATATTCTATAGGTAGCAAAACCCATTTAAGCAAATGGGTTTGAAGTAATTAAGAAGAAAACTAAAAAAGGTGTTTTTTGAAGAAAATTCAATGGTTCAACAAGTAAAAACAATTAGGTCGACCTAATAGATCCAATAGGCTGAAAATAGGTAAAATCCACACTGCCAACCTAGTAGGTGTATGCAGACCCTGTACATTTTAAAGACTTATGACCGAGTACAATTTACCAATTGATTTGAAAAGTTTAGAATGATAATGAAATATTAGGGAGGGGAAAAAAAGAGGGTTGACATATATTTTTAAGTCAATCAAGATAAAAATATGAAAATTTTGGTCAAATTAGGTTGACCAAACAACTAAAATTGTACATAAATACATGTAAAAGTACTGAAGAAGGCTAAAATGGTCTGAAATGACTAAGGACAAAAAATACCAAATAGGCTAAAAATAGGTTAAAATGAATGAAATAAAGCAATTTAGGCTTGTTTTTTAATTAAAATTATGAAAAGAATGTATTTTTACTATACATGACATGAAGGATCTAATACGTCTTTTATTATTTCTTGGTTGCAAGAATGACCTAGGTTATAGAGATTGGTAGACATGTCTTAGCTTCTAGATCTACTGGAGTGTTTGACTATAGGAGATAGATCTAGGATAGTAGCTATAGGCTTAGGAGGGATAATAAAAATGTGTAAGATTCTCTTGAGTATAGATCTCTTAGTCATGTTCTTTGGATGCTAGGAACAATTAACTAACACCTTCAGCTGGGAGGTGGATGGGGATGTGGTAGACGTAGATATCACTTTGGAGGATGTGTGTTCCATCTTAGGGATATCGATAGCAAAAGCACTAGTGACTATAAGCATACCAAAAATCTTGGAGGAGATCCTTAACCATGTGAGCTATAAGTTTAGATACAATATTAGCATGTAGGCAAGTTAGTATGTTTGATTTATATGCATCATATATTCTAGATATCAAGAAAGTTATGATAGGACTTATGACACAATTAGTGTTATGTCACAAGTTAGATGATAAGTTCCACTATTCATGGTAGCCTTAAGGAGAATAATCTTAGAAGAGGGCATGTTATATGATCTCAACTCTATCATTTGGGTCCATCTCATACATGATTTATAAGAGGTGCTAGTCAAAGGGTAAAAGTTGATAGGACTGATCATATTATTAATGGATTAAATATATGAGAGGTTTCCCATATATCAATTAGCTACATTCCCTATGTGGTCAATGATAGGTCACCTTGAGTTTAGAAATGGAGAGAGGACTAGGTATCATGGGCCATGCCCCACATATTATCACTATAGATGATGAGATGCACAGACATAGTGTGGCAACCATATTGGCACATAATGACTACACAATTGAGCTAGTACATAGTTTCACCAACTACGATGAGGATAAAGGTTATTATACACTATACTTGGTGGATAAATCCACATCTGATGGCATGGGTAATAAGATATATAAGCTTACCTCTTCTAATAACACTGATATTGATGCTTGAATAGTTGTCTTAGAATGTGAGAGAGCGATAAGGGAAGAGGGGAATAGGGCCATTAATGATGAGCTTGATGATTATAACACATCATGAATGGCTATGGACAAGGTGAACATGATAAGGAAAAGAGTAGGAAGAGAGGGATGTGGAGGTAGTGGCACCAAATATACCACCATCAGCCCATAGTAAGATGAGCTATGACCACTGAAGACACAACATTGATGGAATAATAAGTATTAGGAGAGATTGGAGACTATAACCATCTTTTATGATCCAATAGGTAAGCTAGAGGAGAGATAGATGATAGAGAGGCTACTCAAGCATAGGCTGAGGTGGATGTGAGCCATGACAACTAGATTTGGGTTGAGGAGGTGACCTATAGAGGAGGTGATAAGAGGCTATGTGGATGGAGAGACTATGTTAGGTGTTCACATAGATGGAAATATCATAGTGGTTGAGACAAAGATAGGTAATAAAGATGATTAAATTATTGCTTAAGTTTTTATTTTGAAATAGAGACTAGAGATAGATAGGTATTACAAGATATAATAGTGATCTAATATCTATCTAGGTGTGATTTTGTAAGTGTATCTAAGGATTTGGAGGAGATATGAGTGTCCCTTATGAGTAGATCACTCCATGACATCCTAGATGAGACTCTATAGCCATATGACCAAACTGCATTATAGGACCCTAGTGTACTATCTACCCCAACTCAGGCAAGCTAATTTAGATCAGAAGGAGAGGTAGTGAGGTATATAAGAGCATAGAGAGAGAGAGAGTATGAAGAGACCAATATAAATGGGTGAAGGTGAGATATGGGCATTCCATGCTTTGGTAGAATAAGGAGTTGCACATTTGACTGTAGTAATGCAAATGACACAAGCAGATGATAACCCAGACCTAGTTGGTGTTGGCATAGGTGAAAATAGTACACCTATAAAGATAGGTAGAGAGAATTATATCTCAGATGGCCTCCTTACAATTTACTATTTAAAGGAGTCATACTAAGGCCTTTATAAGTAGTGTGGTTAGGCCACAAGATAGATATGATGGATTCCAACTATATAGCTAGAGCATTGTACATATGGTTGTATTTGTTATATCAAAACTTGTGAGATGTATATATATGATGTATCATTTTGGAATATTGATGTTGATTGTGTATGTTGTCATCATTATGGTTGTGGTTTTGGATGCTTTGGATATACTTCTTTCTAGCATATGTATTTAGCTTTTGCTGTATATGTTATGGGAAATATATGAGATGTGGTTTCTTTTCTATCATTATATAGGACATATGAATGTTTAAAAAGAAACAAGTAAAAAGGACTTGGTAAAATATAATTAATCATAAATGTACTACACACTATTTCAAGTTGGAAAGTATGTAATAAGAAGAAAATGATTAATTATAAAGAACCAAGGGATGGTAAAACAAGATGGTAAAAATGATTTTTTTCTTAAAAATAAAGTGAAATATTTTTGCACCAAATTAAAACAAATGAAATCATACTAAATCATGTTGGGAAGTATGAAAACAATGTAATAAAATTAAAGGTATGTAAAATGGAAAAAATTGTATAAAAATAAATAAAATAAAGTCAATTAATCATAGTATATAATGCTAAGATGTATAAAATAAAAAAAAATTGTCAAAAGAATGGTATTAAATATATCACACTAATTCAAGGTGGGAATTATGAAAAATTCAAGAAATGGTTGCATTCTTACATTCACTCAAAAAATAAGAAGATAAAAGTGAAAATAAAAATAAAGTAAGCATAAACATACTAAATTAAGTTGGGAAGCATGTTCATGACATGTAACTTCATAATCAATCACATCTTATCTCATATTTAACACATGTAATTTTATTTTTGACTTATACTATTGGAAAATTTTGTGAGGGATGTTGGGTCCAATCCATGGTCTTAAACTACAACTCACAAAGATAACACCATTGGGGTAGAAAAATTGAGAAAAATAAAGTCATAAAGGATGTGGGTAATAGGAAGGGAAAATGTGATAATTTGTGAGGATGGTTGGGTATTATCTATAGTTTTATAATGCAACTTACAAGTGAAATCCTAAGGTAAGTGATCAGTAAACAAGACAATATTTCTAAAAAGGAAATATGAGGGATATAGGGAATTAAAAAGGGAATTTAAAAAGAAAGACTTATGCATATTATGAGAAGACCTTAGGAGACAATAGGCACACTAAGGACATGAGAAGACACTAAGTGACTAGTGACCGTCAATGTATAAAGGAAACTTATTCTCTATAGGCACAAATATTTGTAGGTAAACAAATGTGCTACTAAGATCAAATCATGAATGTAGATTGGTAAAAGGAAAGATAAAATGGACTTACCTTCCCATGATGTGTTCCCAATTATTCAAGACCCCTCATAGAGCTGTCAGTCTACTACAAAGATTGGGTACTTGTGTGAGAAAGTAGGTAACACTAAAATATTTTTTTATTCTCCTCTTCTAATCTACTGGCCTACCATAACCCAAAGGACCTTAGCTATACCATGAGGTAAGCTATGGAGTTTGAGATTTGACTAGAATAATGAGATGTTCTTTGAATCACATCTTTTAGTGTGATTTGACTTTTAAGAGTATTTTTCCCTTTTATATCATTGCCTTTTATAAAATGATTTGGCTTTTAACTTTTTATGGCTTTTTAATATTTCCCCTCCATATATATTTGGAATGACCAAACATGAGAGATGTAGTGATAAACATGAATGACCTTTAGGCTAAGGATAAAGGAATTTAATTAACCAAAGATAAACACTAACTAGGACACTTAGGCTTTACAATGAACTAATATGTGATCTCAAGTCTCAACTGTGTATATTCTTAGTTTGCAAAAAAGGAAGAAGGGAAAAAGGAGATTCAAAGTAGCCTGGTGAAAGGAGAGTATGATGAGGTACATAGTTTTATAACTAATCACATGTTAAAAGTAGACAAGAACCAAAGGGAATAGGTTTTCTATAACCAAGTCATAATGATAATTATCTATGAAAAATAGAGATAAAAAAGTAAACAATCATGAAGGCACAAGAAAAGTTTTTTGAGAAAAACTCAGGAAAGAAAGAGGAAGAAATGATAAAGAAAGACTATCATATGAAAATAGAAATGATAATATAAGAAAGATATAGTATAAAAAGTAAAGAATCACCATATAATAAAAATATGAATTTGACATAGCATCAAATGATATAGGAAATAGATAAAAATAAAATTAGAGTACATGTCAAATAATAATGTAAATGAAAAGGCACCATGCATGTGCTCATAAGTACTAATAGATATTACCATACACATTATCCAAGACATCAAATTAATATCTATGAAGTTAGATATGAACTACTACTAATGTCTCATTAATCCTTAATGAAAACTAGGAAAAGACTTATCTTTTGATCTCTTCAACTAAGAAAGTTGGAATACTCAACAGATCATGCCAAGGAAAATTAGGAAAGGGATGCTTGGGAGAATGCATGGGAGTGGGCTCTATGGGAGATGCATTAATCATGAGTGGATAATAATCCATGGATGAGGGACTCATAGATAGAGAGGGTTCCATAGGTGAGGGAAGGTCTACAAGTGAGGGAATCATGGGTGGATAAGGATCTATAAGTAAGGGATTCATAGGTGGAAAAATAGAAGATGAAAAAGGGACCATAGGATGGGATGGAACCACTAGAGGTGGAGCCATGGGAGAATAAAGAGGAGCCTTTTTGTGAGAATGAACTATGGGAGGAATGAAAGAAGGTTTGGGAATAGTGACAAGGTGGTCTTTAAGGTGTTATTGAAGGATGTGGTAGTGGTCGATGTGATGGGTGCCACATTGGTACCATATATAATACACCTCACCATAATTAGGAATATATTTAGGTAGAACCTTTAGGGGAGGTGTGGTTTTGTCTAAAGAAGTAGAATAAAGATTCAAAGTATCAATATATTATCACAACTTATGACAATGGGTAGAAGAATCATTATTTATCCCATAGATGCAACATATATGCTTGTGAGTGGCCTTAGGATAAGAAATCATAGAATAAGGCTTCATAGGAGTGAAATAAATTGGAGAGGACTCGTCATCTAATTTGGTGGGTAACATAGCCATCTTAGGAAAGGGAAGCAAATTGTCACCAAAGAAATGTGGTGATGGAGGATGAATGGAACTAGGCTAAATGGAAGGAGTAATGGGATAATAAACATGAGTAGGCTCAACAATAATAGGAGAAAGAACATTCTCAACTATAGTGGCAATAATAAGAGGCTTAATTATATAAGGAGTGAGAATAGGATCTGATAAGGGATCGGCACAGGGAAGAGTGGGATCTATAAAATTTCTAAGGAGGGTCACACTAATCTTAGGAGTAAACCAACTATGGTGATTAGGGAACCCAAAAAAGTGGTAAGACCCAATCATAACATGATCCATGAGCATACTCCCATGAGGATCCTTAAAAATTTAATGTGTTTGCACCATCTCTACCCTAAGATAAAGAGGAAAAATACTAAAATTAGGAAATGTAAATGAAATAAGATGGGAAGATACACAAAAATAATCATGTAAATAAGAATAAGAATGCATAATCTCAACATCATGGGCATGTATGAGACCACCTAAAAGTGGATCATCTAGGTAATAACTATCATCATAATCCAAGGTATGAAGATCAATGACACAAGTAGGGATAACCTTTTCATCTGAGAAAGTCTAGTGAATAGAATGTTGAGTCTTGGTCAAGACTATGGGAATATCATCGCAAAGAGGCTTGTGATAATGAGTTTGATATGTCCATTATAACCTTCGTTTAAATTTATAATAAAATTAATACATTATGATTCATGAAATGGAATGTTAGGCAAAGCTCCAATGGTAGGAATCTTTAAGACACCATGATCTTAGAATTGTTTGAAATTTTAATTTTTAGTGCCACTCTGAATCCTAAAAATGTCTCCATTATGAGGGAATTTAATGCATTGGTAGGTGGAAGAAGTAATAACTATCATATGGTGAGTCCATATCCTACCAAGCAAGATGTTATAATAAAGGGAAAAGTTAAAGATCATCACTTTCACATGGATGGTGATAGGTGAGACAATAATGGGAAACTACACACAACTTAGAGGAAGTATTTGCCTTTTATCATATCCTTGGTAAGTGATACATGTAGAATTGAATTGCATTATGAATATACAGGGGTCTTAATGAAGTTAAGAGAGGCAACACAAGTATTAAAACCCTCATCAATTAATGTACACTTAACTTATATATCACCTATTTGAACACTAATGAATAAGGGCAGATCATTCACATGAAGCAAAATCATGTTAGGAATCATAGAAGCTATGGGAAATTTTAAGGAAAGAGAAGTGTCTATAGTATCATCAATGTTGATAGACATCTCTTCACATTATTTTAATATACTATCTTTGGATCTAGATAAGGGTCCCTCCCATCCAGCTAGGGAGGATGAGTGATATTCATCTTGAATAATAGTTGCATAAGATGGTTTATATGACATGGAGAAGTCCTCATAATCCCAATAAATGGGATTTGGGATGAGAGATTAGTGAGATATACAATGGGATTCCACTTATCATAACCCATAAGAAGGTTATTAGATATAGGTGCATAATGATTAAAGATTTCTTCGAAAGGAGCCAATGTGTATTGAAAGTTACATTGGTAAGAATAAGAAGGTTTAGAACAAGATTGTAAATTATGTTGTGATGATGAAGTAGGTGATTTAAGTTGATTTTGAGGATCTGTAGATGAAGTGTTAGTATAAATTTGAGAATCATTAGTGTTATAATATGATGGAAGAGTATTACAAATAAAAAAGCAAGTGTTATCCAAGGGAGAATAAAAAATTGAATCATCAAAAATAATAAAGTCATCTTGCCCCAACTCATTTAAATGAGTTGGAGAATAATCACAGATAGCAAAATATGTTCTAGATGAAGGAGGATTGTAGATTGGGAATTGATAAAATTAACCACTCTTAACATATTAGTCATGTTAACCACATTCTCTTCAGAAGTTGGTTTGACAAGACTTTCTACATTATTGGTGGAAGGGGTGGTTTTGTCTTGATTGTGGATAGGTTGATGATTAAGAAGAGTGTCTTTCTAGATAGATAAATGAGCATTAGATTAGTTTAAGGCTTGAATTTTATCATGTGTTTTATAATCCTTAAAATTAATTTCATAAGCTTTTTGATGCTTTTAAATGATAGAATCATGATCAAAATTAGGACCAAGAAGAAAGTCCATAGCTAAATTATGAATTTGTCTATAGGTCTCATGAGAATGACCCCAACTAACATGGAACCAATAAAACTTTTTAGGATCATACCAAGACTTCATAGGATAGGTAGGGTCAAGTTCTCATGGAAGATTCCTAGGTATATCCTTAAGCAATTCAGCTAAGGATAGAGGTTTAATAACATTAATGTTTTTTGGTGATAATAAGTGAGGATTGGTATATTATTGAGAAGGAGGAGCTAGTTTTGATGAAGGGTTAGGAATGATATCTTGAACATTGTGAATGGTGTCATAAGAACTTGTAACACCATAATTTTTAACATTGTGGTTTTTTTATTAAGAGACGAGGACCCATAGAAGGTTGGGGTGGATCAAATTTATGCATAAGAAAATCTTGTCATTTAACTTAGTCAATATCCTTCTCCAATGTACATGGAGAGAGAGTCTACAAACTATATAGAGATCAAAAATATTGGAAAAAGAGGAAATAGGGTCTATAAACTATACAAGGAAAATTGGGTCGATCTAATATAATGAACATAGGATAGAAAAAGGCCCATGGTTGAATGGGTCAACCTAGTATAACAAAGAAGGAAATTTAAGAAGCCTATAACATATTTGTCGACTAAAAGAAGACAAATTTTGTAAGAAATTTGAAAATAAATATATTAAATAAAACAAATAGTCAATTGGATTAATTTTTACTAATCTAATTGAAGCACAAAACATAAAACCTCACACCAACATTGGATAATGCAAGTTTTTACAATACAAAATATAATTGAGAAAAGAGAAAGCAATCAACTTGGAAAGTAAATAAATAAATAATTGTTCAACCTAAATGTTAATTAGATTATTAAGATGTGATTTTAAGTGTGATAAGAAGTTGGTTGTAAGCAAGGAACTAGAGTGACAATCTAAAGATGGTTTCAAGTAGTTTGGGCTGAAAGGGACTATAGTGGCAATGATATAGGATTGGTATTAGGGCCTACCCCCTCAATTAATAAATCATATGGATAAGGGTGTTAGGTACTTACCTATAATATACCATTAACCACACTTTATACTTAACTAGAGTATCAAGTCAACTTCTCCCTTGGTGATGAAATCCAAGTAGGTTGGCCTTAGGTACACAAATGTTAAAATACTTGTTTAGATTTTATGATTTGGTTCTGTGTGTATAAATTAAAAAATATTGAAACTAAAATATTAATTGAAAACCACCTAATTAATTTATGTGATCTATTTTAAGCATGCAAGAAACAAGAAAAAAAAGTGTGAATTAATCACTGGCATATAAGGTCAATTCCAACTTTGAAATAAGGTACAATGTTGATATGCTCAATAGTGTATTAAAAAAATATATAATAGGGTCAATAGGGTAAAATATTTACTATATAATAAATTTCTAAAAATGAACAAGGTTGACATAGTCGACCTAGTTATCCAAACAATACACAGAACATAGAACTGGGTTAGCAGGGTCAATCTAGTTGATTGTGCAAGGGTAGTTTTTAAGATTGCAATGTGTGAAATGAAATATTGTAAAGAAAGAGACAAAAAGATATAAAGTAACCTTGGTGAATCATATATGTATATAATGAATATTGTTATTTGATAACCTTAATATATGCTTTCAAATTTTGCTAATTGGGTCGATTGGGTTGATCAAGCTTTACAAAAACATACTGTTAAGTGCCTAAAATATACAAGGTCAACTATATTGACATATTATGCTTAACCTAATTTTTAAAAAAGTAAAAGGTCAATTGGGTTGACCTATTAGTTTATATTGGATGTTTGAAAATCTAAAAAACTATATTGGGTCGATTGGGTTGATCTAGTAGTTTATACTTAAAACCTTGTGTACAAAAGTTACATACTGGGTTGATAGAGTCAATATAATATGGAAAATATATGATAAAAATAATGATGAAATAATTAAATAAATGAAATAATATAAACAAATCCTACAAGGGTTACTTCACATTGGGTTCATTAGAATGTATACAATCAGAAATGCATCATGTCTATAAATCAATCCTGGCTCAAAGAATATATAGCATACCTACACTTCCAATTGGGAATACATTTGTTAAGTATGGGAATTACCAATATTAGGATCCAATAGACCCTATTAGGGGATCATTTTTCATAATAAACCATGCTAGGAAGGATTACAAAGCCTATAGTCTAACATAATTATGCAACAACACTAAAATAGTCCTAGGTTTAATGTTCACTTTATTCTAATAAACAAGAAAGTAAATATAATATAGTGAAAACCAAAGATTATAGAAAAAATTGTGGGTTACAAAAAAAACAAACTAAACTAAACATGCATATAAGACATATACTCACATTAATTTATTTAAAATCCTAACACATGGGAGAGAATCACAACTGTATTATCTATCTATTCTTACAAAGGAAAAATAAAGTTAGGAATACTTATCTTTAAAGATGAACCCACCAAGCCTCAATCTCTCCCTTGGCCAAGGTGACTTAAAAGATATTATTCTGGTATGTAAGGATAACAAAGACAAATTATCTCTAGGGTACACAATATATTTTTGCATCCAAAAGACTTCTTTATAAGATAAGATCTGTATCTCCAAAGAAAGAATGAAACCCTAAGCTTTATTCCTTGAGTAGAATGGTCAATAAGTAGATGTTCATTCAAAATTATTCTTATTCACTTTTATTCTTATAAATGGTTGGAAATGAACTTGTATATATAGGTGGATCTTGCCTTAAATCCTTTTGAATATGTTGTCTATACAGGGTCAACCCAATTGACCCTATATGTTTTTAAGAGATAATTCACTAGGTCCTAAGATAGGTCAACCAAAGGGATAACAAAGATCCTATTGAAAAATACCCCTAAATAGTACAAAGTTGACCCAATCAACCTTGTATAATAATCAGAGTCTGGAAACTATACAAGGTTAACCTAGTCAACCTAATACAATCAGCTAGTTGAAAGGGGGTCAAGGGAAGAACAAGGAGGATAAAGCATAATAAATGACTAGAATGGGTAAGAATAAGAAGAATAATATTAGAGTAAATGGTTTTAGGAGATGAGTGTGTAGATGGAAACTAAATAAAGGGACAACAATTTTACAAAGCATCAATGATCTACCCACCCATCTCCCTATGCACCCCTTAAGGAATGCACTCAAAGAGACTAAGACTCGATGGGTTTTTGAAAGATATGAAGTATCAATAATAAAAAAATGTTTTAAATTATTATGAATATACACATGATCATTTTAATATCCAAATATATAAGTAAACAACACTCCAAATTCATCCCATGTTGTAATGCATCCACCTTCTAGAGTCCTATACCAATCAAGATCCTTCCCTTTAAGGGACATGGAAAGGAGTTTAATGGTAAGTTCTCTTGAAAAATATTATGGAAACAAAAAATTTAAAAACATCTCTAATATATTCACTAGGTGTGATATGACTCTCACCATTAAATTTTGGCACACCTTTCATGGCATTATGAGTAATGGCATCATATATGTGAAGTTAGATTGGATTATCCATATTATAGGTAGGGAAAACATGAGGTCTAGCAATTTATTCTTATTTAAGGTCTTCAACTTCTTCAACCTTTTCAACCTCTTCATCCCTAATAAGATCTACTCATTATTCAAATAGAATATTAGGCTATGGATACTAAATTACAAGAGGGATTTCAAGTTGAATGGGTGGGTTAATAGGATCAGATGTTCTAGTAGAGGATGACCTAGTGAGGACCATGAATTATGGGGGAATGTTTTTAACAAAATAATTATCTAGAACCATATTTAACTTGAAGGAGTCACCAAATATTGAGTTTTACACCAATTTGTAGCTAGTGTTTGTCAAGACCAGCATTCACCTTTAAAAGTTGTGTTGAAGAGAACATGTCCCATTGGGCATGCCAAAACTATTTTTAGTAAATATTGTACCCTAGAAGAGGGTGTTCAATCCTATTTTAGATTTGGGAAACATGGGAACACTTCTAGGTATGTGGGTGTACCTATAGTGGAAGTGAGCCTCTAGATTTAAGGGCTAGCTCCCTAAATGTATCTTGAAGTTATTTCACCTATATTAATGGTTTCTTATCAGAAAAGAGTTAAGAGCTGCAAAAAAAAACCTAATCTAATGGGGGGTGATACACCAAGATGTTTTGTATATGACCATCATACTTTCCTGCATTAAGAAACAAACCATACAAACTAACTTCCAAATCCTATGGATTCTAACCTAAGTATTTTAATATGGAGGTGAGATGCATGAGAGATATCCAAGGTAAGTGAACCATAGGCAAGTTACAGACACTAAGGCTCATTGTACACTAAAAATATAGGCTCATACACTTGATAATGGTTCATATGACCTATTAGAGTAGGAACTCTTACACAAACATGAAAGGATAAGGGAAGAACATATAGAGAATTATCACTTTGGATCACCATACATCACTTTCACACTTAGATAATTGTTTAAGAACTTGAAATCAGATTTGTATTAATGTTCAAAGGCAAAATATGACATCATTCTAGTAGGGCTTCACTATACATAGAGTGGAAGTCTTTTTCAAAGGCTAAAATGGTAGTTACTTGTAGAATTTTTGAGAGAAGGGTATAAATATAATTCTAAACAAGAATCAAAATGAATCCAAATTTGTTTGAACTATAGTTACAAATGCTTCTACAAATATGCCAATTTAAGCCTTCTGATTGATACAGGTCATCTCAAGCAATTATAATAATTCATTACTCCTTCACTGATGCTCCATATGATTGAAATGATGAGATAAATTAGTTCTAAGCTAAGTTATAGAATTAATGTGGTTACAACAATATGATCTATCTATTAAAATTTTGTCTTATTGATAAATTGCTCCTGACTAGTTTGTCATGGTGTGCAAAAGTGGAGAGAAAGGTCCTTTTTATGTAGCTAGTCTTAGAGATGAAAACATTAGAGCCTATATATATGCCTTTATGGTATCATTTTCAATGCTATCTCTTGTTCCAATTATATTATTCTTGAATTTATCCCATGCTCATAGGTCCACTATAGATGAAAACCCATCTCAGACTATTAGTTTTCCTATAGTCATGTCGATGGGATGTATAGACCACATAAATCTCTTATTGATCTGAATAGGTCAAAAATAGACCCATTATATCTTTGTTGGGACCAATAAATCATATATACATGGACCCTTCTTTAAATAAAGTGAACATAGTCATAAAATGACACTGAACCCTCAAATATTTCAACCAGAGGTCCATATTAAGCTTCAATGACATCCCTATATGTTCTTGATCAGCTGACTACATCATTGTGTTCATTTCATGGAATTTGATCAAGCTTTAATGGTGGATTTATGACCCTAAAATATATTTCCCTAGTTCAACCTTGGTCATGTGTTTAATCTCTAAGAATTCCCTTAGCTTTTCAATATTTAATTTCATTGGTCATCGATATCTAACTCAACTTATTAACATATTGACCCATATCACACTATTGATCCTTCTCAATATGATCTAATGAGAGCCATTTATATTGTCCTTGAATTTTTAACTTTGTCTAGGATGGTACCACATGGAATCCCTATGTTTGATTTTAGGTTCTGCTATCAGTCTACCAACCTCACATGCTTATGCCATGTGTCAATCTATTGAGCTCCTTAATATTTTGACTCATCTCACACCATTAGATCAAGATGCAAAATGTAACATGGACCATTATATCTTTTAAGGCCCACTATTTTAAAACCAATGCCTATTTCATGATCTTAATTTTATGTTCATACTCCCATAAAATGATGTTTTCATGATTGTCATTGACATTCATATGACCATCAAATTTAAGCTCAAAAGGATTTGGTTTTCTCAAGCTTAAACTTGACATTATCATTATCATGTTATGTTTTAGGTTAATATTTATAAGATTATAACTTAATCCATAAAGCTCACATGGACTTGAAAATTTTAGAGCTTGTTTTTGGCATGAATAATACCTAGTTATACAATACTTTGGCTTCCAAGGGATTCCTGAGTGAAGATTAAAAAATGCATAAAAAAGCTAGTTCATTCATTATTGGATGACATCCTAGATAGCCTAGCTCCTTAGACTCAACAAGATAAAATTTAAGGGATTAGATCTTGAGATGGAGGACTCATTGATATATGAAACTTATAGATCATGATCTTGATATGTATAACATTTATTACACATTTTTTATGGTCATGCAAGGTCTTCTAAGCATGTTTAAAAATTGCACAAGTCACCGCATTCTAGTTTACATGTGATGTCTTGATGATGGTATAGCTTCACAAAGCCTATTCTTAAGCTACTACTTCATCTTTAAAATTTTAGATGAATTCCTTGAGGCATAATCAAACATGTTTTATGCTTTAACTGCATTGATTGCCATGAAGACCTACAACTTGCAAATATGACCCAAAAATTACCCCTAAGACACTGAATGACATAAGGATTAAGCTAGACCATGACCAAATCTTATAATGGCATATGAAATGACATCAAATGAGCTACAACATACCCTATTTAATTATAAAAATCCAATATACAAGATTTTGACTATAGGGGGTTGACCCATTTTGGCCTAAGGTAAAAATGGTTAATAGTAACCTCTTGAAATAAATGAAGGACTATGTTCTGATTTCATTATATTAAGTCTAGTGTGTTCATTTCAGTTTGATTTTCATACATGATAGATCTTTATCCCTTGTCAAATCCTAATCTCACATAACTAGTAGATTATCTAGTTATGTAGGTCATGCTTAACATTTAATGTCACTTGACTAAGTGAAGAGTGGATACATTGATTGGGTTAGTGCTTTGAATCAGGCCTCTACACCATTTCCCTCTAGTTTTGATCACTTGGTCAAAACTCTGCATGCAATATTGATACATGATAGACATTTTAAAGTCATATATCCATTAATTTATTTCTATCTCACTAGTGTTTTAGAGGCTCAAATACGAGTGGATGGACAATCTTATAGGTGTACTGCTACCAATAACTTAGGTTTCCCTTTAAGTTTCTCTCTTATCCCTTTTCACCCCAAGTAATCTATAGGTTTTAGTGTAAATGAGATATGTGATGCATCTAAGGAGCTAACCTCATTAAAAATCCTAGAGGTCTAACCAGAAATTTATGTAACCCATAGCCTAGGGCCATTCCCATGTTGGGCCAGGTTTGAGCAAAAGGACCTGCATAATCCCTTGCTCAATTAGGGTATAATTTGAGTCTATGACATTACTATCATGCTTGGTAGGATAGCTTTCAAGTGACTTAGAGCATGTATTAAAGACATTAGAGGACATTTGGAATCTAAAGACATCAACAACATCATCTACAGTCATATTGGGTAATGTCAAGTGTGTTTGGAAGGTTTATCATCCACCTCAAGTTTAAGATACCAATTGTTTCATGGTTGTAGAGGTAAGAAGGTTTTAATCATGGTTTTGATTTAATATACATATTTCATAAGGATCCATGGCATCTTATGAGGTAGGTTTCCACCCTCCACCCCATATCCACCTTATCATGGCCCATATATCCCATAGATTGATCCTTACCCACCATATAATCCACATCCTGCATATTACCAAGATCATCCACCTCCATGGGAACCTCCTCATCTTTAGAACCTATATCAACCATATGAAGAGTATATAGAGCCTCATCATTAGTATGGAAGCCCATACCAGTCATGTAACCATGACCCATATGCTTCTCATCCTCATCCATATGAGCCTTACCCATTATAAGATCAATCACCCTTCCAAATCTTTGAATTTTTATAATGATCTAGAGTAAATGAAGAGGGTAAATTAGATGATTATTGAAGAGATATTAGCCTAAAAATAATATCTATTAGCTAAGTAATCTTAGTCTCAAACATCAATACTTCTTGCTTCCCATATCAATATTCATGGACTCTAAGTTCATCTCAACAATAAACTTCCCTAATCATGCCTCAAGACCTAATACATTCAATACCAAAGTTTCAAGCTTCATCTATTCCTCCTCAAAAGACCAAAATATTTCCTTCATGGAAAAGAATTCAAGAGATAGTTAAATAGAAAGAGGAGGTGATAGTTGTTCAAGTTGATTAGTCTCAAGAGTAAAATCAGGTGTCTATCACCCAACCATTAAATTAATCTCATCTCCTTGAGTATTTCCAAGGGTCAACTATGCCACTTTTGGAGTAATAACCTCTCCTTTGTGATGTACAAGAGTAGTTTACAACTATTGGAGAGCCTCAAGAAGGATATGAGGAAAATGAAGTTCTTATGAAGGAAGGTGTTCCTTTTTCCAAGAGGTTTCTTGCAGTCAAGGTTCAATTTATCATTATTTCAAGAGTCTATAAGTCATTCAAGTATCTAGGTTCTCAAGTATAGTATGCATGCTTCCCTATGAGTCACCAAAAATTTTAGCCAAATTTGGCTGACATACTAGGCCTATGCCTAGATATATTAGTTTCCAAATGGATGAACATATAAATAGACATTTTAGATAGAATTAGTGGTCTAAGGATCTCATTTTACCCACAAATCATTTTAAATACATTAAGTTCACTTATTATGTATTTTTCCAAAAATCTAAAGTGAAGGTTTTTGAGTAGGTTTCATGGTGAACAATGTATTCAAGGTTATGGATGGGCTTGCACAGGTCTCAAAAAATCATTTAAAACTTCTAGGATCAATCAAAGCTATTAGCACAAGTCTAAGTGAGCAAGGCCATCACTAGAGTGATGTGGAGATGAATGGACCAGTCAACTTTTGCATTTTATAAGAATGATTAGGAAGCTCATATAACCAAGATGGTCACATGGAAATGATTCTCTTAGTGTCATGATCTTTCATTTTAAAATTCAAGTCTTGATGAGATTTCTAGCTCAAGATATAATCTTTCAAAGATTGACTTGTAGAATGATACATTCATGCAAGTGTCAAATTTAATACATGATAGAAATCCATTGGAGTTCAAAGTGTGATGGTCTCACAGATGTCATTAATGGTCATGTGGATGTCATTGATGATCATGTAGACATCAAAATAAATATTAGGTAAATAATCATTTGAGATTAGATTTGATGATCATGCAAACGTCAAATATAGTCATGTGGATGTGTAATGATAGGAGTGCAGACATCAAATTTGAAATCATAAAATAGCCATTTTAATTCAAAAAATTGCCTAAAATATATAATTTTTGGAATTTAATCATACCAAGTAGATAAATTACATGCAAACAAGTCAAAAATTCCAAGAGCTTAGAGGTCACCAAATGGTGTAAGCATGGGAGTAGACATACTGATAATAGATCCTAAGTACAAATATAAGGATACAAAATGGCACCATCTTAGATAGAGTTAATAATTCAAGGATAAATATAAGGGTTCATGTTAACTCATACCATATATATCATATGGTGCAATCAAAGTTAAATGAGTCAATTATTTGAGTCATGGTCAATAGCCAATTAAATAAAGGTGAGCCCAGAACTTTCAATGGAAGTTGACAAAGTCATTTTTGACCTAGATAAGGTAAATAAAAAGAAACCAAGTTCAAATAGGATATAATTTGAACCAATGGGACTCAAAATTGATATTATAACTCCTTATAGATATATTATGTCTTTTAGACCTAATGTGGATCAAAGGTTAATGATTTGTCATTAGAGAAAAGACTAGGCATTGAGAAAACTATGGGAAAACCAATAAATGGATTGGTTTTCATATATAGTAATCTAGGTTCACATTTCAAATTAGAGGTAGATGTATGTAAATAATAAAATATTGTCCTAATCCATACTCTCGACAAACAATCACTAAAATAGACTTGACCATGGATCTGTCATTTGCATTAATATAATGACCTTATCCTGGTAGTAAAAGACATTAATGTAATTAGAAGATTGAGGAAGATTTTATCTAAGTAATTATGACCCCCTCTCCATTCTCCCATGCATGTTCCCCATTTCTCAAGTCCCTCTCTACTATATATGTAAGATTTTGAGCCTTAAAATTGACCCTTCTTGGGCATGACTAGACTCTACCAAGATTGAGCCTTGTAACCTCTTGGGATAAATAAAGGACTATGCTAAAATTTTATTATATTAAGTCTACTATGTTCGTGCTAGTTTTATTTTAACATATGGTATATCTCTCTCCCTTTTCAAGTCCTCGTCTCACCTAACTGGTAGATTGTTTGGTTATGTAGGTCATGCTTAGTGTTTAATGTCACATGACTAAGCAAATAATAGATACATTGACTAGGTTAGTGACTTAAATTAGGCCTTTCCATCATTTCCTTCTATCTTTAATCACTTGGTCAAACATATTCATGAAATATTGATGCATACCAGGAATTTAGATATCATATATAAAGTTATTTGATTCTATCTCAC